>OY856409.1:1346613414-1347033414 GCA_963693085.1 Alisma plantago-aquatica | reverse complement strand
AACAAGCTCTGAGACATAATCCTTGTACTTCTGGATCTGGAGATGATCATGCAAAGGAAACTAACAGTCAGTTTTGCCAATAATTATAATATGAGAAAGAACATAATCTCCATTCTTTTCTAAAGAATACCTCATCCTTTTTTCTTTCATTTTCTCTTTCTAATTTTTTGATGTAGTCTGATGCCTCATTCAGATTGACTATTTTACCATTTTTTCTGCATTAAACAAGATATCAACTCTTAAATGAAAAGAGTATCCCAGGCATACCTACCTCCCTTAATAATTGAGCAGGTATCAATGTATTATATTAGTAGTTCTATAACGATGAGTTAGAATTATAGATGCCCAGGAATCTTCTTACCCCGATGATTCATGTTCTCCAGTTGCACTTTCAATCAGCAGCAACCTCTGTCTCAAAACTCGCAACTCCTCTTCTAAATTACTTCTAGCCATTCTATTGCTTTCAACTTCATTAACCATGTCAACGACCTGCAAATAAATGAGAATGTTAGTTCCCAATGCAGTATCTCTGAATAAAAAAATGAATCCTTTGTAGTTCAACAATATCAGTATGTAGGAACAGTCTGTTTTCCAGATTACAGTTAGCAAGACAACCTTCCTCAAGAACTTGCTGAACAGAATGAGAGGCACTACTATATGTACAAATAGCATTCGGCACACAGTAGTCTTAATTCATCAAAATTGCTTTAAGAACCCTTGTTTTACATGTGACTAATATAGCATGTCTATAAGTTGCATCCAATGTTCTTTTTGATAGATAGTCATGCCATTCCTGCTGTTAGTTATGACTTACTGAATTAGAACAATCAACTATATAGACACAAAATACCACTCTAGCTCTACATCAGTCAATCAATTAACAAATAAGGGAAAATACAAATAAGAAATTTACATAAACCTACATACCCACACCACCTTAGAAAAAGCAGGAAGGAACCATTACCTCACCCCCTATCAATAATCTGAATTCTTTCACAGTGCAACCCCAACAAACACAGCTCAAGCAATAGAGAACAGCAGAATAATACTCAAAACATATTCTTTATATCCAACCCCACCCCAGCTCACACACAAACACACCACTTTCTAATATCAGCAACATCATAGTAATCGTCACTGATCAGCTTTATATCATTATGTACAAACTAGCTGCTTTGGGGCAGTGGCATTTCCAAGTAGTTCTCACACTATAGTCCATAGCGGCTACATCTCAATCTTGTATATCCCAGACCTAAATATTATTTAAGAACATGAAAGACTAGTAGTAATGAGGAGATACCATTTGTATCATAAGGTAACATGTCAACAAAAGATTTAAGAATGAGCCAACATAAAGAACCTTTCATTCTTGTTGTAAACAAAACTTTTATATACACTAATGTTAATACTAATTATGACAAAGCAGATACGAAACAACATAGATTATGTATATTAATATCTCTTTGTGAAATCCTGCGTCCATGAAAAATTACCTAAAAATATGTTTCCATTTTCCTAACAACATAAGGCAGTTTTATCAACCATGAGAATTTATAAAAGAAAATCCAGCATTTTCGTGGTTACATGGGTGATGATGCATGCTAGCATATGCATTCTGATGTTGTTAACACCACAAACACACAGACATATAAGTCGGGCTAAGATACACTTGAGTGTACTAGAGTCACAATATATTCAACTTGTTTTGCATCGTGGCACTATTATTTTGAAATTCAAAACCATTGATCTTCTTAAACCTCGTATGAATAGCATATATACAGAATTTGAGCTTGTCTGGACACTTATATTGGTCATGCATCTAAAGATAACAAAATGATGCAGCTGAAAAAAAAACTATGTGTATCTCTTTTGTCTTGGATGAATGACTTACTAGCATGGAAATCAATCTCAAATTTTGTATGTACCCTATATTTGAAATAATAATGAATATCAAAGGTTTGGATTTTCCAAACAGTTGGTGTTGATATGCAAACAAAGCTTCACTGTGATGTGATTTATATATTCGAGCATATCCTAGCCTCTCTCTCTCTCTCTCTCTCTCTCTCTCTCTCTCTCTCTCTCTCTCTCTCTCTCTCTCTGAGAGCCTTTTGAATAACAACAAATTGAGAAGTTTTTTTTTGTAAATCCAATCATTTGGATGAAGAAAGAATCATTGCCATTACCTTCATATTAAAAATCATCATGATTGGGTGTTATTTGTATGCCCATTTACATAGTGTACATTTTTTGCATCTAATGAACAACCCAAAAATCAATCTGGAGCATTGAAAATTTTTCTATAACCACGGACATTCCATAAGGCCAAAGAATATGAATTTTTTGGGAAGCTAAATGCAATGATACATATTCAATCCATATGGTTAGATCAGAAAAAAATATATCATCATTTAAAGTTGTAGACGGTGGTATTGGGAGAAGGAAACGACCTAAAAGAAGGTATCTCTCATGATTTGTATATGTAGGAAAGCAGAAACTTACAAATCTACCTGTAGACCTTTACCTACCTACATATTACAAGAAGGTCCTGCGTACACCATATTAACGCTCGCCCTCAAGCTGGAGCATGTATATCATATGCTCCTAGCTTACATAAAAACTGAACCTGACAACCATTTAGAGACTTAGAATAAATCAGCTAACTGGTTTTCAGACCTGACTGGTGATAATTGGATCAGGCCATTTTGGATCTTTTCTCTGAGAAAATGACAGTCAATTTCTATATGCTTTGTTCTTTCATGAAAGATATGGTTTTGGGCAATGTGGACAGCAGGGTGATTATCACACTTCAACCCCATGAGACTACTCTGACCAAAACCTAACTCTTCTAGTAGATGTTTGAACACTAACAGCTCACAAGTGGCAAAAGCCACAGCTGTGTAATCTGATTCAGCACTAGATCTAGCAGCAACCGTCTGCTTGCTACTTTTTTAGGACACCAGATTACCTCCCACAAAGACACAATAGCCAGAAATAGATATCTTGTCAATGCTAGATCCTGCCCAATCTGCATCAACAAAACCTTGAACTCTCATGTGGTTATGATTTTGGTACAATAGTCCTTTCTCAGGAAACTTCTTCAAGTATCTCAGAATACGCATAATAGCCTCCAACTGACTAGTACATGGCTTCTCCATGAATTGACTAACAAAACTAGTAGCAAAGGCAGTGTGAGGCCTAGTGACAGTCAAATAATTCAATTTTCCAACAAGCCTTCGATAATGCCAAGGGTCATCGAGTGGTTCCCTTTGTTCACAGGCAATCAGACCTTAGGGTCCATTGGAGTCTCTGCTGGTTTAGCTCCAAGCATACTTGTCTCTGTGAGAAGATCTAGAACATACTTTTGTTGCTAAATGAAATTCCAGTCTTTGATTTGGCTACTTAAATCCCAAGAAAATATGTCAGATTGCCTAAATCTTTTGTTTGAAACTTTCCTTGAAGAAAGTGCTTGAGTTGCTCAATACATTGTCTATCATAACTAGTGATCACAATATCATCAACATAAACTAATAGAAATACACATCCAGAATCACATCGCTGATAGAAAATAGAGTGATCCATGATGCATTTGTGAAGCCCAAACTCAGAAAGAACGCAACTAAATCTGCCAAACAAAGCATGAGGTGATTGCTTAAGATCATAAAGCAACTTGAGGAGTCGACAAACCATACCAGACTCCCCATAAACAATAAACCTTGGTGGTTGCTCCATATATATCTCTTCATTCAAATCACCATGTAAAAAGGCATTTTTGATATCAAGTTGATGCAGAGTCCATGAATGTGTAGTTGCAAGAGATAGGAAGAAGAAATGAGGCCAACTTGGTCACAGGAGGGAATGTCTCTAAGTAGACTTCATCCTAAATATGTGTGAATCCCTTAGCGACCAATCTTGCCTTGAGCCTATCAATAGAACCATTAGGCCGGCCCAACCTTGATTGTGAATATCCATCTGCAGCCAACCATTGATTTCCCAGAGGGACAATGAACTAATGACCATGTATTGTTACTTTGGAGGGCAAACATTTCTTCCATCATTGTGTCATGCCATCCAGGGTGATTCAAGGCCTCTGAGATAGATAAGGGAATGCAAATGGAAGACAAAGAGGATAGAAAGGCATAATATAATGGAGAAAGATGAGCATAGAAAATAACATTGGAGATGGGATGGGAGGTACAAGACTGTTTGCCTTCGCCTAATGCACTAGGCAAATCAACAGGGTTGTTGGTTTCCAATACATCATCTGACTGAGTAACGATTGTAGAAGGATTGAGACATGCGTTGTCCTTCATGGGATCCGAATTAAGATTCTCCTTTCATAGTTGTAGACTTGTGTAATGGGTGGACGACTAAGAGAGCTAACTTTTGAGATTGGCGATTGTATGATGGGTAATTGACTAGCTTGTGACTGAATGATTGGTGGTTGTATGACTAGTAATTTGATGACTTGTGATTGAATGATTGGTTGTTTGATGACTTGTCATTGCTTCATTGGTGGTTCAATAATGTGTGACTGAATGATTGTTGGAAAAGACAAAGACTTCTCGACTTCATCAAGAGACGGGGATCTACCGAAATATGCAGTGTGTTCAAAAAGGTGATATCATCAGAGACGAAGAAGTGACGTTTTGATGGACAAAAACATTTATACACTTTTTGAACTCAGGAATAGCCCAAAATTTATATTTATTAAACTTGGGACTTAACTTATCTTGATGACCACGTAATATATGAACAAAGCCAACACACCCATTGGTGCATGGTATAATGAAGGACAGAGAAGGGAATTTTGTTTTGAATGATGGATGATGGCATGTGGTTAATCAAGTAGGTTTTTGTAAGAACGTCATTGCTCCAAAAAGCTTTTGGGACATTCATGTGGAGAAGAAAGTACGAGCAATTCCATTAATGTGGCGATTCTTTCATTCTACAACTCCATTTTGCCATGCAGTATGTGGACATGACGATTGGTGGATGACGCCATGAGATGAAGGAAATTGGGAGAAATTGTGACTAAAGTACTCGCGGGCATTGTCATTGTGTACGATTTGGATATGTTATCCATAGGTGTTCTCAATTTCTAGGTAAAAGGGTTGAAAGATGGAAAACATTTCTGATTTGTCCTTCATCAAATATAACCATGTCACTCATAAGTGATCATCTATAAAGGTGACAAAGTACTTGTATCCATGTTTTAATGGAACCTGACTAGGACCCCAGACGTCTGAGTGAATGCTATGAAAAAACGACTCCTCTCTACTTTGGGTTCTAGACTGACGATTGTTGGTGTTTACCTAGCTGACATGACTTGCAATCAAGGAAGAAAATGTCTGATTTCGATGACGTTTCGGTGGCAACAGAAACAGAAACTTCGACAAATTTCCACAGAAATTTCGATAAATGCCTTCTTGGCGTTTCGACGGCAAAATAAACTAATCAACTTATGAAATTTTTCCAGAACGGTCTACTAGTGTAGATCTACTCAAATATGTAATAATATTTCATATTCGATATAGAGGGTGGGGTCTTGTCATTTTTGAGTGAATGACCCTAAACTGTTTCGATGGGCATTTTGATGGGGACTTTTTGTCTCAATTTTCAATGATGAAATCAAGGAATTAAGTCATTATAGTTTGCAAGCACAATATATAGACTTAAAGACACAAAACTGTGCAAAAAAATTGCTCTAAGTAGTACATAGTATATGAAAAAGTAGAAAAAAAATTGATGATCTGCCTGTTTCGAGAGTTTCATTGGTCAATTTCGATGTCCGATTGCCACTGAAACAGAAAATTCGAGCGAGATTTCGAAAATTTCGTCATAATTTTGAACATTGCTCGCAGTCTAGTTTATCCAAATTGGACAAATCGGAAACCATCACTTTAAGTTTGTCTAACACCATATGACCAAGACGATTATGAATATGTAGATACAGCTACACACACTTTTGGAGGCTCACCAAGGTAGTAAAGACCAGCATGCTAATTACCCTTCACCAATGGTCTTTTGTGTCTTCAAATCTTGTATAACACAACAATCGGGCAAAATGGTTACAGTGACTTGAAGTGAACGAGTGAGATGACATATGGATACTAAATTGAAAGGAAACTTTAGGATATACAAGGTTGAATCTAGAGAGATATTTGGTAATGTAATTATAGTTTTGGTACATTGAAATTTAATTTTGGATCCATCAGCAATTGTGACATTGCCATTTTGGAGGGTAGGTGGATATCAATTGAGGCGTACTGGTCATGTGGTTTGTGGCACCTGAATCCAAAACCCAATATGACGATGTTGCCTTGACATGCAGAGAAATACATGCTGAAAATTCCACCTTCTGAGCTAGCCGATTTGATGTGGACAAAGCATGAAATTGCATCAAATGCAAGTGTTCATCCCATGTCAGAGTGACTTGGTGTAACATCTCCATAGCTTATTGGTCCAAAAGAATAGTTCGTTGGTAGTTACCAATCAGCAAACAATAATCAACAACAGAACAACCAATTAGTCAACAGCAACAGTAGCAGCTGATCAAATGATTTTCGGACGAAGCAATATATTGTTGGGATCGTATTCTCCTTATTTTGAGACCTTATAGTTGTTGGTTTAGAAATAAACTCAAGAAATGACAAACTGACAACAACTCTGGTTGAAACAATGCTCTTTGGCACTCTGCTACAGTAACAGTAGCCAGACCACTTGGGGAAGAAGAAGCTTCAAACCCTCCAAGCAAATTGGAATGGAATGGGGTAAATCCAGGAAAGAGAAGAGGTTTGGGCGCCACCTATAGGTCTGGAGAGGCAAAAGGTTGCTTGAACACCCTCCTTATGATGACAATCTTTAGGGACAACACTGACAGCTACCTGACTGGAGAAAGGAGAAGTCGTAGGAGGTTTATAGAGATATGTTGTGTTTTGTTGAGTGTCATGTGCCTAGCATTGTCTCACTTATGTTTTTACTTCAGTAGTTTAGTCTCATATTGCTTATCTACACTTTAGTCTCTACTTTCTTCTGTTATATAAGAGACTGTATTGTAAACATGTTCAATCATCAAATACACAATTCGTATTCTCTCTATATGGTATCAAGAGCAGGTTTGGTTCTCCTGTTTGCAAATCCCCACCCTGCCCCTATGCCTTAGCTTCTCTCCCCCCTCCCCTGTCGCCGCCCCCCCCTCCTCACCCGTCGCCGCTGCCCCCCCCCCGCCCCCGCCGCATAATTCACTGTTGCTCCGTCTATACAGAATTCGTATTCTCTCTATATGGTATCAAGAGCAGGTCTAGTTCTTTATCTCTGCTCATCATGGCTTCTGTTGAGTCGCCTCGTTATTTGTGTGTTACCATCGTCAAGCTCGATGGCACTAACTACCATCTTTGGTCGGCGTCCTTTATCCTCTATGTCAAAGCACAAGGCTGATCCTCCTTCCGCTCTTGCTGCTACTGTAGATGAAAAGAGCAAATAAACTTATGCACAATCGTCCAAAGACGACTTCAGTGTTATGTCCTGGCTTCTTAATAGCACCGAGCCGCAGATCAATCAATCCTTGTTATGCCCTCATGATGCTAAGGCGATGAGGGACCAGCTCTCCCATGTCTATTCCCATCAGTAGAATGTTAAACGTCTTTTTGAAATTTTCAAAAACTTGGCCAAGGAGTTTTCTTCAAACACTTCTATCGAGGACTACTACAACCAGTGTTCTCCTCTCTGGAATGAGTACGAAATCTACCATCCCTTGACGGTCGACATCAAAGAAGCCCAGAAGCAACGCAATGAACTACAACTGGTCCAGTTTCTAGCTGCTCTTCCTGACTCTTTCTCTAGCGTGGTCGATCAAATTCTATCTAGCGACCCCCAGCTTACTCTTCGTGATGTTCTTAAGCGAGTTCAAAGACTTACGTCGATGACCTCCAATCATGTTATTGAGCATCCCACTCTAGCTGTTCCCACTACTGACTCTGAACGTGGCCGCGGTCGAGGCCGTGGCCGTGGCCGGGGCGGCAGACGTCTACCTCCTACTGGTCAACGCGGCTCCTCTACTACTCCTGGTCTAGGCCAAGCTACTGGGTCTCGCTTCTGCAACTGGTGTGGTCGTGATAAACACAACGAAGATAGGTGTTGGATCAAGCACGGTAAACCATCCTGGGCTAACCAAGCATCTACAGAAACCTCAACTGATATTGTATCCGACCAACAATCTGCTCCACCGTCTACTGAATGGCTTCGCTCGGAGTTTGAGAAGTTTTCCAGGTGCGCATGACTCAGCTACCTTCGACATCAACTGTTGGTTCCTCTGCCATGCTTGCCTCTCCTTCTGCTGGTAACAATAAATGGTGTATTGATTCTGGTGCGTCTGTCCATATGGCTGGCGACATCTAATTATTTTCTGCTCTGACTAAAACCACCAATATTCCGTCTGTCACTGTTGCAAATGGCTCTAAGACTCCTGTTCATGGCATCGGCACTATTCCTCTGTCTCGAAAGTTGCATCTCCAATCTGTTTTATACATTCCACAATTTCCTGTTAATTTATTATCTGTCAGTAGAACTGTAAAATACCTTCAGTGCTCTATTAAATTTGAACCCTCTGGTTGTGTTTTGAAGGATCTCTGCACGAAGACGAGGATTGGTTCGGGCCATGAAGGACCAGACGGACTCAACTATTTGGATGGATCGCCTGCAGCATCTGCTCTTCTGTTTACATCAGTCGCAGGACTCCAGTGGCACTACCGGCTTGGTCATTTGTCTGCAACAAAGCTGAAACATTTCTTTCCAGCATTATCTGAAAAAACTTTTTCTTGTGCATCTTGTATTTTGGGAAAACAAACGTGGTCTGTATTTCCCGCTAAAAAAGAAATATGTTCTAAAGCACTTTTTGATATTGTTCATGCGGACATCTGTGGACCATGTTCTGTTCCTAGTCACTCTGGTATTAAATATTTTCTGACTTTTATTGATGATTATTCCCGTGATACTTGGTTTTTTTTACTCAAAAATCGCAGCACTGTTTTGGACAATATCAGTATCTTCTTTTCTGAAATATAAACCTAGTTCAATAAACCCATTAAGACTTTTCGTACCGATAATGCCCTAGAATTTATGCAAAAATCTTTCACAACTTTTTGTTCTGTTTGTGGCACCATCCATCCAACCACTTATCCTTATACTCCACAACAGAATGGTGTTGCTGAATGAAAAAATCGCCACTTGTTGGAGGTTGCTCGCACTCTTCTTCATTATAAAGTCCCTCACCGATTGTTGACCTGAAGCAATTTTCGCGGCATGCTATCTTATAAACTGTATGCCATCGTCTGCTTTACACAATAGTATCCCTTATACCCATGGTGCAGGACTTTGACTTCGTGTCGACTTCGCCAGGTGTGGAAGTGGAAGTTTGTGGAAACTTCGAGGCAGTTTAGACGCAAACTTCGACAAACTTCGATGCCATTTTTTGAAGAAATGATGTGAATTTTTAGAAAACTTTGATGGAAAACTTCTAATTATGTTATACCTCTATCTTATATATGTGTATTTAAAAAAGATCACGATTTATGACCCTCTAGCCCTATGTAGGTTAATAATACAATGTGTTGCTTGAAATGGTCAATTGTGCAATACACATATATAGATACAGTTCACCATATGTATTATATACAATATACAATCAAATAGTAGTTACAACACCCTCTCTAGGAATGAGTGGCAACAAAAAACATAGGAGTTGATATTAGAAGTTATGAAGAGGGTTGGAGTGACATTTATGCCTTATATGGCCATTGGGGCACTAGTTGGGATTATAGTTCTGGGTGGTCTTAACTTCGCCCCTGCTTCGCCAACTTCGTGGAAACTTCGACAACTTCGGAGAAGTTGAGACGAAAATACACAAAAAAGTCAACTTCGCCGACATCCATGAAACTTCGCCCCGAAGTTTGGACGAGGTCGAAGTATATGGTATTCGACTTCGCCTATGGTCGAATTTCGAAACTTCAACGAAACTTCGCCAAACTTCGACGATGTTGTGTTCCATGCTTACACCATTCTGTTTCCCGATTCACCATTGTTCTCTGTTCCTCCTCGTATTTTTGGGTGTACTTGTTTGTCAAAAATTTACGTCTAGGGATGACAAAGCTTGAATCCTCACTCCACTAAATGCATCTTTTTAGGATATTCTAGAACCCAGAAAGGTTATCGCCGCTTTGATCCAGTTCTAAAACAATGGTTTGTCAGTGTGGATGTGATCTTTTTTTAGCATATGCCCTATTTTTCTGATGATGGGGCAACGCTCTCCAGTGATATGTTGGCATCCACGCCTCTACCAGATGTTGTTGAGGACTTGCCTTCTTCAGACCAGCCTGAGGGTCGCCCTTTGCAAGTGTACAAACCACGATCCAAGACAATCACTCCTTCTATGGCCCCTCCACAACCAATTCCTCCGTCTGCGGATGATCATACAAACACTGAGGTAACTTCTGACTTGCACCTTCCTATCAGTCAGCGCAAAGGTGTTCATTCCTGCACTAAACATCCTATCAGTCATTTCTACACATCTGCTAATCTACATACCAATTTTGCATGTTTCACTTCTACGATTTCTATCGTCACTATTCCAAAGACCGGTGCAGAATCTCTCGTTAATCCTGCACGGAAACATACGATGAATCAGGAAATGCAAGCACTACGTGATCGCAAGACATGGGAACTTGTGAATCGACCTCCTTCATGCCCTACTATTGGCTGTCGATGGATGTTCACCATTAAGTATAAACCTGATGGAACAATTGAGCGCCTGAAAGCTCGGCTTGTGGCAAAAGGGTAAACACAAACATATGGCGTCGACTATTTTGAAACTTTTTCTCCAGTTGCACGGTTAAATTCTGTTCGAATTCTAATTTCTGTTGTTGTTAACAAAGACTGGCCCCTCTTTCAGTTGGATGTTAAAAATGCATTTCTTTATGCAAATCTACAAGAGGAAGTTTACACGGAGCAACCACTAGGTTTCGTTGCTCAGGGGGAGTCTGCCTCAAAAGTCTATAAACTGAAAAAGGCCATCTACGGTCTCAAACAGAGCCTGCGTACTTGGTTTGACAAACTCAGTCAGATCTTAGTAAACTTTTGGCTTCCGTCGTTCCCACTCAGATGATTCAGTCTTCATCTGCAAAACAGTGGCTGGGCTAGTCATTCTTACTGTTTATGTTGACGATATTATTTTGTCTGGCAGTGATACCTTGGGTATACAGGCAGTTAAAACCTACTTAGAAAAGCCCTTTGTCACTAAAGATCTCGGAAAGGTGAGATATATCTTAGGCTATGTCTCGCTCAACGAAAATATGTACTTGATCTCTTGCAGGAAACTGGTATGCTTGGTTGTAAACCAGACAACACACCCCTTGACCCAAACATTGATCTATGTTGATCACCACTAGTTCAGAAGGCTGGTAGGCAAGCATATTTATTTGACGGTCACGAGAGCTGACCTCACTATTGTCGTAGGATTCATTAGTAGGTATCTTGATGAACCTCAGCAGTGTCATTGGGATGATATATCTCACATTCTGCACTATCTTAAAAGCTCTCCTGGCAAAGGCTTGTTATATAAGAACCATGGCCACTGTAATCTCTCTGGTTTTTCAGACTTTGACTATACAGGAAGTCGCTCTGATCGTAAGTCAACATCGGGCTATTATACATTTGTGGGTGGAAATCTTATTACCTGGCGAAGCAAAAAGAAGACTATCGTAGCCAAATCCAGTGCGGAGGCAGAATACCGAGCCATGGCTCATACTGCATGTGAACTTTTGTGGGTCCAGAGTCTCCTCCAGGAGTTCGGCATATCCTATTCCAGCCCTATACCGATGTTTTCTGACAACAAGGCCTCCATTTTTATTGCGAGCACCCCACTTTTCATGAGAGGACAAAACATATTGAGGTCGATTGTCACTTTGTTCATGAAACAGTTATTTCTGGCAGGATTTGCACTCCATATCTTAGCACTGAAAAACAAGTAGCGGACATCTTCACCAATATTCTTTCAAAAGCTAGTTTTCAGACTCTAGTGAACAAGTTGGGCATGTTCGACATCTACGCTCCAGCTTGAGGGGGAGTATAGAGATATGTTGTGTTTTGTTGTGTGTCATGTGCCTAGCATGTACCTCACTTATGTTTTTACTTCAGTAGTTTAGTCCCATATTTCTTATCTCTGCTTTAGTCTCTACTCTTTTCTGTTATATACCAGACTATATTGTACACCTGTTCAATCATCAAATACACAATTCATATTCTCTCTATAAGGTTCTTCAAAGAGATGTAGACTCAGCCACTAGTACCTAGAGGCTTCTTTGACCATGTAGAAGAGGGACTTAGGGGTGAAGGTCCCTAGAAAAAACCCTTATGGGAGAAGTTCCCTCCTGTGTGTCCATCGTGCTACAATAACCTACAGTAGTACACGCCCACAGTATGGCAATATCAAAGGGCTTCTTGTTGGACTTCCCAACAAATAAGGGTAGAGAGAAGAGGGGACGATGGCCACCTCCTCTCTGACTACTTTTGCAAGAGGTTGAATCCTTAAAGCTCGCATACCACGTAGACGGTGGTATTGGGAGGACACGACATAAAAGCAAGTCTCTCTCACGACTTGTATATAAAGGTGTTAACATGTCTTTTATTATGTGTTATTTATTTGTATGTTATTCTCTTATTTCTATTCTACCTATATGTAATTTACCCATATCTATAATAGACATGAGACGGTTGTTTGCCCTCTCAAGCATGTTGCTCACGCAGCCACCAATTCTCTTGTGCGATCAGCCTCTCCTCTCCTCTGCTTCTCCGCTCACAGGGTATCAGAGCAACGCACGACCTAGGCGCCTCTCCCTCTTCTCCTTCCGCCGCCAATCTTCCCCTCGATCATCTCCTTCTTCCCTTCCACCCGCCGGCAGCACCGCAGCGCAGCAGCTGCAGGTGCCGCCACCCGGCCTGCAGCCGTCGTCCGCCTCTTGGCGTGAGACGCAGGGCTAGCAGGCCCTCTCCGTCACCAAGTTGGGCCTTTGGTAGCCCTCCAACGCTGCCGTAGGCTCCGTCGCGAAGTCCCGGAGGCGTTCTTTCGTCCCCGACGATTTTCACAACAGCCACCGGTCAATTTTTCAGACGTTGTTGTTGCTGTTTGGGGATCTTCGGCTGATCCGACGGACATCTAAAGCCTAAACCGGAGGACTCGTCTCTCTACGATTGTACTCCTAGTCACACCTCTTCCATTTGTGATTAGGAAAATCGTTTGGAGGTTGTGAATGTGTCAGTAACGCATTTTTCTCATTTTTCAGTTGTAACGTGTATCTATCTGTCACTTCAGCCTTCATTGTGACGTGTATCGGACCGTCACAAAGCCCCGTTATATCATGGGGGACATCAAGATGTCTACGATCTAAAGTGAGATGTCTCCTATCCCTTCCATCAAGCTAAACGGGAAGAATTATCTCCTATGGATGAATGTTGTCCATACTGTTTTGGAGCCTCGCGACAAGGCGAGATATGTTGACTCTGCTCCCCTGGCTTCTACTGATGAAGGACACGCTGAGTGGAAGCGTCATGACAGTCTTGTGAAGACCTGGTTGTGGAGTAGTATGGAACCGGCGATTGCTGTAAGGTTAATGTTTTATTCTACAGCCAAGGAGATATGGGACGCAGTGAAGAAACATTACTCTCAGGAGAAGAATGCTCTTCGCCAGTTCATGATCTATGATCGTCTTTTTGCAGAGAGACAGGGTGACAAGTTACTAGAGGAGTATTTTGGAGCGATTTAGGCCATTGCTCAAGAGTTGAGTTACTATCATCCTGTGATAGCTGCTGAACATGTCAAAGACAGAGATGACTTGATTACTGGGACTCAATTCTTCTTGCAGTTGTGCCCGGAGTGTCATCCTTGCTTCTGATAAACTGCCTAGTTTTGAGGAAGCCTAGTCGAGAATTTAGCAATCCAATTTTGAGTCTGTTGATCCTATTTCTGTTGTATCTTCTGGGAAGTCCCATGCATCTATAGCTACTGCAGTGAGAGGAGGACGACCTGGTATGGGCAGAGGACGCGGGACCTGTCCTAATTACACCTTCTGTGACAAACCATGACATACAGTGGATAAATGTTGGAAGAAACATGGGAGACCTGTTGCACCACCAGTGGGGGCAGCACATTATGCCACTACTACTAAGCCCTCTCCGTCTTCTGCTGTGGACTCTAGCTCTTCAGGCATCACTCTTACTCAGGAGGAGTATGATCGGTTCATTCAGGCTATACAGCACATGAGTATGGGATCATCATCCTCAGCAAACTTGGCATCTATTGCGGGTAATCAGGCTACATCTCTTATACCTTCTGGCTCTACTTCATCTTGGGTGGTTGACTCTGTCGCATCACAGCGCATGACTGGTATGAGGAGATTGCTCCACTCTATTGACTCGTATATCCCTCACCAATCTGTTACACTGGCAGATGGTTCAGTGAGGAGAGTGTTAGCTAGTGGATCTGTTTCTCTAACACCCAAGATTGATCTTAAATCTGTACATTTTGTGCCTGAGTTTCCATTTAATCTTCTTTCTGTTGCAAAATTGATTGACACTGTAAAATGTACAGTAACATTTGGGCCTTCTTGTTTTGTATTACAGGATCTCATGGGGCCTAGGAAAGGTGATCTCTACCTTTTCCATGGTGACAGTCTGCCTCGCCCAGTATCTACTCGTGCTCCAGCCGTCCTGTTGAGTGATTCCCCCTTACTATGGCATTGTAGATATGGACACCCTTCTTTAGAAAGCCTGCGGAAGTTGGAACCAGAGTTGTTCCAAGTGTCATCTTTAGAGTGTCAGTCATGTCAGTTGGGAAAGCATCATAGATTATTGTTAAAATATGTAAGATTGATTGAATAGGAATAGATAGATACAAAGACTGGACACCCCTGTCCTATATATAGGAGCAAGGGAGAAACCCTGAGACTTGTGTCCCAAGTAATCTAAACTAGACGGGCCGGAATATAAAGGCCCACTAAACTAATTAGCCTATTTAACTAATAGACTAATATAGACACTTTAACAATTATCTTATCCCAGTCGTGTCAATAAACGGGCATCTTGTCCTTTTGAGTTGGTTCATAGTGATGTATGGGGTCCTGTTAAGACCAGAGTTATAATAGTTTTCGTTATTTTATTACTTTTGTAGATGATTTTTCCCGTGTGACATGGATCTATTTACTCAAAAGCCGAGAGTCTATGCTATCTATTGTTAAATATTTTCATAAAGAAATAAAGGTTCAATTTGACTGCAATATCAAAATTCTTCAATCCGATAATGCTTTAGAGTATGTTCAAAAGGCCATGTCTGATTTTTGCAGTTCTGTGGGCATGATCCATCACACGTCTTGTCCTCACACCCCTCAGCAAAATGGGGTGGCTGAGAGGAAAAATTGCCATCTCCTTGATGTTGCTCGGTCTATCATGTTTCAGTCTAATGTGCCTAAGAAATTCTGGTTTGAAGCCCTTTTAACTGCTTGCTTCTTAATTAATAGACAACCATCCTCTGTTCTTAAAGGGCAGACACCTTTCTCTGTGCTACGTCCTACGGATCAGCCCTTCTCTGTCCCTTTTAGAGTGTTTGGTTGCACTTCATTTGTCCATAATTTTGACCCTAAGGCCGACAAACTTTTACCTAGGTCTATTAAAACCTATTCCTTGGGTACTCCAGTACTAGCAAAGGATACAAGTGTTACTGCCATTAGTCTTCGTCGCATGTTTGTGTCTAGGGATGTTACCTTCGTTGAGACCACTCCATATTTTTTTGATGCTATGAGTAAGGGGGAGCAATTGAGGGAGGGAGTGCCACCAGCTTTTCATAGTGAGAGAGTGGCACCATCTGTGCAGAGTGAGGGAGCGCCACCCAACATTCCTAATTATACTTTTATTCAGGAAGAGCAGGCAGCAGATGGGCCTGTTATTGAGCACTACCCACATGTTTATAGTAGGTTAGGCAGACAAGATCCAGAAGAGGTAGCGACACCAGTCTCTGAGCCTTCCTCATCGTCTTCTACTCACGAGATTCCTGCAGAAGCATCAGATCTTGATATTCCTATTGCTGTCCGGAAAGGTACTCGTTCTTGTACTATTAGACATCCTATTGCAAATGTGTTGTTTGTCCCACTTATCTAAACAGGCTCGCGCATTTGCTCTTGGGATTGATTATGTAGTTATACCGAGAAATCACTATGATGCTATGAAGGACAGTGGCTGGAAACAGGCAATGCAAGTTGAGATGTCGACTTTATTGAATAATGGCACATGGGATCTTGTTGACTTACCTGCAGAGAAGAAAGCAGTGGACTGCAGATGAGTTTTTACCATCAAACACAATCCAGATGGGTCAGTTGAAAGGTTGAAGGCCAGATTGGTAGCAAAAGGCTACACACAGACTTACAGTGTTGATTTCTTTGAGCCTTTTTCTCCAGTTGCTCGTCTGAATTTTGTGTGGATTATTATTTCTCCGGCTACTACTTTTGATTGGCCTCTTTTTCAGCTTGATGTTAAGAATGCATTTCTTCATGGTGACCTACAGGAAGAGGTATATATCGAGTGTTACAGTATATGTTTTCTGTGGTTTACTTATTCTGTTATTTATTTTGTTATTTGTTTATTCTGTATGGACCTCTCTGTAATTGTTTCAGCATTATATATATGAGGGTGCACTCTTTGTGCAACCCTATGCTCTCTGCAACCCTGATTCTTAACATGGTACCAGAGCAGGTCGAGACCTAGGGTCTCTCCCTCCCTCCCTCTCCACCGGCGCCCCCCCCCCCCCGCGCGCGGACCAGCCGCCGGCCCAGCAGCAGCAGCAGCCCGCCGGCCGCCGCCACCTCCGGGCTGCCACAGCTGGCCTAGCCAGCCGTCTCCCGCCGGTCTCCGGTCCGTCTACTCTCCTGGCGCGGTGCTCCGCTAGTGCTTGAGCAACCGTTGTTGTTGTTCGCACAGCAGGTGCGCTGCCCGGTTGGTAGATCTGGACTAGATCAGTCTTCCGGGGGAGATCGGTACGTTGTTCGGCTAGAGCCTTCTTCGGTTCGTGTTTGTTTGTGACTGCCTGCCCGTGTAGGCTTCGGCCTCCGGGTCTTCTACTACACTTTGGTGTAGTCCGTATGTGAGAGGTCCCCTGTGATCTTCTGCCTGCATGTCTTGCCTGCCTCCTGTGCCTGCCTATCTGATGGCGTCTTCGACTGATGATCTGCGTCGTCAGGTTACTACGGTCAAACTTGACGGGCGAAACTACCAGCTGTGGGTTTGCTCCTTTGTGATATATGCCAAATCACAAGGGAAGTATTCCCATCTCACTCGTGACGGTCCGCCACAGCCTGCTGACGATGCTGACTTGAAGGACGTCAAAGCTTACGATGATTGGGTCCGTGACGACTCCACAGTGATGACTTGGATTCTCAACACACGGTTGAGAAGATTGGTGTGACCATTCTCCGTCTGCCTACGGCAAAGCAGATGTGGGATCAGCTTGCTCGCACCTTCTCTAACAGCCAGAATCCGAAGAAGGTGTTTGATATCAACAAACAGCTTAGTCGTCTCACCTTTACTGGCACTGATATCACCGATTACTTCTCTACGTTCACCGGTTTGTGGGGTGAACTGGAGGCGTATCATCCTCTGTCCACGGATCTGGTGATTATGCAAAAGCAGCGCGATGAGCTACAGCTGATCCAGTTCTTGAGTGGCTTGCCTGACTCCTATGATGGCGTTGTGGATCAGATTCTGGCTGGTGATCCACTGCCTACCCTTCAGAGTGCCTACCAGCGACTTCAGCGCCTTTCCTCACCGACACCACATACTACTCCAGATGTTGGCGACTCTACTGCCTTAGCTGCCTGGGGTGGCCGCGGCCGTGGTCGTGGTCGTGGCCGTGGCCGCGCTTCTGATGGACGTCCTCCCCTTGGTGTAGGGAGAGGTCGTACTCCTACTGCTGGGCGTGGGGCCCCTCCTCCTGCTACTACTACTGCTGCGCGTCCTCCGCCCGGCTCGCGCTTGTGTTCTTACTGTGGTCGTACGAACCACATTGAAGAGAAGTGTTGGGAGAAATATGGCAAACCAGAATGGGCAAACACTGCTACTGATTCTCCCGCCACCGCATCCGAGAGTGCTGCACATCCTACTACACCGGACACTGCGGGCGCTACTGCTGACTACATCAGGGCTGAAGTCGAACGTCTCTTTCTGGAGCGTGCTGGATCATCTTCTGAAGCGTCCACGAGTGGAGCACATGCTGCCCATACTAATTATGATACTGCTTTTCTGAGTTCACATTTGCCACCCCCATCTGGTAATAATAAATGGGTGATCGACTCTGGTGCATCATCCCATATTTCTGGCAATCGGGCTTTGTTTAAGTCCATCTCTAAACCTGCTCATAAATCTACGGTTATGGTTGCTGATGGATCTAGATCTCCTGTTTCTTGCATTGGGGACATTATTTCTCAGTTCCTTATCAAATCTGCCTTATATGTGCCTAACTTCCCTATGAATTTATTATCTGTTAGCAAACTTGTAAGGAATTTGAACTGTAGCCTGACTTTTCTTCCTGGCTCCTGCATTTTTCAGGACCTTCTCACGAGGATGAAGATTGGTGGGGGGGTATGAAGGTGCTGATGGTCTCTACTACTTGGACGAGATGCCAAGGTCTTCCAAAGCTGCTGTGGTTTCGGCCTAATCTGCCTCCGTTTCTACTTTACAGTGGCATTACCGGCTGGTTTCGGCCTAATCTGCCTCCGTTGTACTTTCCAGTGTGAGTCTTGTCAACTGGGTAAACAAACTAGATCAGTATATCCGAGGCGTAGTTCTGTGAGCAGCAGGCATATTTTTGATGTAGTGCACTCTGATGTATGGGGACCGTGTAATGTACCGAGTGTATCTGGCTATCGATACTTTATTTTGTTTATTGATGATTTTTCGAGGACTACTTGGCTATTTCTGTTGAAAAGTAGATCCGAGGTGATATCCACAATAAAGTTCTTTTTTGCTGAAATTAAAACCCAGTTTGGTGTGCCTATTAAAATTTTTAGAACTGATAATGCGTTGGAATTTGTTCAGAAAGATGTGGAACTTTTTTGTAAATCTGTTGGAACTTTACATCAAACCTCATGTGCCTATACACCACAACAGAATGGTGTAGCCGAAAGAAAGAATCGTCATCTGTTGGAAGTGGCTCGAACTATCATGTTGCATTCGCATGTCCCTCGTACTTATTGGCCAGAAGCGGTTCTGACTGCCTGTTTTCTCATTAATCGTATGCCATCGTCGGTTATTGGTAACGAAATCCCCTTCCAAGTTTTACATCCGGAGGCTCCCTTGTTTTCTGTCCCTCCACGGATTTTTGGTTGCACGTGCTTTGTACGCCTCCTTGGCCCTACATCTGATAAACTGTCGCCTAGAGCAGCCAAATGTATTTTCTTGGGATATTCAAGGTCTCAGAAAGGCTATCGCTATTATAATCCTGCTACGCGCAAGTGGCTCACTAGTAGTGATGTGGTGTTCTTTGAAGACACTCCTTATTATTCATCTGCGGGAGAAAATTTGCAAACGGATCTTATTGCACCCCCCTTGCCTATTCTGTCTGACTGCAGCCCTGAGACGGATGATACTGTGATACCAGATCCTCCTCAGCTTCGAGTTTATCAGCGCAGGAACAGAGCACCTCCTTCACATGTACCCCCCCCCCAGTCGACCAATCTTCACCTCCGGAAGGTTCTGCTTCACCTGAGGTACAATCTGATTTACATCTTCCTATTGCACTTCGCAAAGGGACTCGTTCCTGCACGTCTCACAGTATTGCTACTTTTGTATCTACTGATCATCTCACTGCTCAGGCGCGTGATTTTGTATATGCCTTATCTGCTGTTACTGTTCCTAAGACTATTCAGGATGCCCTGCGGAGTACAGCTTGGACTTCTGCTATGCAGGATGAGATGACAGCTCTGACTGATAGAGGCACTTGGGAGCTGGTGGATCCTCCTCCTCAGTGCAAGCATGTAGGTTGTCGTTGGGTGTACACTGTCAAATATCAACCAGATGGTACAGTTGAACGGTTGAAAGCTCGGTTAGTTGCCAAAGGATATACTCAGACCTACGGCATTGACTACTTTGAGACTTTTTCTCCTGTTGCTCGCTTAAATTCTGTCCGAATCTTACTATCTGTAGCTGTAAACTGTGACTGGCCTCTTCTACAGCTTGATGTAAAGAATGCTTTCTTATATGGTGATCTACAGGAAGAGGTTTACATGGAGCAACCTCCTGGGTTTGTTGCTCAGGGGGAGTCTCACAAAGTATGTCGGCTTAAAAATCTATTTATGGGCTCAAGCAGAGTCCACGTGCATGGTTCGATAAATTAAGCAGGATTCTCTCTGACTTTGGCTTTCTAAGGTCTCAAGTGGATCATTCTGTCTTCACAAAGAAAACTTCTGCAGGAATTATTATTCTGATTGTCTATGTAGATGATATCATTATTTCAGGCAGTGATGTTTCAAGTATTCAGGCCACTAAAAATCATTTGGGTAAGCATTTTGCTACCAAAGACTTGGGCAGATTGCGATACTTTCTGGGTATAGAGGTTTCCAGGAACTCTAGTGCTCTTGTGTTGTCCCAGAGAAAATATGTACTTGATATCCTGCAAGAAACTGGTATGTTGGGAGCAAGACCTGCAGATACTCCTATGGATCCCAATGTTGATTGGGACGATGATACCTCTTCTATGTTTTCTGAGCCAAAAAAATACAGGAGACTTATTGGGAAATTGATCTATCTGACTGTTACTCGTCCTGACATTACTACTGCTGTGGGCCTTCTGAGCAGGTACCTGGACAAGCCTAGACAGTGTCACTGGGATGTTGTTTGTCACATTCTGAGATACTTAAAAAGGGCACCTGGCAAAGGTCTGTATTACTAGAAAAGTGGACATTGTAAACTTGAGGGCTATTCTGATTCAGATTATGCAGGCAGTAGAATTGACAGGAAATCCACCTCTGGCTACTGCACCTATGTAGGAGGTAACTTGGTGACTTGGAGGAGCAAGAAACAGAATGTTGTTGCTCGCTCCAGTGCTGAAGCTGAATACAGGGCCATGGCCCATACTGCATGTGAACTTCTCTGGGTGCGTTCTCTTCTGCATGAACTTGGGATTGAATCTTCTTATGCGATTCCAATGCACTGCGACAACCGAGCTGCTATTTTCATTGCTAATAATCCTGTCTATCATGAACGCACCAAGCATATCGAGGTGGATTGCCACTTCATTCGAGAAACTGTTCTGGCTGGTAAAATTTGCACTCCTTTTACAAGATCTGAAGATCAAGTTGCAGATGTCTTCACAAAACTCCTGGCTAAGAAGCACTTCTGCACACTGGTGGACAAGTTGGGCATGATTGATATCTATGCTCCAACTTGAGGGGGAGTGTTACAGTATATGTTTTCTGTGGTTTACTTATTCTGTTATTTATTTTGTTATTTGTTTATTCTGTATGGACCTCTCTGTAATTGTTTCAGCATTATATATATGAGGGTGCACTCTTTGTGCAACCCTATGCTCTCTGCAACCCTGATTCTTAACATGGAGCAACCTCCTGGTTTTGTTGCTCAGGGGGAGTGTCAGAAGGTGTGTAAACTGAAGAAAGCCATATATGGACTGAAACAGTCTCCTCGAGCTTGCTTTGACAAGTTCAGTGATGTTGTACTACAGATGGGCTTCTCTCATTCCATGACTGATCACTCCTTATTCTATTCTAACTCTTCTTGTGGTTCAATCATTATTGTTGTATATGTTGATGACATAGTGATTACCGGCAGTGATTCTATAGGCAAATTACGTGTGAAGGAAGGTTTTGCAGAGACACTTCCAAACGAAAGATCTGGGTAAACTGAGATACTTTCTGGGCATTGAGGTGCTTAGATCTCATGCAGGTATCAATCTATCTCAGAGGAAATATGTGCTTGACTTATTACAGGAGACAGGCATGATTGAGTCTAAACCGGTATCTACTCCTATGGATTATCACATCAAGGAGACGGTTGATGATGTTGAGTACTCAGATCCAGGATATTACAGGAGGATAGTTGATAAGTTGATATATATGACTATCACACGGCGTGCTTTGTTGTAGGCGTAGTGAGTCAGCACATGAACTCACCACGACAGTCACACTGGACAGCATTTTGCTGGATTCTGAGATATCTGAAAAGTGCTCCTCGAAAGGGGATCATATATTATAGACCTAAGGTGTTCCCATCTACTTTGGCTCTTCTAGGTTATGCAGATGCAGACTGGGCTGGTAATCATACTGATAGAAGGTCTACATCAGGCTACTGCACTTTCCTAGGTGATCATTTGATTACTTGGAAAAGCAAAAACAGCATGAGGTAGCAAGATCCAGCACTGAGGTCGAATATCATGCTATGGTTCATGCATGTTGTGAGCTACAATGGGTTAAATGTATTTTTTCGGAGTTAAAGATTCCTATTTTGTCTTCCATGGAGCTCAAGTGTGATAACCAATCAGTCATACACATTGCCAGGAATCCTGTCTTTAATGAGCGCACAAAGCATATAGAAGTTAATTGCCATTTTATTTGAGATCAGATCAAGAATAGTACTATTGTGACGCCATATGTCAAGTCTGAAAAACAATTGGCAGATATCTTGACAAAGCCATTGGGTCCAGCAGCTTTTCAAAATCTATGTGGCAAGTTGGGCATACACGACGTGTACTCTCCAGTTTGAGGGGGAGTGTTAACATGTCTTTTATTATGTGTTATTTATTTTTATTTTTTTTGTCGGTCAAAATGCGTGTTACTATAATACCAAAAACTTTGGGCACTAAGTACCCCATTACATCGAAAGGAGCTAAAAGCTCATACAAGGATCAAAGTCCCCACGCAGGGGGAAACACAAGACTTCTAAAAGAAGAGATAAAACTAAGAAGACCTATCTAACTAACCAAGCTAGGTCCAAGCATTCCAACCAGAAGAAGATTATTTACAAACCACTACTACATGCATTCAGTGTACCCACAAGTAGTAACAGCAGCTTGACGTAGAACAAAAACTAGTTTTCCTGCCTATAGCTAGCCTTGAAGCTACTGACCTTCTCATCTATCAAAACTTCAGGTTTCTAAATGGGCGAAATCACCCAAAAAGGAACCCCTAGCATCGGATCAACAAGAAACCAAGTAAGCCGGATGAGAAGCAAGAACCAACACTTTTAACAACAAAGCGTGGGAGGGAAAACAACTCCAATTCACTCCTTCAAGCTTTGCACAGCACCAACTATCTATTAGAGTACCCACAAAGTGTGGTACTAGGCCAAGATTAGGGATATCCTTCTAACTATCCTCCCACCACACAGCCATGTTGCTAACCTATAACGGTCCTTGAACTTTGGTAGCTATTGTTCACACAACAACAAAACAAAGTCGGGGAAGAACCAGCACAAGCAAATGTTGCGCTTAGCACAACGGCATAACATCAAACACCTGAAGAGATGTTTCCATCACAGCAGTGGCAGAGGGGCCAAGGAGGAGAAGGCTTTGAAAACAATCTACACCCTTTAAACCTGACTGCCCATGTGCGTGCTTGAACGCTTCTCAGAAGCATTCCATCGAATGCCAAGTGAGCTCCATCACATGGTAGCAGAGAAACCAAGGGGAAGGAGAAGAAAGTCCTGCCCCCCATTAGCCCAGGTCACGCATGACAACACGACAAAGAGCGGGAATTAGCAATAACCTGGAGCCACACGGAACACGAAGGCCTTTCCCTGTGTCGGTGAACAGATCTCAGACGGGTTCAAAACATCCTCACAAACGAGGCGTCTTTACTTGGCGGAAAGCAGGGCTAAGCGTGCCCTAACCAAAACGGCCAGAGCAAGCATAGATCTAGTCGAAGAAGCCACAGCTTTGCCAGGGAAGAAAGGAGAAGGGGGAGGGGGAGTGGATGATGAACCGGGACTTAGGTCGCCAACGACAGAGTCACCTTGTGTGTCACCAGATCTGGGCAAGGGTGGCTACACTCCATCCAGTCACCCATGAACTGGACGGAGGCCGATTGAGTCGGCTCATCGCTAACACTCCAGATCGAGACCAAGCAAGCAGCTATCATCCGGTCTCTCCCCGTCGATTCTCTTCCATAACCGGCATAGAAGGACCCCACGACCTGGAGAGATGAGGGTCGAGACCCATCAGCCTCCCTGCCTCTCGCCGCCGCCATAGTTCTGGCTCTAGGATGTCGAACCTGGCCTCACACACACTCGCCATGGACGCGAGAAGACCATGGGGAGGAAAGCGCCGAGGGAGACGCTCCCCTCCCCCCAGCGGCGCCGCCGGGAGCCTTTAATTTGTTATGTTATTCTCTTATTTCTATTGTACCTATCTGTAATTTATCCATATCTATAATAGACATGAGACGGTTGTTTGCCCTCTCAAACACACTGCTCACGCCGCCACCAATTCTCTTGTACGATCGGCTTCTCCTCTCCTCCGCTTCTCCGCTCACAATAGGAAACCAGAAACTTACAAATTCACGTGTAGACCCTTACTTATATGCCATAGTTTAAAATGTCGACTTCGACATTGTTTCTAATGGTCCATAAATAAAATTTTACATAAATTTTGACCATATTTTGATATATCCACTTATTTCGACACAAGATTTCGACATAAATTTTGACGATTTTGATGAACAAATAAAGGAATTAACATAAAATTTTACCATGATGCTCTACATACATAAATACACTTAATTATGCAATAACATCATATGTTCGTATAGGGTGTCCAACATTTGTGAGTGAAAATATACAAAATTGTTCCAGTCAGGATTTCGATCATGCAATGATACATACATATATTCTAATGCAATAGCATGCTACATCTTATATTTTGGATTCAATTAACTCTGGGGAGTCTGTCACATTTTTAAGAATTTTTTAATGAGATTCCAAATCGGAATTTCTAGCAATTGGGCATGTCCATTTTGATGTCTGGTACAGGTCGAAGACAAAATTTTGGTCGACATTTCACAATTTGGACAGAAATTTCAATCCATGTTATCTACGTATTACAAGAAGGTCAGTGTACACCATATCAACAGAAGTTATTCAAACGGTTCTTTTGCTCTCACCATCTTAGAGCTTTCACATTTCTCTCTCTCTCTCTCTCTCTCTCTCTCTCTCTCTCTCTCTCTCTCTATATATATATATATATATATATATATATATATATATATATATGTATGTATGTATGTACATATATATACATATATTTGGGCTCTCACCATATTGTGTGTGTGTCCACATTCTCAGTGTAAACTAGATTTATAGACATTGTAATGACCCAAACTCAAGAGCCAAAATGGGGAAGAGTGCATAAGACATTTAGCCTACTTCACTAGCTTTCTAGAATATGTGGGGCCTCAGGGGCATGAGCAAGAACTATGTGACGTGAGGAGTGCATAAGACATATCATTAGTTTCTTCTTTTTTTCCCATCTTTTCCAGCTTATCCTTCTTTAATTTGGTTTTTTTCTTTGAAAGTTGCAGATGATTTCTTTAATCCATGGGGTTCCATAAACAATTATGAAGATATAAGTTTACAAGATATAGTATATTATGATTACTATAATGAATGCACAATTCAATTGCAAGTTTGCAACCTTCCACTAACTTATTGAATTTCTATTCAAATAAAAAAAAAATCCAGTGTGGTGTGGAAAATGGATGATGCTACATAAGTTCTAGATATACCATATGTTTCCTATCATCTCAAACATTGTGATTATGTCCTATATTCTTAAAAGTTGCCGTGTATGCATCCATGTCGTGTACGTGTTTGAATGTGTCAGTCCTTTCTAGTTAAAAATCTTGGCAAGCTAGAAATTTGAGGTCCCCAATTCTTTAATGCAAAATTTCAATTGAATATTAGCTCTCACCTTCAAGAGTACAAGATGACATTATTTCTACAGCATAAAATCACGATCCAAAGAATTTTCTAGACAATAAGACCAAAATGACCAAGGGTAGCCAAGCAAATCTATCTCCAAGTAGATAACAGAAACAGCTATGATCTGGTTCTTGTACTCTGATATTCTGATCTACCTTTAAAACTAGGACAGCCTGCAGCTACTCTGATTGCAACCAACAAGGACCTTGAAAAAAATGAAATATCATGCATACCAAATATAACGATAACATTAAAAGTAAACAAAACTCACCTTACTCTCCAGTGCATTTATTGTTTCCTCAAGTTCCAAAACTGAACACTCAAGAAGCTTTACTTCCTCCTCCTTCTGCTCAGCATAAATTCTATTAAACTCAGAAACCTGCAGAACAAAGAGAAATGTCATGCTAGGCAGTTGCAGTGTTGGTTACAATATAATAACGCCTAAACCAACCTGGCGTGCTTCAACAGCAATGGCTTCATTTTCATCAGCCACTGTGCTGATTAATTCAAGTTTATCTTCAAGAGAGACTACCTCCTCAACAAGCTGATCTCTCTCCTCACTGACCCTTTTCAGATCATTTTCTAATTGCCCATCAGAAAAAGTATCGCCCCATGTTGAATTCAAATAAAGAACTTTGCTTTCCAAACTAGAAATAATATTCGTTTTGATTTCCAACTCAGCCTCATGACCTAACATTTTTTCTGAAACATCTCTAAGTTGATCTTCTAACTCTGTATTTCTTATCTGGAGCAAGCTTATGGCTTCTTTGGTCACATCAAATTCAAACCTAGAATTAGTCAATGCTCTCCTACTATCCAGAAGCTCAGCCTCTAGTTCTTTTATCTTAAGGAGTTTGTCAGCCAGTTCAGTTTTCGTTGTTAACTCATCTTGCACCTTACTCATAGCAGAAATCAGTTGGTGAGTTCCTATTTCCATAAGAGTACATTTCGAAGAGGATTCTTGTAACGGGTTCAACTGAGAGGTCCATTTCATAAGGATGTCTTTTCCAACCAATTCTTTTACCAACAGGGAGTTCTCTTTTACTATGCAATTAAGGTGATGGCTGTTTGAACAGGTTAACATCTCATTCGTGGATGAGCTTCCAGAATTATCCGGTATCATCAAAGAACCATTTAGGTCGGAAGTATACCATCTCCTATTTTCTCTGTTGTCAGTTGCATCACTTCCAAAACATACATTGCTCTGCATATCATCAAAAGATAGATTACCTGGTTGATTATATGATAACAATAGCATCTCAAGCAAATCTTGCCCTGGCAATCCAGTAATTTTGTCACATTTCTGCATTGCACGAGCACCACACAGCCCAATACATGTCTCATCTTTCATGTCACTGTTATGTGATCCACAATTGGACATTACTAATGCATCAGCAAATGCAGAAAAATGGCATTGGGATATAATAAGAAAAGCAAACTCTCTCTCTATCATCAAAAACTCAAATGTCTCAATCCATGATTTGCAGATATTTGTGAAGTCGTGAAGGTCATTTCTGAGAGAGAGAGTGTCATTAAATGCACCAGACAGTACCTCAGAAGAATTTTCCTGTAATGTTTTGAATGAAGCCTCAAGAAAAGATAAAATACAGGAGATTCCAGAATAACATTCTTGAACCTTTTCCTTTATGAGACTATTTTGTTCCAGTATCAAAGACTTTGATTCCTTCAGATATTGCACTTCAAGCTCCATAGCAGTTACCTTTTCGATCAATTCCTTGCTTGATTGCTCATAAACATCTTTTTCCTTCATTAAATGGTTATTTAAATTCAGTAGTGAACTCAATATATGATCAGCTTCTTCTATAGTATCTTGTGCCTCGACAAATCTTTTGCTTATACCCACAGCTTCTTGAGTGTCTTCTTCTTCCCTTGTGTCACTCCATTCACTGTCGGATAACTGCTAACATGGTTCAAATGATCAGAAGCTTCAGTACGCTCTACAGTTCTATTCACTAAAGTTAAGAGCACATCAAACAACAAAAATGAATGAAGCGGAAAATGTTGGTTAAGAAAATTGGATGGATATGTTTAAATAGTAAACAAAATTGTCTCCCTAACTTTTGTTAAGGTAATTGTCCCCTAAACTAAAGCATAGAAACTTGTATTCTTATAGAAAAATCACAGATCTGGTTTTTAAAATCACCTATGACCAAATGCTGCTGTAAGCAAACTGAAGACAAGCAAAAATCCAAAACTCTGCAAGATCTGATATGCCACGTATAGAGAATATGGAGATGCACTCAATTATTTGGTACTTGCGTCTAATCCATCTGGGTTTTCGCAATACTCCACTCTAAAATCAACCATGTCCTTTACATGGATGTTTATTAATCACCATATCAAGTTTAGATAACACTGTCAATTTTAAGTGAAATATTTTAATATTTAATGTTAAGTTATTATAGTTAATGGGCCTAGCTTACTTAAGTCCATTACTAATTGTTTAGTTTATATTATGTATTCCTCAAGTACAAATTATCCTGGTCCCTTCATTATATATAGTACCCCTTGTGTTAGCAAGATGATTAATAGAAACTCTCTGATTACCACATGATTTTGAAGCCCATATGGATTGGCCATTGTTCGAGCTAGACATAAAAAATGTCTTCCGCCTTGGTCATCTGAGGGAGGAAGTCTACATGTAACAATATTGGTTCATTGTTGAGAGGGAGTTTTTTATAGACAGCAAACTCAAATGGTCTCTTTACGGCCTCAAGCAATCACCAAGGCTGTGGTTCAAGAAACTCAGTGGTGTGCATGATACTTCGAGATTTCCAGATAATGCAACTATTAGTCTTTTATTCTCTAAAACTGCTTCCATCAACATCACCTTGACAGTTTATGTCAACGATATCACCATCATTGCAGCAATACAATTTGGATTTTGCATCAAAGATTCCCTCAAATCATGTTTCATACTGTGAACACTAAAAGGTCTTTATTATTGGATAACGAAAACATGCATAGGATAGGAGAGGTCAGTTAGAGTTCACCACTATGGGATAAAAGACAAGATACTACAAGGCACAAGAAAATAATAGAAAAACTAAATATACTAGTACTCTCCCTCAAGTTGGAGCGTAGATATCATGCATGCCCAGTTTGTCCACCATAGGGATGAATCACATATTCCAAATTTTTATAACCAGCCTTGAATCCACATCAACTCAGGTAGTATGAGCCATGGCTCGATACTCAGCTACAGCACTAGATCTAGCCAAAACAGTTTGCTTCTTCTCCAAATGACAAGATTACCAGTTACCACCTACAAAAGTGCAGTAACTTGAAGTAGATTTATGATCAGCTCTATTGCCGGCATAGTCAGAATCAAAATAACCAGTAATCTTGTCGTGCCCATTTTTCTTTTATAGAAGACCTTTTATATGGGAGCTTTAAGTATTTGAGAATGTGGCAAACAGCATTCCAATGATATTGTCGAGGTTTGTCAAGATACCTACTAACAAGTCCAACAGCTGATGTAATCTGCTCGTGTAATAGTTAAGTAAATGACCTTACCCACAAGTCTTCTATGTAGTTTGCTATCAGGATATGATAGAGAAGAATGATTGTCCCAATCAGTGTTGGAATCAAGAAGTGAGCTCATTGGCTTGGCACCAACGTTCCTGCAAAAGATCAAGGATATGCGTGCGGTAGGATAGACATACTCTAGAGGAGGGTGTGATACTTCAATTGTTAGAAAATAGCGCAATTTTCCTAGATCTTTAGTGATAAAGTGTTTACTCAAACATTCCTTGGTTGCTAGAATACCCTGATGTTCACTCCCAGAATGGATGATATCATCCACACACATGATCAAAATGACTAGCCCATGATAGTTGTTTTCACAAACACTGAATGATTAAAATGAGAATGTTTAAAGTAGCAAGAATATGACTTAGTTTATCAAACCAAGCTCTTGGGATTTGATTTAATCCATAAATGGCTTTCCTTAGGTAGCAAACATCAGAACACTCCCCCTGAGCAACAAATACGGGAGGTTTGTTGCTCCATATACACCAAGAAAGCATTTTTGACATCTAACTGGAATAGAGGCCAACATTTATTGATAGGCACAGAAATTTAGTACACGCACAGAGTTAAGATGGACAACAGGAAAAAAAGGTCCCAAAAATAATCTAACCCATAGGTTTGTGTCTAGGCTTTAGCAACAAGGCTGGCCTTAAGGCATTCAACAGTTCCATCAAATTGATATTTAACAGTAAAAATCCATCCACATCCTAAAGGAGTGACATGGGAAGGAGCATCTACCAAATCGCGTGTATGTTGTGTATGAAGGGCATCCATTTCCACCTTCATGGCACAACGCCAGGAAGAATGCGTTAGGGTTTCAGGAGCAATCTTAGGAACAAAGACAGTGGAAAGAGAAGCAATAAAATTGGCAAAACTTGAACCAAGATGAGCATCAGAATAGAAATTGCTTATAGGATGTAAAGTGCAAGAGCGCACCCCTTTTTGTAAGCCAATCGAAGTATCCAAGTCAAAAGGTACCTAAGAGGTGTCGTGATCTGCCGAAGATGGAGGATTGGCTGAGGGAGGGGCCATAGAGGGATTTGTAGTCTTGTAGCATCTTTAGTAAACTTTGAGAGGCGCGACAGCAGGCTCGGGAGAATCTGGCTCAATGGGTACAGGAAGAGGGGTAGCTACTAGCAAGTTCATAGATAGAGTCGAACCATGATAGAAAAGAACGATGTATGTTCAAAAAACACCAGATCCGCACTAACAAACCCGTCGAGTCATAACATTTATACCCTTTCTGATTCTAGACTTGGTTGTTTAAAACAGAGGAGGGCATTCAGTTTACCAGAAAGCAGACAGTCGAAATCGCACAGCCCAAAAAATCTTAGGAACATGATAGTGAAACAAAATCATTCGAGCAACTACTAGAAAATGACGGTTCTTCCTTTCGGCGACACCATTTTGGTGAGTATAGGAACATGAGGTTTGATGAATGGTGCCAACCTTATTACTAAAAGTGTTGACAGAGTTTTGCATGAATTCAAGGGCATTGTATGTCCTAAAGATTTTTAAGGGCATATTAATTTGAGTTTTTATTTCAGCAAAAAAGGCAGTCATTGTGTCAAGAAAGTGTGCCTTGTCCTTCAGCAAAAAAAACCAAGTAGCCCGAGAGTAATCATCAATAAAAGTCAGAAAAATAATGGAATCATGTCACACTCGTTACAGGACATGGTCCCCATATATATGCATGCTTATCAAACACTAATTTTGTAGAAAGAATCATTTTCTAGGAAAGACACATCTAGTTTGTTTTCCTAGTTGAAACACTTCACATTTAAACATTATCTCAATCTCAGAGGGAAATAAGTACTTGAGCTTTGAGGCTGAAGGATGACCCAGTCAAAGGTGCCACAAAAACCTGAAATGGATGAAGATAGTAGCGCAAGTTCGCAACAGTTTGTAGAGTATCAAGATAGTATAAGTCGTTTGTCCCTCATGGGCCTGAACCAATCCTCATCCTTGTGTGAAGATCCTAAAAGACACACCCATTAGGGTCAAACGTAATATAGCACTAAAGTTGTTTGACAATTTTTTTAACAGAAAGTAGATTCAAAGGAAATTGGGGAATGTATAAGACCTTTGAGCAAAAAAATATTCAATGTACAAATATTGCCAACCCAATGTATTGGGGATTGAGTGCCATCTACGACAGTAACAGGGAAATGGTAGAGGTGCCAGTCATTCCAGAAAAGAGTGTAGAATTTCCAGAAATGAGTAGGAAGCTGAGCAAGCTAGAAAGGCAGAATCACTATCAGGGCATGCAGCCGCAGTCTAAGCAGGGAGCCTCTCTTGGAGCAATTTTCCAAATTGAGAGTGAATCAGCATTAGAGGTTTGTGCATGATCTTCATTGGTATAGTCAGTAGAAACCTGATTAACCCATGTGGTGGGATATTCATGTTTGGCCCAACAGCGATCTTCACTATGGTTATTCGACCACAGAAGTTACACTAAATTTATCTAGAAGGTGAATCGTTGCTAGGTCCAGTAGAGGGTTGATTACGTCCATGTCCAGAACTGGGTGACATCCAAGTCCAGATTTCCTAAAGCAGCCACGGTCAGGACCTTTGCCGTGACTACAGTTGCCAGAACAGACTTTGAGGGCCAGCGCCTCAGGGAAACCAACAGGTGAAGAAGTAACAGATGGGAGGTGGTGGACTCTCTTTAGAACATCACGCAATTTAGGTAGAGGATCATTGGACAAGATTTGATCAACATTCTCGCAAAGGAGTCAGGCAGTCTAGCAAGAAATTGCACAAGCTATAGTTCATGACACTATTTTTGGATTTCAGTATTGTCAGCAGATGAAGGATGGTAAACCTCAAACTAATCCCAAAGTGCGTAACATTATTTATCATTAGAGAATTCTTTTTAGCCAGATTTTAAAGATTTAAAAAAGATAGGGTTTTTTTGCTGAGAATAAACATGAGATAATAAATCCCACAAGGCCATAGCAATCTGAAGTCAAAGAAGTGATTGACTAATTTTGGGTGCTACATTGTTTACCATCCAAGTCATTACTCCTGAGTCATTCTTGACCCACAAGTCATAAGACAGCTTGGTTTTGTCATCAGCAATCTCGGCAGGAGTAGGTGGTGCAACAGTTTTGAGATGAGAGTAAGCCTTGAGCCTTGACGTACAATTCAAAAGATGCAGACCACGTATGGTAGTTCAAACCATCCAATTATATTGTGGCCACTCAAAATATTCTAAGGTTATAGAGGCCATGATGAAATCAAGTTCGTACACAGCCCACACAAGACACTGGAAAGGTATGGTAGAGCAGCAGATCAGAAAATAGGGGTGTGAGGCATCACCCCAAATAGCAATAGCTTTGACAAGCCCAATACATGGGCGGAAAAAGAAGATATGTAACCAACGCCACATTGTCAATTAGACAAACATGTGACGAAGGCAGAAGGGAGTGAATAAGTCCCTCCCTTAGTCGTTCACGAGAACAAGGTAGCGATGTTTTATAGAAGAACCAGTGTATGAGGGCGGATCAAATCCGGCTCACAAGGGAGATGGATTTGATGTAGGATTGATTTGGTTATCTGCAATGGGAGGGTGGTGGGAGGGCAGTGGTTGGGGGGAATATCTGGATGGTTGTTGGTTATTGGATGATTGGAGGGGGCGGAAAGAGAGGTCGTGGGAGGAGAGGAGGGAGGGTTGGCGGTTGAAAAAAGGAAGAAGGGAAGTGTTGGCGGGTGGAAAAGGAAAAAGAAGGGAAGATAGCGGCTAGGTGGGAGGGGGAATCATTAGGATTAAGAAGAGGCTTAGGGGGGTCAACGTGCTCTAATACCATGTGGAGACTCAAAGGTCTTTATTATAGGATAATTAAAACAAGCATAGACCCTCTCCTTATACAAGATAGGAGATGTCAGTTATTACAAAGTTCACCAATATGGAATAAAAGACAAGATACTAAAAAGCACAAGCAAATAACAAAAAACTAAATATAATAATACATACCAAAGACCTCGAGCAGCTATGTTACTTCTATTGAAGTTCTCCAATATAGAGGCGGCAATATCTCTCTCTGCAAAGATAAGCCATGGATCTCTTACAAGAATCTGGCATAATAAATCCCAAACTCGTATCTTATCCAGTGGATTACCTCTGTAGAGCTATCCCTGAGCAAAGACCTTTATGGAACCCAAGAAAAATTGATGGATGAATGGGAAGCAAATTTATCTAACTTATACTCGACCTGGCATTTTTTTACAATCAATTTGGTTAGTCAACTTATGGCCAAACCTCTTATGTGTCTTTGGACTCATCTGTAAAAAAAAATTATTTACCTCAAAATCCACTAGGGTGGGGTCCTCTCTATAAGAAGCCCCATACTGAGGACAACAACTTGACTTGTTGTGTTGAGGTTGATGGGTTGGGGTTGTTAATTACAAAAAATCCACCTCTACATTCTATGTATCCGTAGGAGATCACCCTATCAATTCGAGAAGCAAAAAAAATCTATGGTTGCTCACTCAAGCACTAAAGCAGAATATTGGGTTGTGTCTCGTGCATGTAGCAATATCCAGTGGGTAACATCCATTCTTCAAGAATTAAGTCTTCCTACTAGTACTATGGTTGGTCAATGTCAAGTGTGACAATCAAGTTGTGATACATATTGCAAATACCATTGTTTTCAATAAACACACCAAACATGTCGAGGTTGATTGCCATTTGTACGGGATCTTATTCGTGCAAAGAAGATTGTCACCCCTATGTGAAGAGTGAAGACTGGAGAACATATTATGGATATCTTAACCAACCCTCACCTCTTCCCTCTTTCAATTATATGTGTAACAAGTTGGGAATACATGATGTTTACTCTTCAACTTGAGGAGTTAAAGTTATCAGAGTTAATGGGCCTAACTTTAATTAAGCCCTTCAAATGGTTTAGTTTATCTTGACTGTATTACTCATATATAACTTATTCCGGTCCTCTTTTATATATAGGACTCATTGTATTAGCAAGTTGATTAATAAAAACTCTCTAATTATTGCTTTTTGACATTTTCCAGCTTTTAGAGTCTAAGATAATGGCTAATGAAATTGCCATAATCGACCACTTATATGATCAAAACCATTAGAAAGTCCATTTCCACACTCCTCTTCCCTCTTCTAACAATATATCTAACAAGTAGGGCATACACGATGTGTACTCTTCAACTTCAAGGGAAGTTAAAGTTATCAGAGTAATGAGCCTAGCTTTAGTTAAGCCCTACTAATGGTTTAGTTTATCCTAATATTATTCCTCATATGTAACTTATCCGGTCCTCTATTATATGTAGGACTCGTTGTATTAGCAAGTTGATTAATATAAACTCTCTGATTATTGCATTTTGAAATTTTTCAACTTTTAGAGTCCAAGACAATAAATTCTGAGATTGTCTGAATTGACCTTTTCTATGATCAATACCATTAGAAAGTGCATCATTTACACACTCCTACTCTAAGAAATTCATCATATATAATTTATGTTTTCCCTACATTGATTGAATAAAGCAGGAAGACCTTCTGATTGAAACAAGCAAAAGCTCATAATTTTGTGAGGTATCATTATGTTGCCACCAGATGGTTTGAGATGCATCAAGTGACTCGCAGGCCTAAATTGTAGAACTAATTCTAAGACTTGGTATGTAAATAATAACGGTAAACATCCTACTTCTCCGTCGTCTAAGAAAAGTTTGACAACTCTGGTTCAAGGAGAGTGGAGATAAAGAGATTGAGATAAGTACAGTCATCATCATCTAAGCATCAATAATAATTGTAAACTCTGCCTATGTTTTGTATTTCTTGTGCAAATGTAACCAGTCCTAAGCCCGGGCAAAGGAGAGGGTTGGTGGTAGGTTGACAACTAGCCATAAACAAGGTAAATAAAGTCTAAACTGAAGTTAGATAGCTAGATATTTGTATTGCCACATGAAGCTTGATCTCTATCGAGTAAACCATTGATATTGAGGATACACCACAAACAATCATACTACAAGTTTATTGAATAATGGTTATAAGAAGTTTCTAAGCACAGTCATGATTGTGGTTGTCTAGGCACCAATCGTTCCTTTAGTTTTTTCTCTACTAAAATCTACATTTGCTCGTAATTACTGATACAAAATCTTATTGCAGACAAACATATGTAGGTGGTGTCTTTGCATAAGACTTGATTTTTTATTTTAAATTATTCCAGTAATACTCCTGCAAGTGAGCTATGAGGCAATTTGAAGAGACATGTAGCATCAAATGATTGTTGTGGAATATATATATGCTAAAAAATCTCAACTACTAATTTTTCACTTGATTGCAACTTAATAAATTCATGCATCCACAAGCATTAAACTATATTTATATGAAGAACATTCATGGTTGAGAATATGTATTATTTTCAAAAGACTTATGGTTTTGGTTGTGATCTAGGTTTTGGAGTCTTTGAACCAACATGTACTCCCTTGCATCCTTTTACACATTTCCCTTTCTTATTATTATATGAACTACATATTTTCAAAACCCACACATGCCCCATTGATTCCCTTAGAGTAGTCTTTGCTATATGTCGTGCACTTCTTGACTTGTTATTGTAACTCCTATTATTTCTCTTCTCAATATATTCCATAAAGTTGCAACTACTTGTCATGCTCCTATAATTTTTCTCCTTTATAAATTCCATAGAGTATCAAAAAATGGGGTTAGGTATAATCCCTGAAATTGTAGGACTAATCTTAGTTTTGATATGTAAATAATAACGGTAAACATCCCCCCTTCTTCATCGTCCAAGAAAAAGGTCTACAATTGTGGTTAAAGAAACACAGGGAGAGGGCATATAGAGAGATTTAGATGAGTAGAGACATTATAATCTAAGCCTCAATAATAATTTAGATACATAAACAAGGTAAATAAAGTCCAAAGTGAAGTTAGACAGCTAGATATCTTTATTAGCACTTGAAGCTTGATCTCTATCTAGTACACCATAGATTCGAGGGTACAACACAAACAATCGTACCACAATTTTACCGAATGATGGTTATAAGAAATTTCTAAGCATAGTCATGATTGTGGTTGTCTGGGCACCAATGGGGTCCTTTAGTTTTTTCTCTAACAAAATCTACATCTTTTTTAAATTACTAGTAAAAAATCTTATTGCAGACAAACATATGTAGGTGATGTCTTTGTGTAAGACTTGATTTTTTAATTTTATATCATTCTAGTAATACTCATGTGAGTGAGCTACAAGGCAATTTGAAGAGACATCTAGCATCGAATGCTTGTTGTGGAATAATTTTCATTATTTGCATCAACAAGCATTAAATTATTTTTCTACGAAGAACATTCAAGGTTGATAATTTTTAATTTTTGCAAAAGGCTTATAGTTTTTTTGTGATCTAGGTTTTGGAGTCTTTGGACTAACATGTACTCCCTTACATCCTTTTACGTGTTTCCCTTTCTTATTCTCCTATGACCTACATATTTCCAAAGCCCATGCATGCCCCGTTGACCCCCTTGAGGTGTCTTCACTATTTGTTCTTGTAACTCTTATTATTTCTCCCCTTAATATATTCCATGGAGTTGTAATTACTTTTCGTGCTCCCATTATTTCTCGTTTATAAATTGCGTAGAGTATCAGAAAATAGGATTAGGTGTAATCCATGAAGGCCACCCACATGCTTCTGATACAGGAACGCCATGCTTCTTTTTATCCCGCTCGAAGAAGAGGAAAACATTGTCTAAATCATGGTGCAGGACTTCACCGGGTGTGGAAGTGGAAGTTTGTGGAAACTACGAGAAAGTTTAGATGCAAACTTCGATGTTGTTTTTCAAATAATGATGCGAAATTGAAGAAAATTGTGAATGAAAACTTCTAATTATGGGACACCTCTATCTTATTTATGTTAATTTAGCAAAAAAACACAATTTATGACTCTCTAGCCCTAGGTAGGTTGATAATACAATGTGTTTCTTGCAAGGGTAAAATGTGCAATACACAAACAAATACAATTCACCATATGTACTATATACAATATACAGTCAAATAGTAGTTACAACACCCTCTCTAGGAAAGAGTGGCAACAAAAAACATAGGAGTTGATATTAGAAGTTGTGAAGAGGCGACACTTATGCCATATATGGCCATTAGGGCACTAGTTAAGATTAATATTCTAGGCCGTCTCAACTTCGCCCCAACTTCGACGAAACTTTGACAACTTTGGAGAAGTTGAGACGAAAATACACACAAAAAAGTTAACTTTGCCGATATCAGTGAAACTTCGCCCTGAAGTTTGGACGAGGTCGAAGTATTTGGTATTCTTCCAGATCCAGGCAGTTCTGTATTCTGCAGCTTGTTGATGTGTCTGAGAATCCAAATCAGTTTATATGTTTCATTATTTCTAGTCTATTCAGATTAGATTTCACATAAATACTTTGATTTTCATTGGAATGCTAGCTCTTTGTATATTCTTCCAACCGGGTGATGCAACTCCATCAAATTGAAACCACTTTCTTGTTGATGAGCTAAAGAACATTCTATTGACTTCCCTTCTGCAGGTATCTCTGCTGCATATGGTTTTAGAAAGTCTCCACAGGTCTGGATGGGATTTTCCAAGCATTGCCTTCTTTCCAACAAAGAATTGAATTGTAATGAACTCTATTTGATTTAACTTTCACAGTTTGGAAATGTATTAAGATTTAGCTTGTCATCTACAGCCTTATATCATTGATCTTTGATGTGACTATCAAAAAGAGCCACAAGATAACCATTATCATAAAAAGATGGCATAAATCCAGAAACTTCTATACTCGGAGATAAGCAAAAGAACATCCTATTCTTATAATTATATTTGTTTCATGAGAACAGATTCATGTTTAGCCCCAGGCTCCTCATGATTTCATATCCAGCACCTTCATAATTTCCTTTGCTAGCACAAACTGGATATTGGTTTGACACCGCACATTAAACTTGTTGTACCTTAAAACACCATCTTAGAAAGTAAAGACGGCTATAAGTTGTATTGAATAGAAGAAACCATGCTCCTATAAATAGGAGGACAGGGAAGCGTACAGACATAAGACCAACCCTAATTGGCCAAGACACTTGGGCCCATATAACAAAGACACTAATAACAATAATAAACAGACTCTCTAACAAAATTTATATCTCAAAATGCTTGAATGAAAACACCAATACCATTAACATTCAAATATCTTCAATGTTATATATATTACAACCTTAAAGTTGAAAACAACACACTTGCACGGACACATGCAAGCACACGCCCGCTCACGCCCGATCACGTACACACACACACAAGAAATTGTGACTTTGTTGTTATAACTTGCAACCATAGAATTAAATGTTCGATTTCGATGCCGTGTCTGATGGCCCAGAAACAGAAATTTTTCGAAATTTCTCACGAAATTTCGATATTTACGGCCCTAACGATTTCGACGACCAAATAAGCGAATTAAATCATGAAAATTTACCAGGATGACCTAAACGCCAAGATCTACTCAAATATGCAATAATATTTCATATTGGATATTGGGGGGGGGGGGTCTCCCACATTTGTAAGTGAAGGAAGCTGAATAATTTCGACAGAATTTCGATGGCAATTTCGATGACAAAATGAAGGAATTAAACTATGAATTTTTGCATACACAATGTCTTGACATAGATACACTAGATTATATGATAAATTTATATGTTTAGAGGTTAGGGTGGGATCCATGTCTTGATGAGTGAGTGCACAAATGGACAGAAATGACAAAGTCTGTTAGACAGTTAGACTGTTACAAACTTGCAAACTTCAAGTTAAAACAACTACACTACTAGACTAGAGTACTACAAAGTACAAAGTACCGTTACCAACTTACATATTACAACTTATAATATATAAAACAAATTATAAACTAACAAACTTACACATTACGGTGTTCCATAAGTCTTACAAAGTAGGACTAAGAGACCAACAGTCCTAGTTGAAGCTTGAGTGTCGTGGTGGTTGTTGTCCTCCTCGTTGTTGACCATACATATGCTCATTGATACTATCAACATATGTTGCCCAACTCATATCATTTCTATACACGCGGTTATATGTCTCAACATGCTCTTGGTAGATCTCGTCAGACACAAACTGCATCATCCCATGTTTTGGGAAAAATTCCTCAAGTGCTTTTGCTTGATCAATAGATGGTTGTGAAGCAACTGGAGCTGGAGGAGCAACAGCTAATGGAGGAACATACAAAACTTCACGGTATCCTTGCCAAGTTTGCCCACCATCATTAGATTCCATATGAACATGTTCTCCAGTGTAAGAATAACCTTGCATGAGTGGGTCATTGTATCCTCCATACATATAGCCTGGTTGTACTTGTATACCTCTAGAAGAAGAAGAATAATCATCACCATAATTATAAGTCCCATGACTCCCACCATAACCATAGCCATAGTTATAGGGATCTTGTTGTGGTGGTTGTGCGACTGCAGGTTGTGTTTGTGGTGCATGAGGGTACCCAAATAAAGAATCAGCAATAGAAGATGAATCCCTGTCTGAAATACTCATGCTCCCAACTGATTCAGCCAAATTAGAAATACAATCACTTTGGTATTGGGGAGCTGGAAGAATAGCTAGAGGTGGTGGTGACGGTGTTGGACCTTCTGGTGTGCCAATATATTCTTTTGTACCTCTAGTTTTTCTTCTTTGGAATGTACTATCAACAAATGGAATTTGAGTTTCAGCAGGTGCAACTTCAGCCCTAGGGGCAGAGATATAAGGTCGATCATCATTGTCATTCTCAAATCCTGCCCACTCTTCATTATTATCATTACCTTCTTGGTCATCACCATCACCATCATCATCATCATCAGGTGCATCATCATCATCATCATCATCATCATCACCACCACCATCAGATTCGGAAGAGTGGCTACTAGAACGAGTTCCACCTTCTTCAACTTCCTGTGCAATATCCATCTCATCTTGAATGTGTTGTTCTTCTTCTTCAAATCTTTGTACAGGGCTGCGGTCTCTTGTAGCTGTCTCTTCTTCTGCTCTAGTGCTAGGCATGAATGTTGCTTCAACAGTGGGATCCGGCCTGCCATCATTTCTATCTAAAACTGGGGCACCTCCAATATTAGTCATCCATTGTTGCAATGGATTATCCTCTGGATCAATATTCTCATTACCACCACCATAGGTAAAAGCAATATCAAGTGGATCATGGATGACAGAGAGGTCCACTTCTCTAAATTCGGGCTCTCTAAGATCTTTTGCCCTCAACCTCATGTTATAGTGAATGTATACCAAGTCATTTAGACGTTGTGCACCAAGTCTGTTTCGTCTTTTGCTATGAATGAGGTTGAATGTGGACCAATTTCTTTCGCAACCACCTGCAGCAGCTGTTTGTGATAGAATTCTCACAGCAATTCGACGTAGTTCTTCACAACCTGTGCCATGCCATGACCACCACTCACATGGAATAGCTTTTTCTCTGTCAGCAATAGCGCTTGGATGTGTAAAGCATCCAATGGCTTCTCTGAACTGCCTCAACTGCAAATTAACATGACAACATTGATAAGGTCAAGGGAAATAAAATCTGATTTTTTTCTCAATAATTAGTAAATAGAGAGTTCCAGACTATATGTATTACCTGGTCCATAATAGTCACCCTCTCTTCAGATGTGGTGACAAGTTTCTCCACAACTTCTTTAATAGCTGCCATGAAGTCGCTCTTGAACCCTAACTTGTATTTGTATTGGAATCTAGGGTTCAAGTAATGAGCTACAAGAAATAGAAATGGCTATATATAAAATTGTCTTGCATTGAATGTGTCATTAGTTATCAAGATATAGAAATGTATATAATTATTGAATAAGTATCAGTTATGCTCACCAGCTTTGTGCATAGGGTGCAAAAGCATTTTCTCCCACCGCTTCCTTATAATTTTCTTGTATTGGGAACTTCCTCTTGGAACAACTTTTGATATTGAATCTGTCATCAGGGTCATTGCTTCATACAAGTAGGGAATGGTTGGTGACTTATCTCCATCCACCAACCTGAGCACCTTCACTATTGGTTCCATGAATCTACGAATTTTATTAACCCTCTCCCAGAAGCTCCTACTGTTCACAATGTCTTCTATCTTGCCCCCAGCGGCTGTCTTACTTTCCTTCATTGAACTCCATTCAACTCCGGAAAATAATTTTCTCAACCCATCTCTCTTTGACTTCAGAGTTTGCAACGCCAAAAAATTGGTAGCAAAACGGGTGACTCCTGGTCGCACCAAGTCACCACCACAATACTCTTTCCTCCTCATAGCAGCTAAAAGAAATGAGCGATTGTATATGAAGCTTGTGATTGTCCTGGCTTCAATGATCAAATTTTTCACATGCGGCAACCCACCTACATTTGAACAAAACAGAGTATGAAATCAAATAATGACACTATAAGTCATTTGGAATTGGAAATTGGAATACAAGGAGTCAAACATATATCATATATGACTCGCCTATATCTTTCAGAATCAAATCAATGCAGTGAGCTGCACAAGGAGTCCAATAGAGTGGAAACTTATCCATCAAAGACTTTCCAGCTTTCTTGAAATTGGCTCCATTATCAGTTACAATTTGAACCACATTTTCCACACCAACTTCTTTGATATACCTCTTCATCAATTTAGATATGAATGTAGCAGTCCGAACCTCAGCGGAAGCATCTACAGATCCAAGGAAAATGGTGGATCCATTACAGTAGGCAAGAAAGTTGATGATCTGTTTTCTAGTTCCAGATGTCCAACCATCAGCCATTAATGTCACACCATAAGTCTCCCACCTACAAGTACAACAAACAAAAAGTAGATGTAGAGTTAAAACCTCATAGTCTTGAAGACTTCAACAATCAAGAATGGAAGGGACAATAAAGAAATAAGCTTAGTTACCTTTGTTTCTTATCCTCAATCCATTTTTAGATCTCCAATTTTTGTTCAGGAAGGTAGACATTCATAAGCTCATATGCAGTGGGGGCTTTAACACCCGGTCCAGCCTCCCCTGCAGTTCTCAAGAGGTGTTGTAAGTATGGCTCAGTAGCCACGTGTGCTGGGATCCCATGGGCAAAGAAGAATTTGCCAACTGCTTTGCCAACCTTATTCTTTGCACCAGAAAACATAGATTTCAACTTCTGTTGTACTGGTTTTGACCTTCTCATACCTGGCTCGTCTACATCTACACCCAACCTACCTCTTGTTGTGCTGTGAGATCTGAATAGGCTATCAATTGTCCCTTTCTTTCTTTTCACTTGGGCAGGCGTATCAGTATCATCTCCTAAGTCAACAGTGGGGATGGATGTTCTTCCTGAACGGTAACCAGCCGCATGACGTGCACCACTGCCTCCACCATGCTCAAAAACAGATGGGCCAATGCCCCTCCTATATGAATCATGTTGTTCTCTCTCCCATGCTTGTCTTTTGGAATCTCTAAGCGCTCTGCGATACATGCGACGTTGTTGGGAGGTGATATAACCTTCAGGATAATCTACATCTGAGTCGGACTCGGCAGAAGAACCTCCTCTCCCATAGTCAAAGAGGGTATCAACCGCGAGTTGGTCAAGTTCTTGTTGATGTTGACGAATGTTTCTCTTCTGACTCATCATTTCCCTGAAGTCGTCTCTCACTCCTTGAGGACATTGCTTGCACATTGCCACGTTTCTGTCACCGCAAACAATGTGGGATTTGAATCTTGTAATCCCCCCACCGCCTATTTTCTTGGTACAATATTTGCAAATCACTTGTTGCTTAGTGCCAGGAACTTGCTCACAATGAGCCCATGCAAAATCAATGACTTTTCCCTTTGTAGTAGTAGTACCACCATCATTTCTTCGTCCACCATCACTATCACCAGATGAAGAACCCATCTACTGCAATTTAGAAAAATAAAAACATGAAAAAATAACCACATCAAGTCAACACATGTATAAATAAACCATAACTAGTTACTAAAGCCTAAAATTGCATGTTAGAAACTTAGAAGGTCAATGTATAACTAAGTAGTTCATCATTTTTATATTTATTAATTCAATTTTATAATATTTGTTTAATTTAAGGTCTGAAATTAATATTTAAATTGTTATAAATATACAAATTGAACTTGTAACACTGAAATTAGTTACCATTTATGGTATAAGTCTACTAGTGTAATATATTTAGGGTTACATTAGCGAAAAATAAAAAAATATAAGAAATTTCAATTTAAAAAAAAACTTTTTTTAGCCATTTTGTGTATAAATACGAAATATATTGATTAGATTTTCAAAATAAGTGTAGTTGTATGTATTTCACACTACTGTTTCTTAGATGTACAAGTTTCACTTCAAGATCTTGAGTTTTTAAAGAGAAATCTCACTTAGAAATTTAAGATTTTCGGAGTTCTTATTAAGCTATGTCTAAATGAGAGTAGAGTTAGAAAGAGGAGGAATAGATGGGCTAGGAAGAGGGGTTACATACCTTAGAATCAAGTAGAGAAGCCTCCGGGAGCAAGAAATCCCAAGAAAATCGCCAAAATCGCCAAACCCCAGCAGCAGCAGTCCGCGGAACACTGTTTCGCGAAACAGTGGCTGCGTTTCGCAGCAGTTTCGCGAAATGAAGGCCGAAACTGGGCTTTTTGCACCGAAACCCCCTCCAGTTTTGCGAAATTTCGCCCACAGTGCGAAATATTTCGCGAAATGACGGACATATCCCTGCGTACCAGCGTTTCGATGTCCGATTGAAAACAAAATCGGAAATTTCGGCCGAAATTTCGCAATTTCGATCGAAATTTTGTACCATGCTTGCAACTTACATGTATAGATAGGCTAAGCAATGTTAGACATGACTGCTAGACAGATCGAGTATAGGGGGCTCCCAGAAGGCTGTGACTCTGACATGGAATAGGATCTGAGTGTAGTAGGGCCCTAGTCCAGGCCCATTAACATTAAGATACACTAATAATCAATTCCCTACCATTTATTATCAATAAATAGCGATAAAATGTTCATGTAAAAATGAGAAATGGTACAGATATGAAAGACCAATAGATGTTAGCATATAAGTAAAAAATATATGCATAACTAGATTGACACAAATAAGTTATTTGTCTTTTCTCTCGTAAAACATGTAGGTAGTCTTTTGAATTTACTAACCTTGTAATTGTTAAAAGATGAAGTGAGTTGTTTGTGGGCGCCATTGTACTCGGATTTCAACTTCTTCTCTTCAAATTTTACCATGTTATCATTCAATAAATATCTCAAATGGATTAACTCGCTCTTAACTTCAGCATTCTCCTGTAAATTAACTTCTGTCATGGCTAAAATTGCCTGTTTCAATGATTTCGTCTTTAACATCAGCTCCGATGCCACCTTCTGTGCGCTTTCTAGTTTATTCTGAAGGTTAGCTATTAATCTGTCCTTTCCCAGGAATGCAAATATAGCCCTCTCTACATGTTCATGAACCGAGGCAAGTTTCTTGGGAAACGAGTCCATAATGGTTTCAATCTGTTTCGAAGCATCTTCAAGAGATTCACCGCCTTCTATTAGAAAGTCAGCCAGGTCCATGACTGCCTTCTCCCACTCATTATCTACTATGCTAATTTTATTTTCCCCGATGGATAGTAACTCCTTTAGTCTAGTGTTCTCTTTTGTAGTTTGATCAAGACTTGCTTTCAGGGCCTGGTTTTCCATGCTCAGGTCTCCAGTATTTTTTCCTATAATAGAATGGTGAGTCTCATTGACGTTTGCATCTTCTTGGATCTTCGTATGATTTTCCTGCATATAGAGTGATGTATCAAGTGCCTCCTTATCTACCACTCCATGGGCATGTTCTAGTTCAACCCGGATTGTTGGACTGAGACTGAGACACTTCAAATTTCTACTTAACTCTTCTTTTTCCAAAAGTTGTGCTTGCAGATTTTCTTGTTTCGGATGCAAAGCATGGTGCGGAAGTGATGAATGAGAACTCATGTTATCCATTGTGCAGTTATTACCAACAAAAGAAGACCGATTGACCAGCACTTCTTCACCCTGAATCAAGGCATCCTACAAAATGGTATTACAACTAGTATCATGTTAAGAGTGCAACATAAAAACAGAAAATAGACGAAATGTGAATCCATAAACACAAACTGATTTTGATGTACAGCATATATGAACCGACCTGAAATGTAAGACTTTTAAGTTTTTCAAATTAAAAAGATGTGACAACTTTTCAAGTAAAATAGAGACGATGCCATTGACACATATATGTTTCTTACTGAGTGTGGTTTGCATCCTTCATACTTAAAGATTTGGAGTTGATTCTGGAGGTTCGTAAGTTCCCTTCAACAAGATAAGCAATGAAAATCAGAGTCAATACAGGAATGCAAACGCAGTTAGAAAGGAGCATGTATGTCAATATAAGAAAAGAACATGCATCTACTAAATTCCCTGATTAAATCTCCAGGAGGAGAGCATTGCATTTGAAATTAGAAAATCCATGTTCCCCTTTGGTGAAAGCTACTGGCAGAACATCTACCTGTTGGTTGCTCGAATAATTATAATCTGGATTCTGTTTTCTTTTATCCATCATAGTTGATTTCTCTTTAAATTATTTACTTGCTTTGTTAAACACTATTTGAAGTGTGATACATTTATCCATCATAATTCACTTTTTCTTTGCAAATATTGAATATTTGTATAGAAAAGAGTCAAAGATATAGAGGAGATCTACATCAGACAGCCTCTCCTGAGTAATACTCAAATTCTGTTGTAATGGTTGCAAATCAGGACATTTATAACAATTCAAGTATCTAAGCTAGTGTTTGACTTAATTGGGTAAAAGGGGCTGATGCATGACAACTCTTACTTTTGGGTCCAAATGCTTGAGAATGCTTGTTATTAGAGTTTTACTAGTTGTGTTATTAAATTATAATGTTTTAGGGTTTGTTTTGCATAAGTTTCAGTATTCGAAGTTTAGAACTATATGAAATGTTTAGGGACTTATTTGTAAGTTCTCAAATAAATTAGTTTAACTATTGTTAAGTTGAGTCATGAATGGAAATAAGTTTATTACGGCTTTCCATATGTTATCTATATATACCCACGCTCAGGGTATTGTCTGCCAGATGATTCAGATGAATAATTTAAGTCTTTGCAACGTAGTTAGTATCAAGAAGGTTTTGAAGTGTGTTAGGACTTAAGGCTATCACTGAGAAAATGTCACATAGAGCTAAGATCTGATCACAATTACAAGCAAATCTGTTGAAAGAAAAAACAATATGTAAAGTCTAAGCACTGAATCAGATACTATGAATCAAATTATGGTCTAATAAGCTGGTTAAATGAGTAATATGAACCTCATATATATAAATATTCTGTAATATACTATATTTACAAAAACTACGTGTTTAGTTTTGTTCTTCACATTATATCTACTACACACACAAAGACACACCTCTACATGCATATAAGATTATATATATAAATATGAATCAAATTATGGTCTAATAAGCTGGTTAAATGAGTAATATGAACCTCATATATATAAATATTTTGCAATATACTATATTTACAAAAACTACGTGTTTAGTTTTGTTCTTCACATTATATCTACTACACACACAAAGACACACCTCTACATGCATATAAGATTATATATACATAGATACCTTAATCTGGATAAACTTAAAAATAAATTCCAGTTCATACATCATACATCCACACATATTTATATATTAAAAAAACATTTTCCCCTCATCCAATGTCGTATCCGTGTCCTACATTTTTGAAATTTGCCGTGTCCCGTGTCCATATCCGTGTCAGTGTCCGTGTCTAGAAACGTGTATGTGCTTTCTTGACTTAAGCCTAATAAGGTGTTTTTGCCTCATTGAGAGGAGGCATGCGTCCTGAGGCGTTTGAGACTTAAGCCTCAAGATACGTAATGAGCGTTCATAAATAAATAAATGTATATACTCATCTATATGTATATGTATATTATATGTGTCTTTGTATGTGCGTGTAGAAAAAATATGTATATATAAGCAAAACAAAAACTAAAGAGAAAAAATTTAAGCTACTTAACAAGGATGACTAGGGATGAGGGGCAAAATTGATAATAATGACGGCCACAATAATAAATGAATATGTAGAAAATACTTAGTGCTAGAGAGTAACTCAAAGGCAAATATGTATTTGATAAGAGAAATCCCCTCCTATATATAGGTGTAGGGGGCAGCGTACAGACTCTCAAACAAACCGTAATGGGCCAAGACACACGGACCCATATACATGTAGACCAAACAGCTAATTTACTAAATAATAAGACTCTCTGACACTCCCCCTCAAATTGATGCTAGGGAGAATCCCAAGTCAGCTTGCAAACAGAGAGATGGACTAAAAAACAAGAAGCAGAAACAAAGATAAGCCAAGCTTATACAAGAATATTTCTCCCCCTCAAGATTACAATAAAGCACTCATCACTCATATACTCCCCTCAAGTAGATAACCCAAAGCAGATATACAAGCAGGTAGAATATGAAGCATGTCGCAAGTGCAGGTTGCAAACAAGTAGCAGGAGCTTCTTGGTCAAAAGGATGTGACATTTGGAGTAGTAGTAGATAACAACAAGATGGCATCAAAGTCTTCGTAACATTTGCTATTGTCGCAGTCCAGAGAGTGTTGGGTCACAGCAATAGTAGTCAATGCGCTTACAAAGCACGGACAAATCAACGTGCAAATAGAGCACAGATATATCAGAGAGTACTAGAACACAAAAAGAGAAAGTCAACATGCGTAAGGCACAGACAATGTTAACGTGCAAATTAAACATGGACGAAAAGTAGAAAGTAGACCGATGTAGCCGAATAAAAGACCACCAGCTTAAATAAGCAAGCAGCAGACATGAAGCTCAAGATAGTAAGCTCTACAAGAAGCACATAGCAGCAAAAGACTTTTAATGCAAATATCAAAAGTAGAAGTCCACAAGCTCTTCAAGAAGTGCATAAAGATCCACAAATATATACAGAGCAACAAGAAGATCTTTATAGATATAAGTAGAATTAAATTTCCTCTTTTGATCTCATCTTTCCTCTATTTCTCCCCCTCACACCAAGCACGCTGAATAACAATGGTTAGGTGGACAATGATAAAAAAACGCTTCGGGAAAAATAGGTTGTAGCACTGTCGAGGGGTTTGGGGGTGCAGCCCCTCAAAAGGTCTATGTTGACAAGTGTGAGGGAGACTGTAATTGTTGTCGTTGTAGTAATATGTACACCCCTGCCCTATATATAGGAGAAGAGGCAATTACGAGGAAGTGGATTAAACTCTAATGGGTCATGGGCAAACAGGCCCACATACACAATAGACTAATTAACCTATTAACTAAACAAGCTAATACTTTCTAACACTCCCCCTCAAGCTAGAGTATGGGTAATCAAATGTCCAAGCTTGGAGTCACATGACTCGATTAAACGATAAATGATAAATGAAAGATAGATATGCCACTCCCCATATAGAAATTGTTACTCCCCCTTAAACAGTACTTCTTAACTAAACATATGACGACGCCTGTTTGAGATGTGTTCTGCAGGCTGGAAATGCTTGAGCTTTTGGAGAATGTCTTTCTTTCAAAGTGCATCTGGAATGAAGAATATATGAAGCAGACAATTATAAATATCACGACTACGCCATCTTCACTAGAGAGGAATGTGTGAGTGGAATAAGCACACATCAACACATCCCACGCACATAATGTGGCACAAATGCGGAGACAACAACGTTGATGTAGCAATAGTGGTGTCCTCAAAATTCTGAGAAATGTAGCCAACTAGAATTAGTGTAGAAGACTACAGACGTGCATAATGTGGCACGAACACAGTGGAGAAGGGGTTGAAGTGTCATCTCAACACGTAGAAGTCGCATATGCAACTCGGAGAAGACGTAGCAAAGTAGCTCGATGAAGATAAATCTAGATGAATCCTTGTAGATACAAAATGCGCAGACTAGAAGATAACGAACTTATTGAAGAAGCAACCATCTATCTCACCATTAACACCGGAGGGATTAAGAGGCCAGAACTAGCTGCAACAGCTATTGTTCTATCTCATGAGAACGTAGCATGGATGATCAACTGGACCGTCATCAACACCAAAGGGAACAAGAGGTCGGGATTAGCCGCAACAGCTCTTGTCCTAACGTACATAATGTGGTGCGAACGTCAGAAGCTTGGTGTCAATGTTGTAATGGACATCCTTCAAAGTTGCTTCAAAGCAGTGAGCAGATTTGTTGAACAATACAAAGCTCCATGAAGATATCCTGGAATATATCATCTCATCTCTTTATCTTTCTCTACATATGCTCTCTATCTCATGTTCTCCTCATACCCTCCTCTCTCTGTCTTTCTCCTCTATTCCTCCCACATACCAAATACGACGAGAGCAATGTTCAAAATTTCGACAAAATTGTCGAAATTGCGGTCAAAATATCTGTTTATGTGGCAACCGGACATCGAAATTGACTGACAAAACTCTCGAAATAGGCAGATCATCGATTTTTTTATACGTTTTCATATACTATGTACTACCTAGAGCTTTTTTTTGCACAGTTTTGTGTTTTTAAGTCAATATATTGTGCATGCAAACTATAATGACTTAATTCATTGATTTCACCATTGAAAATTAACATCAAAAATCCCCATCGAAAGGCCCATCGAAACAGTACAGGGTCATTCACTAAAAAATGATGAGAACCCACCCCCCACACACATATCCAATATGAAATATTATTACATATTTGAGTAGATCTACACTAGTAGATCATTCTGGTAAAATTTCATAAATTAATTCGTTTATTTTGCCATCAAACCGCCAGCAACACATTATCGAAGTTTCTGTAGAAATTTCTGTTTCTGCGGCCACCGAAAGGGCATCGAAATCAGACATTTTCTTCCTTGGACGAGAGTGGGTAGATGGTGGGGAAAAGGGAAATATGATCCCCGCACCTGCAAGAAGCACGCATGATCGATAGGAGGGTGGGAAATGAAAAAGGTTAATCGTGTATGTAGAGAAAAATACAACAGGAATACTATCGGAATGGAAACTCAGTAGAAAGAGGAGATGCACTATTGGAATGGAACTCGGTAGGAAAAGAAGTGGCAATACCGGAATGGATCTCAGTGGAATATTGATGACCATAATCAATATGCAAAACAACTTGTTTATAAGATCCGGATAGAGAAACTAAATGGCTCATTTCTTGACCCAAGATGACATTTGTCGGGTCCTTAGGCCGAAAAATATGGGGGTGCAGGAGCGGAGTCCCGCCAAAAAAATTTGGGATAGGTCAAAAAATAACAGGTTTCGATTATCATCAAGTATTAAAGGAGAGATAGATCTTTAGAGGACGACAAAACTAGAACTGGAAGTAGACAGACAGCTCTTGACACGCCGTGTTTGTAACTTGATACGCCATGTACATTGTCGGGGGTGAAAGGTAGACTCTTGATGACATGTCGTGTGAGGTTGCTAACACGTTGTGTAGCTCCTTTGCTCAAAAATGATTGACTCCTTGCAACATGTCGTGTAGGATGTCGGAGGTGTAACTCAAATCTCTGTTGCACGTTGTGTTGGTCTGCAACACGCAAGGAAGCACAGACACGTTTCTAGACACAGACACTGACACTGACACGGACACGGGACACGGCAAATTTCAAAAATGTAGGACACGGAAACGGCATTGGATGAGGGAAAATATTTTTTTAATATATACATATATGTAGGTGTATGATGTATTAACTGGAATATGTTTTCAAATTTATCCCGATCAACGTATCTATGTATATATAATCTTATATGCATATAGAGGTGTGTCTTTGTGTGTGTAGTACAGACAATGTGAAGAAGAAAATTAAACATGTGTTTCTATAAATATAGTATATTACAGATTTTTTATATATATGAGTTCATATTACACATTTAACCAACTTATTAGACCATAATTTGATTCATAATATCTTATTCAGCTTAGACTTTACATATTATTTTTTTCCAACAGATTTGCTTGTAATTGTGATCAGATATGAGCTCTATGTTAGATTTTCTCAGTAATAGGACATAACAGTAGATGTATATTCAACGTTTGCGTTGTAAAATAGGCTATTACAGCAGCAGCAGCTGTAATGCCGTGTCCAAGAAGTGTCCGGGCAGTGTCCAGCCGTGTCCGGGGTGCAGAAAAAGACCAAAATGAACTGGACACGTCCCAGCCGTGTCCAAAACGTTTTGGGCCGTGTCCGGGAAGTGTCCGTGTCCAAAACGTGTCCGACACGGACACGGGGGCTGTCTAGAAGTGCCCGTGCTTCCTTGGCAACACGTCATATAACTTGCAATCTGGGTGAACTCGAAGATGATTGTCTCCCATCGACACATCGTGTTAGATGGCCAACACGCCATGTGACTTGCAATGTGGACGAACCCTTGCGTCGTCGAGTGATTTCTAGACTGCTACACGCCGAGTTGGTTAGCCAACACGCCCTGTAGAATGTCGTTGAAGCACGATCTAACGGGAATTTGCATCGTCAAGGAGACAAAGAACCCCATGAATTAGCACCATGGGTCGACGAGAATTAGCGTCATCTTTTTGTATTGTAGATCATGTGAACATGAAAAGTGGAGGCTCCTTGCTTGACCACGACCAGATCTGGACAGGAATTAGCGTCGTTCAAGGTCTTGTGAAGTAGTGTAGCGGTGGAGTAGTGGACGGACATCGGTTGGGCAAAAGGCTGTGAAGATAGTTGAAGGAGTCGAAAGCGAATTTACGTTGGTGTGGCTGCTTCAATGGCGGCGGCTATGTATGGAGTTGGTCGGGGAAAGTGACAACTTGACAATGACGAACACAAGGAAGAGTCGATGGCTACTTTGACTACATATCAAAAAGGATAGCTGGTCGGGAATGATGGCGTCGGCGCATAGATGAAGATCAATGTGAAAGGGTAAGAGTGGTGACCATGGAGTTCGAGATGTGCCTGGCGGGCAGTCGACCTAAGCGGCTAAGCCATGGAAGGAACGGTGGATGCCCACAAGCGGGCTCTCTCTATGTTGCTCTCTCTAGGAAGGAAGGGCGGCGGCTAGGTTACATTGAGCGTGGAGAGAGGAGAGGGAAGCTGAGGCGGCAAGGGTTAGATCCCCAGAGCACGCTCTGATAACATGTTGACAAGTGTGAGGGGCATTGTAATTGTTGTCATTGTTGTATTGATATGTACACCCTTATCTTGTATATATAGGAGAGGAGGCAATTATAAGGAAGCGGACTAAACCCTAATCAAGAACAAATCTCCAAGAAATTAAAACCATGACGGCGTCCTGCAATAATAAATCCACATCTTTCCTTCTGGATTCTGGCTATTCTTCAGTCGTTGATCTCTTTGAATTGGCACCTTGTCTTGCACGCTTAGTAGATCCGGTCATAACCCATGCGCCTTCTGACCTCCAAACCACGGTTGCCTCTAAATCTGGGTGAGAATGAATAGTGTTGTCGAGTCAGAAGTTGCTGACAGCAGGGGTAATGAGGGAAATAAATTGGTAGTAGCGGAGATGACGAAGGGTGGCAAAGTCAGGACGCGTGTGTGGAGAAGGAAAGATGTGGCAAATTGATGGCGGCTGGATGATGAAACGACATGTTGCATATTGGTTTGGGGAGATGTGGTTGCAGCTAGGGGGATTGGTTTAGACAAATTGGTTTGGGGAGATGGGGTTGCAGAAGGGTAGTCGAGATGGATTATGAGATGGATTGGCAGGGAGGACGGTATATGTTGTTGTGGTTGGGTTTGCAGCAGGTGACAGCTAGGTTGGATTGGCAGAGCGACGAAAGGGTTGTTGTAAAGAAATGTAGTCAAGACAATGGATGTTGTATTATACAAAGGGGGTCATAAGGAAGAAAATGCCTGACGGATGGATAGATGCCTGGCGGGCAACCAAGCGAAGAAGGACGACAACCACCTGCAAGCGGAAGAAAATGTTTTTGTCTTCTCTAGGGCTAGGGTTGGATCACTACTCTATTACCATGTAATAGATTAACTAGAAGGAAAATCGATGTATTTGATAAGAGAAACCTTCTCCTATATATACGAGAAGGGGGAAGCATACAGACTCAGACAAACCCGAACGAGCCAAGACACACTTGGGCCCATATACAGATAGAACAAACTCTAAAATACTAAAGGTTACTTATTGAGTGAATAAAATAAGTACATGGCCCTCTCTTTTATAAAACAAGAGAGTGAGACATAGAGTAGAGCTAGGCAATATGGGATTAAAGTACAAGAGGCTACAAAGACAAAAGACAAAAATACACTAAGTAAGAAACAGCACAACACAGTAAAATATATATACTAATACTCCCCCTCAAGCTGGAGCATAGATATCAATCATTCCCAGCTTGTCAATCAGAGCAATGAATCGAGTCTTCGGAAGAATCTTGGTGAAGATATCTACAACTTGATCAGAAGTATGTGTATAAGGCTTAGATATTTGACCAGATAAGACAGCTTCTCATACAAAATGACAGTCAACTTCGATGTGCTTAGTATGTTCATGAAATGCAGGATTACTCGCAATAAAGATAGCAGCCTTGTTGTCACAGTACAAACGAATAGAACTGGAATGAGAGATACCAAATCTTTCAGAACGCCATGGACTAAGAAGAATTCATAGGTAGTATGAGCCATGGCTCAATATTCTATTTTAGCACTAGAACGAGCAACAACTGTTGTTTTCTTGCTGCGGCAGGTAACCAAGTTACCCTACAAACGTGCAGTAACCAGAAGTAGATCGGCGATCTATTTTTCTCACAGCATAGTCAAAATCAGAATACCCAACAAGGTTACAGTGGCCATGTTTCTTATACAGAAGACCTTTCCCAGGAGAACTTTTTAGATATTTTAAAATATGGCAGACAACATCCCAGTGATATTGTCTTCGTTTATCGAGATACCTGCTAACCAGTCCAACCACAGATGATATCAGCTCGAGTGACAGTAAGGTAAATAAGCTTCCCGACCATGCGACGATATTGTTGATGATTAGGATAAGGAGGAGAAGTCTCGTCATCCCAATTAGTGTTCGGGTCCAACGGGGTACTGACAGGCTTGGCTCCAAGAAGACATGTTTCAGATAGAAGATCCAGAACATATTTGCGTTGAGATAAGCACAGCCCAGAAGATGATCGAGACACTTCAATCCCAAGAAAGTATCTCAGTGAACCTAAATCTTTAGTGACAAAATGAGTTTCCAAGTAGCGTTTCGTAGCATGAATACCTACAAGGTCACTCCTGGATAATATGATGTCATCAACATAAACAATCAAGATAACAAGCCCAGAGACGGTGTGTTCGATAAATACAGAATGATCAGACTGAGAACGACGAAACTGAAATTTTTGAAGAATAAAGCTCATCTTATCAAACCAAGCACGGGGGCTTTGCTTCAGTCCGTAAATTGCTTTGCGCAGACGACAAACGTTTGAGGACTCCCCCTGAAGCACAAAACCAGGAGGTTGTTCCATGTATACCTCCTCATGCAAATCACCATATAGAAAGGCATTTTTGACATCGAGCTGAAATAAAGGCCAGTCAAAATTAACAGCCACAGAAATAAGTACACGAACCGAGTTCAAACAGGCAACAGGTGAGAAGGTCCCAAAGTAATCCACGCCATATGTTTGGGTATAGCTTTTGGCAACAAGGCGATCTTTGAGACGTTCAATAGTCCCATCAGGCTGATATTTGATCGTAAAGACCCATCGACAGCCAACCGGAGAACAACCAATAGGCGGATTAACTAACTGCCAAATGTTGCGTTCAGTAAGAGCCTGCATTTCAGATTTCATGGCCTGACGCCAAGCTGGATGCTTAAGAGCCTGAGAAGCATTCTTAGGAATAGATACAGCAGAAAGAGAAGATGTGAAATTTGCAAAATTAGTCCCCAAGTGATCAGTGGTACACAATTTCCCAATGGGGTGTTGTGTACAAGTCTAAGTACCTTTGCGTAAGCCGATAGGTATATCTAAGTCATAAAATACCTGGGATGGAGGTGGATCTACCATCGAGGATGAATGATCTGGATGGACCATGGAGGGAGTTGGAGCCTTCAGTCTTCTTTTATAAACCTTCAGTGGAGGAGCAGCAAAAGGAGTGATATCTGATGAATCAGACGCATCAATCAACGGTAAAGGTATATCCGCAAATAAATCCGATGTTAAGGCAGAACCAGCAGAGGAATAAAACGGCATACGTTCAAAGAAGACGACATCAGCTGAGAACATCCACTTCTTTCCAACCGAGCCATAGCAGTGGTACCCTTTTTGAGTCCTAGAGTACCCTAAGCAGACACACTTGATGGCTCGGGGATCAAGTTTCGTTAATCCAGGACACAGATTTTTAACAAAGCAAGTGCTTCCAAAAATTCGAGGGGGGACTGAAAACAACAGAGCATCAGGATATAGAATTTGATATGGAACTTGATTGTCAAGAACAGAAGATGGCATGCGATTGATAAGATAACATGCAGTAGAAATAGCTTCGGGCCAAAAACAGTGGGGAACATCGTAGTGAAACAAAAGAGTGCGAGAAACTTCAAGAAGATGCCGATTTTTGCGTTCGGCAACTCCATTTTGTTGCGGAGTATAGGCACATAAGGTTTGGTGAATAGTACCCAGTTTGCGACAAAAGGAACTGACTGAGGCTTGCATGAATTCAAGGGCATTGTCAGTGCGAAAGATTTTAATAGGTTTACTAAACTGGGTATGTATTTCAGAAGAAGAAAAAAGCAGTAATACTATCAAGAATATTAGAGCGATCTTTCAACAGGAATATCCAGGTGGTTAAAGATAAATCATCAATAAAACTCATAAAATACCGGAAACCAGAGACACTGGGAACATAACATGGACCCCAAATATCAGCATGTACTATATTAAAAAGTTGTTTTAAGCCAATACATAATTTTTTGGAAAAAGTAGACCTAGTTTGTTTGCCTAACTGGCAAGTTTCACAATGAAAAACAGAATCAGAAATAGCAGGTGGTATGTGCTTCAATTTGGTCGTTGACGGATGTCCCAATCGATAGTGCCATGGATGCCCGTCACAGAAGAAGTAAGAAGTGCAACAGTCCTCAGTACATCCAGGCAGTATAAGCCGTCTCGTCCCTCATGGCCCGAACCAATCTTCGTCCTCGTACGCAGATCCTGAAAGATAACACCATCTGGGTCAAATGTTACAGAACAGCGCAGGCTCTCAACAGTCCAACTGATAGATAATAAATTAATTGAACATTTAGGAACATATAATGCAGAGCGCAGAGATAGGTGGCTAGTAGTACAGATATTGCCAAAACCAGATACAAGCGTTTGTAAACCATCAGCTAGAGTAACCGGAGGAATAGCAGTAGTGTTATGCAAAGTAGAAAACAAGGTAGGATTGCCAGTAATGTGGGAGGTCGCACCATAGTCGATCACCCAAGTGTTTTTACCATACTGGGTTAGGAGAGCAGTACTGCCATCAGTGGAAGTCTTCGTAGATGAGGCCAAACGCGCTTGAATCAGTTTCTCAAATTCCGATCTGATCCAATCAATAGATGGTGGAGTAGAAGAGAATGCAGCAGTGTCAGGCTGCTCAGATGTGACATGATTTGCCCACGCAGGTTTCCCATGTTTGATCCAACAACGGTTTTTATTATGATTAGTCCGTTTGCAGAAGGTGCAATAGCGTTGTTCAGTAGCATCAGCAGTAGAGGACCCCCGTCCTAGACCAGAAGAGGATCGTCCACGACCGCGTCCTTGACCACGACCACGTCCACAGAAGGAGTCACCAGTCCTAACAGTGAGGTTTGTCCCGTCAGAAGTATTAGGAAGTGCTTCAGAGACAGAGGGAAGGCGCTGCACACGCTTCAGAACATCGTGTAGGGTAGGAAGAGGATCACTAGAAAGGATTTGATCAACTACCCCCGCAAAGGATGACGGCATGCCAGCAAGAAACTGGACTAACTGTAACTCATTGCGCTGGTGATGTATCTCAGTATTATCTGATGATAGGGGGTGATAGACCTCGAATCATCCCAAAGCGTAGTGCATTGATTATAGTGGTCCTCTACAGAATCAGTACCCGAGTACTCCAGTTTGGCCAAGTTTTTGAAGATCTCAAACACCTTCTTCGGATTCTACTGGTGAGAATACAGGTGGGAAAGTTGATGCCACATTTCCTTGGTCGTCTTCAGGCAGAGCAAAGACTGGTTGATTTTGGGCTCTGCACTATTGACCAGCCAGATCATGACGCCATAATCTTCTTTAAACCAAAGATCATAGTCATGTTTCGTCTTGTCATCAGCATCTGGAGCAGGAGTCGCTGGACCTTTGATAGACAGATGCGAGAAGCGTCCTTGAGCCTTGACGTAGAGTTCAAAGGAGGCTGCCTATAAGTGATAGTTGGAGCCATCCAATTTGACAGTGGTGACGCACAAGTTGCGGGGAACGTCTGAGGTTGCCATGATGAAAGCAGGCAGCATGAACCAAGGGCGCAGGCAGTAGTAGCAAGCAGAAGGTGTTCCATGATCCATTCTTCCCATTGCACTTGGATGTAACTTCCGACTTGAAAAAGTTGATTAGTTTTATTATTTGTAGCGGCAGTGTGATTTTTCATAGACCAATCTTCTTCGCATAAAAGGATGGCATTGGCTTACAATATCAACTTTTAGTTTTTATGTTGGGGCATCTTTCGCAACAAAAATGACTGGTGCAAAACAAGTTCTACTCTTCGGTCCAAATACCTGAGGATTTTTCTAATTAGGGTTTATTACTTCTTTTATTAAGTTATTGTGTTTTAGGATCTATTATACAAACGCTTCAGTATTAGGAGCTATACGTAATATCTGGGGACTTAGTTCTAAGTTCTGAAATTAACTAATTCTTTCATGTTTAAGTTGGGTCGTCAATGGAAATAAGATGATAAAGGCTTCCATAGAGTTATCTAATATCTATATATGTTAACGCCCAGTTGTATTGTTCTGAGATGATTTAGATGAAGGTCTTGGGTTTTTGCAGTGTGGTCTTCATCAAAGGCCTAGTAGGCATCTTGTGTCAAGTTAGTTTATTTTGCATCTATGGTACACTACATAGTTGTTGAGTCGGCCGACTAATCGCTGATTGTTGACGGGTCTTTGGAGGGGAGGTTTGACTAGCCAACTGCCCATAATCGAACCTCGGCTTGATGTCCGCCGAGGTCAACTAGTTGGCTTGTCATCCGAATAGCCCCACTGGTCGGCCCAAGCCAAGCCTGGGCAGCCGCTTAGTCGGGCCTAGGCCCAGGTATGGTAAGGTTTAAATATATATATATATATATATATATATATATATATATATAGTCGCAATTCTAATTCCCACACTCCCTATCATGAATGTTTGAGTTTGTCTTTTACCATTATTTGATCTGAATATCAATTTCATTCACACTAGACTAGTTTAGTATATAACTTCTATTTTAGTTGCAGCAATTCAACAAGCATAAAGTCTGAATTTAACAATGGTATATCACTCTTCTCTATTTAATTATACTTGTTGAACATAATACATTAAAAATTCTTCCTTGAAAATTGTTTGTGGCGTTTTATGACATTGTTTACCAAATCTGGATTATTATAAGCTTAGATACATGCTTACATTAATTGATTGTATGATTATTGTATACAAATATGTGTACATATTTAATATTTATGTAAATATGATACCTATGACTGGGCGACCGACTAGTCGACTAGTCGACGATGATTCGACTAATCGACGACAAGTTGGCTAATCGCCCAAGCAGGGGAGTTGACCGACTAGCCGCCTTGACAACTGTGGTACACCATAGCACTTACACTCCTATATAAGAAGAGCTCGTAATACTTATGTTAAGTAGCAAGGATTTCTGGATTAGAACATGATTTCCCCTATCATGGTGTTAGAGAAACTTTCCTAACCCCGAATATCACTTGGGTGTCATCACCACCAGTTTTTGTCCCTCCTTTCTTTCATTCACCACCCACAAGCAATCATCTTACTTGTAGCGAGAGGAGTACCAGCCACTATTTTCCTCTTTGTGTCATTGCCATCTAAGACAGTTGTGCAACAGTTTTCGCAAGCTAAGACAGTTGTGAAAGAAGCAACAACCACCATGAACCCCTCCGCCAGTCCAACGTCAAGCCTACAAAAGTGAGGGGCAACAGACGTGGGCCCCTCCCACCGCTAGCCAAGCCTACAGCGGTTGGTGTGACCATCGTACAAAATTTCGATCGAAATTGCAAAATTTCGACTGAAACTTCCGATTTTTTTTCAATCGGACATCGAAACGCATGTACGCAGAGAATGGGACGTCATTTCGCAGAAATTTTGCAAAACAGTGCAAATTTCACCCAGTTTGGGCCATAATTTCGCAAAATGACACAAAAATTCAATAGAAATTTTGAGATATTTGTTCCTAAGACTGCTGCTACTACATGTTTGGTATTTTGGCGATTCTCTTTGTATCTTTTACTTATAGAGGCTATTTTCTTTGATTTTAAGGTACGTTTCCCCTATCCCTAGCCCATGTATACCTCTTTCTATGTTTACACTCTTCTAAAAGATGTGAAGAGATACTATGAAAAATAACAAAGTTCTAAGTGTTGCTGCTACATGTTAGATATTTTGGCGATTCTCTTTCGAAAATCACATGAACTACAAACAAACTTGAGGATCTATGAAATAATAGTATTAAGTCTGCAATTCTACAATAAATTTGTTATTATTACACATTTATACATAAAATGACTTAAAAATAATGCATTTTCTTTGATCTATGTATACATGACCCATGTATCCTAACTAAATTTTAACACTAGACTTATATAAGTTGTAACATGTAAGTTTGTAACTTGCAACTGTAAGTTTTAGGTCTAAGTGGTAAATTGTGGGTTTGTAAGTTGTTTACAGTCTAACGGACTTGACAATTCTGTTCATTTGTGCACTCACTCATCAAGACATGGATCCCACCCTAAACTCTAAACATATAGATTTATTATATAATCTAGTGTGTTTATGTCTAGACTTTGTGTTTGCAGAATTTCAAAGCTTAATTCCTTCATTTTGCCATCAAAATTGCCATCGAAATTCTGTCGAAATTGTTCAGCTTCCTTCACTTACAAATGTGGGAGACCCCCCCCCATATCCAATATGAAATATTATTGCATATTTGAGTAGATCTTGGCGTTTAGATCATCCTGGTAAATTTTCATGATTTAATTCGCTTATTTGGTCGTCAAAATCGTTAGGGCCGTAAATATCAAACTTTAGTGTGAAATTTCGAAAAAAAATTGTTTCAGGGCCATCGGACACGGCATCGAAATCAGACATTTAATTCTATGGGTGTGACAACTAGCCTCCATCAACTACACCTCGCAAGAGGAGTGGTTGTCGGCTCCTACCATGCCGCTAACATGCATGTAATACACAACATAACAACCATCCACCAACAATCAAAACCATCATTGACAACGTGGCAGGCAGTGGTTTTAGACCTCTAGCCCAAGGGCCTGAGTCATTGTTCTCTTGCTTCCCCATATAAATGCTATAAATTTGTGGGTTACTGTTTCTTTTCTTAGAAGGAGCGTATCTTTATTCCCATTACGGGGCGCCTTTCATGTGAGATATCTTTGATATGTCGTATTTTTCAGGTAAACTTTTTTATGAGTGCCCCTTCGATAGTTGATTATCTAGATGATTGAAGAACGGTCCAGACCAAAGATGAAAATGTCTGATTTTGACGTCGTTCTCAATGACCCTGAAACAATTTACAAGAATTTTGAGAAAAAAAATTGACATGTGCCATAATGAACAAAGTAAATCATGAAATTTTACTATAATGATGTTGTTAGAATTATAAGTCATGTGGTCATATATGGGCCGGAGTCTGTAGGTCTATATAGAGTCTAGTCTAGTCTAGTCTAGTCTAGTCAAGTCTAGTTAGATCTCTTGTATTATAACATAACACAATATTGTGAGTACATCTATTCTTTCCAATCAATAGATCTAAACTAAAGATGCGCTTATTTATATAGTAAGATATTGGTTAAGGGGGTCTCTTACATGTGTAAATGAAGGCAACCGAACTATTTCAATGGGAATTTTGATGTCAAATTCGATGGTGAGGAATTATATTATGACATTTTGCAAACATTATATAGGCAAAGACATTAGATAAGTTATATATTGAGGTTGGGATGGGTATCTGTGTCATCATGAGTGTACAAAGGAATACAACTACAAAGTATGTTACAAACTAACACACTTACAATTTACAACCCAGAACTTACAAACTACAAATTACAACTTATACAACATAAAGTTACAAGTTACAAAATTTTGTGAAAAACTTGGAAATTAGTAGTCTGGTTTTACTCCATGCCTAGTCAAAAGGGGTAGCAATGGAAGAAAGTAGTGTAGATCGACTAAGGAAAAGGGAAACAAACCTCATATTCACGTAAGAAAGCCTCTCGATGTAAGAGATTCCATCAAAATTGCCAAAAAAACAACTATTAAGCAATAGTAGCCCACAAAATTGTGTTTTGTGAAACATATTGAGTGTTTCGGGCATATTTCACGAAATGGAGGACCCAAATGGGCATTTTCTTGAAAAGTATCCTCTATTGCAAAATTTGCACCAGGCTATGATTTTTTTTACAATTTTACCTCCCATTTTCTATGTAAGTGTATTTTAGTCTAGTCGCCAAAAAATAAAAGTTTGACTAAAATTTTGTAACTTCAATCAAAATTTCATTCAATGGTTCAAAAATCATATACAATAACAATGTTTTCATCTCAGTGATTAAGCTCAAGGGAGTAATTGTCTCCTCTAGAAGAATGTAGCGGAATCGAATCTTGAATCTAGGATGAGGTAAAATTTATCACAAAACCTCCTGAATATTGTCATGGATGGCAGTGTACTAATAGCCAAGTCAAAAGATGGTTATTGGACAATATTGAAACTCAAATTGTCATTTAATACATGTTTCATCAAACAACCAAGGAGTTGTGGAATGCCACAGAACGCCATTCTACTCAGGAGAAAAATGCTATACGCTTCTAAAACATGTGGGATAAGTTTTTTCATAGAAATAGGGAGTGTTATGCTAGGAAGCATGGACACTTCTTCTAGTCCATGTGTCTGTGTCGGACACATTTTGGACACGAACACAGCTTGAACACGCCTCAAAATGTTTTGGACATGGCTAGGCCGTGTTCAGTCCCTTTGGGTCCACTTTTACATCCCAGACACAGCTGGGACAAGTCTTGGATACTTCCTGAACACGTCAGATCAGCAGTAGCTGCTACAGTAGGTTATTTTATAGCATACTTCCCGAATAAACAACACTTCTACGTCCAAACTCTATTTGAAAGAGAGTAACGTAAGACTTAAATCTAATTACCAAGCATACAATTTCGAATATATTCAATTTATATCTTGATAAGCATGATTCATAGTACAATCTAGTAAATTGACAGATTCATTAATGGAACTCTTCCCATTTTTATTAGAATCTACTATTTCTATCGATAATGCAGCTGACACACTTGCTTCTACTATATGGCACATATTCAGTGACATGCATACATAAATTGTTACAAACACATAATATGTGCCAATATTTGTCGGAAATCTAGGTATATATATTCCGACCCCAAAGGGGAACAAAATTACAATTCATACCCTGTATGTGTGACTTCCACATCAAGAAAAATCAAACATCAACACCTTTTAATAGGTGTAGGTTTACAGAAACTCCCAGTTCCTCTTGATAACCGAAGGAATCGCAACAGTTGTTTCACTTAATAAGGATTTACAACTCCTCGCCAAGTCTTCTTGTATTTATTTCCCGACACATGATGTGCACACATGCAGAAATGCAGCACAGGTTCATATTTCTTTCACCTTTTGGTAAAGGAGATAGGCCAACCAAAGCATGTATTTGGTATTTGTAATTCTATATGATTCTACACATCTAGCCCAAACTCATAGGACTAACAAATTTTCCATTTTTCCCTATCCATTAAAAGTACAGCAACTTCTTCAATCCTCCCAAGCTCCTCAAGTGATTCTATGGCACTTTAGTCGTTATTTCTTATAGAAAATATGGCTTCCGACTAAGGTAATGTTGACAATTTAATAATTACCACCCATTGCAACTAGTTAATTGATTCTTGGGGCATGGCAACATATGATGGCTATGAGACAAATAGATATATCAGAATATTATTCTCATTACTTAACCAGTGATTACATAGACCTCTTACATATAGGAGCCTAGGGAGTAACATGGATGCCTAAGTTATAAATGGATCCTAACTTGAGGTAGGAGAGAAATAAGAGAGATCTCATAAGCCAGTCTGGGCCCATGACCAAATAGTTAATAATGCTAAAACTCCCCCTCAAGCTGAAGATTACACATCATGTAGTTCCCACCTTGGTACTCATATGTTGTGAAAAAAAATAGGAGGCAGCGCTTTGGTAAGGATATGCCACTTGATTCCCGGTCTTCACATGTTGTGTCACAATATTCTTCACATTACCAGAGATCATACAAAGTGGCAGTCGGCCTCGATGTGCCTTGTGCTCTCGTGGAAGACTGGATTGTTGGCAATGTGAATGGTTGCTTGATTGTCATATTTGTTACAGTATATGTTTTCTGTGGTTTACTTATTCTGTTATTTATTTTGTTATTTGTTTATTCTGTATGGACCTCTCTGTAATTGTTTCAGTATTATATATATGAGGGTGCACACATTGTGCAACCCTATGCTCTCCGCAACCCTGATTCTCTACATGGTACCAGAGCAGGTCGAGACCTAGGGTCTCTCCCTCCCTCCCTCTCCACCGGCGCCCCCCCCCCCCCCGCGCGGACCAGCCGCCGGCCCGGGCAGCAGCAGCCAGCCGCCGCCGGGGCACTTACAGGCCGCCGCCGCCGGGGCAGCTACAGGCCGCCGCCGCCGGGGCAGCAGCAGCCCGCCGGCCGCCGGCCACCGCCGCCTCCGGGCAGCAGCAGCTGCTCGCCGGCTGCCACAGCTGGCCTAGCCAGCCGTCTCCCGCCGGTCACAGGTCCGTCTACTCTCCTGGCGCGGTGCTCCGCTAGTGCTTGAGCAACCGTTGGTGTTGTTCGCACAGCAGGTGCGCTGCCGGGTTGGTAGATCTGGCCTAGTTCAGTCTTCCGGGGGAGATCGGTACGTTGTTCGGCTAGAGCGTACTTCGGTTCGTGTTTGTTTGTGACTGCCTGCCCGTGTAGGCTTCGGCCTCCGGGTCTTCTACTACACTTGGTGTAGCCCGTATGTGAGAGGTCCCCTGTGATCTTCTGCCTGCCTGTCTTGCCTGCCTGCTGTGCCTGCCTTTCTGATGGCGTCCTCGACTGATGATCTGCGTCGTCAGGTTACTACGGTAAAACTTGGCGGGCACAACTACCAGCTATGGGTGTGCTCCTTTGTGATATATGTCAAATCACAAGGGAAGTATTCCCACCTCACTCGTGCCGGTCCGCCACAGCCTGCTGATGACGCTGACTTGAAGGACGTCAAAGCTTACGATGATTGGGTCTGTGACGACTCCACGGTGATGACTTGGATTCTCAACAGCACAGTTGAGAAGATTAGTGTGACCATTCTCCGTCTGCCTACAGCAAAGCAGATGTGGGATCAGCTTGCTCGCACCTTCTCCCACAGCCAGAATCCGAAGAAGGTGTTTGATATCAACAAACAGCTTAGTCGTCTCACCTTTACTGGCACTGATATCACCGATTACTTCTCTACGTTCACCGGTTTGTGGGGTGAACTGGAGGCGTATCATCCTCTGTCCACAGATCTGGTGATTATGTAAAAGCAGCGCGATGAGCTACAGCTGATCCAGTTCTTCAGTGGCTTGCCTGATTCCTATGCTGGAGTTGTGGATCAGATTCTGGCTGGTGATCCACTGCCTACCCTTCAGAGTGCCTACCAGCGACTTCAGCGTCTTTCCTCACCGACACCACATACTACTCCAGATGTTGGCGACTCTACTGCCTTAGCTGCCTGGGGTGGCCGCGGCCGTGGTCGCGGTCGTGGCCGTGGCCGCGCTTCTGATGGACGTCCTCCCCTTGGTGGCGGGAGAGGTAGTTCTCCTACTGCTGGCCGAGGGGCCCCTCCTACTGCTACTACTACTGTTGCGCGTCCTCCGCCCGGCTCGCGCTTGTGTTCTTACTGTGGTCGTACGAACCACATTGAAGAAAAGTGTTGGGAGAAATATGGCAAGCCAGAATGGGCGAACACTGCTACTGATTCTTCCGCCACCGCATCCGAGAGTGCTGCACATCCTACTACACCGGACACTGCGGGCGCTACTGCTGACTACATCAGGGCTGAAATCGAACGTCTCTTTCTGGAGCATGCTGGATCATCTTCTGACGCGTCCACGAGTGGAGCACATGCTGCCCATACTGGTTATGATATTGCTTTTCTGAGTTCACATTTGCCACCCCCTTCTGGTAATAATAAATGGGTGATTGACTCTGGTGCATCATCCCATATTTTTGGCAATAGAGCTTTGTTTAAGTCCATCTCTAAACCTGCTCATAAATCTACGGTTATGGTTGCTGATGGATCTAGATCTCCAGTTTCTGGCATTGGGGACATTGTTTCTCAGTTCCTTATCAAATCTGCCTTATATGTGCCTAACTTCCCTATGAATTTATTATCTGTTAGCAAACTTGTAAGGAATTTGAACTGTAGCCTGACTTTTCTTCCTGGCTCCTGCATTTTTCAGGACCTTCTCACGAGGATGAAGATTGGTGGGGGGTATGAAGGTGTTGATGGTCTCTACTACTTGGACGAGATGCCAAGGTCTGCCAAAGCTGCTGCGGTTTCGGCCTTATCTGCCTCCGTTTCTACTTTACAGTGGCATTACCGGCTGGGACACCCTTCTTCTGACAAACTGCGCCATTTACTTCCAGACATGAGTAGTTGTTTTTTCCAGTGCGAGTCTTGTCAACTGGGTAAACAAACTAGATCGGTATATCCGAGGCGGAGTTCTGTGAGTAGCAGGCATATTTTTGATGTAGTGCACTCTGATGTGTGGGGACCATGTAATGTACCGAGTGTGTCTGGCTATCGATACTTTATTTTGTTTATTGATGATTTTTCGCGGACTACTTGGCTATTTCTGTTGAAAAGTAGATCCGAGGTGATATCCACAATAAAGTTCTTTTTTGCTGAAATTAAAACCCAGTTTGGTGTGCCTATTAAAATTTTTAGAACTGATAATGCGTTGGAATGGGTTCAGAAAGATGTGGAACTTTTTTGTAAATCTTTTGGAACTTTACATCAAACCTCATGTGCCTATACACCACAGCAGAATGGTGTAGCCGAAAGAAAGAATCGTCACCTGTTGGAGGCGGCTCGCACTATCATGCTACATGCGCATGTACCTCGTACTTATTGGCCAGAAGCGGTTATGACTGCATGTTTTCTCATTAATCGTATGCCATCGTCGGTTATTGGTAACCAAATCCCTTTCCAAGTTTTACATCCGAAGGCTCCCATGTTTTCTGTCCCTCCACGGATTTTTGGTTGCACGTTCTTTGTACGACTCCTTGGCCCTACATCTGATAAACTGTCGCCTCGAGCAGTCAAATGTATTTTCTTGGGATATTCAAGGACTCAGAAAGGTTATCGCTGTTATAATCCTGTTACGAGAAAGTGGCTGACTAGTAGTGATGTGGTGTTCTTTGAAGACACTCCTTATTATTCATCTGCGGGAGAAGATTTACAAACGGATCTTATTGCACCACCCTTGCCTATTTTGTCTGACTGCAGCCCTGAGACGGATGATACTGTGATACCAGATCCTCCTCAGCTTCGTGTTTATCAGCGCAGGCATAGAGCACCTCCTTCACATATATCCCCCCCAGTCGACCAATCTTCTCCTCAAGAAGGTTCTGCTTCACCTGAGGTACAATCTGATTTACATATCCCTATTGCGCTTCGCAAAGGGACTCGTTCCTGCACGTCTCACAGTATTGCTAATTTTGTATCTACTGATCATCTCACTGCTCAGGCGCGTGATTTTGTATATGCCTTATCTGCTGTTACTGTTCCTAAGACTATTCAGGATGCCCTGCGAAGTACAGCTTGGACTTCTGCTATGCAGGATGAGATGACCGCTCTGACTGATAGAGGCACTTGGGAGCTGGTGGATCCTCCTCCTCAGTGCAAACCTGTAGGTTGCCGCTGGGTGTACACTGTCAAATATCAACCAGATGGTACAGTTGAACGGTTGAAAGCTCGGTTAGTTGCCAAAGGATATACTCAGACCTACGGCATTGACTACTTTGAGACTTTCTCTCCTGTTGCTCGCTTAAATTCTGTCAGAATCTTACTATCTGTAGCTGTAAACTGTGACTGGCCTCTTCTACAGCTTGATGTGAAGAATGCTTTCTTATATGGTGATCTACAGGAAGAGGTTTACATGGAGCAACCTCCGGGGTTTGTTGCTCAGGGGGAGTCTCACAAAGTATGTCGGCTTAAAAAATCTATTTATGGGCTCAAGCAGAGTCCACGTGCATGGTTCGATAAATTAAGCAGGATTCTTTCTGACTTTGGCTTTCTACGGTCCCAAGTGGATCATTCTGTCTTCACAAAGAAAACTTCTGCAGGAATTATTATTCTGATTGTCTATGTAGATGATATCATTATTTCAGGCAGTGATTCTTCAGGTATTCAGGCCACAAAAAACCATTTGAGTAAACATTTTGCTACCAAAGACTTGGGCAGAGTGCGATACTTTCTGGGCATAGAAGTTTCCAGGAACTCTAGTGCTCTTGCGCTGTCTCAGAGAAAATATGTGCTTGATATCCTGCAAGAAACTGGCATGATGGGCGCAAGACCTGCAGATACCCCTATGGATCCCAATGTTGATTGGGACAATGATACTTCATCTATGTTTTCTGAGCCGAAGAAATACAGGAGACTTATTGGAAAATTGATCTATCTGACTGTTACTCGTCCTGACATTACTACTGTTGTGGGCCTTCTGAGCAGGTACCTGGACAAGCCTAGACAGTGTCACTGGGATGCTGTCTGTCACATTCTAAGATATTTAAAAAGGGCACCTGGCAAAGGTCTGTATTACAAGAAAAATGGACATTGTAAACTTGAGGGCTATTCTGATTCAGATTATGCAGGCAGCAGAATTGACAGGAAATCCACCTCTGGCTACTGCACCTATGTAGGAGGTAACTTGGTGACTTGGAGGAGCAAGAAACAGAATGTTGTTGCTCGCTCCAGTGCTGAAGCTGAATACAGGGCCATGGCCCATACTGCCTGTGAACTTCTCTGGGTGCGTTCTCTTTTGCATGAACTTGGGATTGAATCTTCTTATGCGATTCCAATGCACTGTGACAACCGAGCTGCTATCTTCATTGCCAATAATCCTGTTTATCATGAGCGCACCAAGCATATCGAGGTGGACTGCCACTTCATTCGAGAATCTGTTCTGGCTGGGAAAATTTGCACTCCTTTTACAAGATCTGAAGATCAAGTTGCAGATGTCTTCACAAAACTTCTGGCTAAGAAGCACTTCTACACACTGGTGGACAAGTTGGGCATGATTGATATCTATGCTCCAACTTGAGGGGGAGTGTTACAGTATATGTTTTCTGTGGTTTACTTATTCTGTTATTTATTTTGTTATTTGTTTATTCTGTATGGACCTCTCTGTAATTGTTTCAGTATTATATATATGAGGGTGCACACATTGTGCAACCCTATGCTCTCTGCAACCCTGATTCTCTACAATATTCAACATGGTTGTTTACAACTGGTCGTCCACACTATGTACATAATGCATCAGTATCACATGTGTCCTAATACACAACTTTTTAACACCTACGCACTGTCCCTCCTGCCACGGTGCCACCACTTTTGTTCCTTATCACCTGTCTTCGACACCCACCTCCGAACCTGGTTTTTTTTCGGAGATACCTGCAACTACTTTTTCTGCGACCCAAACAAAATGGTTTGAAGCACCAGCAATTGGATTTGCAGCCATTAGACTTCCGCAATCTACGAATACTGATGTACTTGCGAAAATGTCATCCGCATGGGACCTAATAGTCTCCAAGCTTGTAGCAAGTTTTGTTCACCAAAAAAAAAACATTTTTTAGTTTTAAATAAAATCAATGAACATAGTACTTTTGACATATTTAATCTTTACTGCACCCCCTGTTATTGAGAAAAGACAATGGCAATAAACAGCAACACCTTTGTACAAAAAATGGTATCATATGCTGCAACCCGATACCCTAATGGCAACATAAATATGACGAACGTCCAATAGAGATCTAGTCATGTTTTTAGGGCTTTTACAATGGGCTAGGAATCTGAGGGACAAGTTTCAGTCTTACCTAGTCAATTCTGCATTCATCTTGTGACAAGCTTCCAACTGCTTTTTACAATCTCCTAGCTCATCAACCGTATCAAGAAACTGCAAACATATCGCAGAACAACGGATTGTCTTCAGTAATTGATTTGCAGGGGCACTAATCAAAGAGGAAAGAATAGAGCATTAAATGCTTACTTCCCAATTGGATTTCATTCCTGTACCTAGATGTCTATCCCCCTGTTATGCAAAAAAACAATGAAGGAACATTAGAGAGAGAGAGAGCGAAACTAGCTTTCAAACATTCTTAGGATCAAGCACTCATCTACCGTAAAACAATACGGAAATTTTCGGTTAAATGTTTCTAACCAAGGTGTTGCTCGATAAAGTTGACTCAGATTGTGGAGCAGTCCCTTCGAGAGCTCTGAGAAGCTACCCATTGCAGACAAAGTAATTAGAACAGTAAAAGTAACACCACAAACTGTAGGGTGTTATCTAGAATATGCAGACCTGATTCTGGAAGTTGGAAATTTCCTCTAGCAGCAATTCACGCTCCCCTTCATGATAGAACTCACGATATCTAGGAAAAGCAAATTTATGAAACCTAAGTTCGGAGAAATTAGAGGGAGTTGGTTTTAAATGATTAGAAAAATATCTGAAACTTTGCTCATTCCTAAATTTCAACAATCTGAAGAGAAAATATAACCCATCAATATGGCTGGATTTCAAAATTGGAAACCCTAAATCATTGAGATATTCATAAGGGGATTGAACTTGACTAAAGAATGTGTCAGAATTCAGTGGTTCATGAAGTCTCAATGATATTTAAAACAAGTCTACCAAAGTGTAAAATCCAAAGAATTAGGAAATAAAGCTAAGTCGCTTCTCTTTTTTTACAGAGTGATCAACCATTTTGGTATTAGCAAATTATTGAAAATTTCATTATAGCCTTACACTTTCAACTGCTCAACAAGCCTGATATTCTCCATTGACAAACATAAAAGTTGGGGGTTTCTCTCAACTTTTTCTTGAAGCAACTGAATCTCCTCAGATAATGCAATGTTTTCCTCTATCAAATAGTTTTCTGTAGACAATGCTCCTGCAGCGACTTGTTCTAGTCCTCTAATTTTCTCATCTCGAAGCCCAATGATCTTCTTACCTCGTGTTAGGTCATCTTGTAACTGATGTACCTATCAAGGTCGGTACAGAAAACTGTCAATGCATGTCAGATAAATAATATAAGTGCTGTATGCATTAGATACTATTTTATGATATGGTGACGTTACTTCTGAGTTTGAGAATTTGAGATACATGGCCATTAGTTTTTTTCGCAAATAATATACAATTTAATCCAAGGGAATAGATAAACCAGCTCCTTGATGTGAGCAAATAGTATGAAGAAATGAAGTTTATGAAGTGAGATCACTTAATGGCCATGTGTCTCAAATTCAGGTACATGGTGGAACTGCTGGAAACACATCATGATACCTATTCCTGTTGTCAGCCTGATGAGATATAAAGTATGCTCGTGTCACAAGTGAAGAAACCAAATCAGACTTCAGGAATTACCAGAAAATTTATATCGTTTTATTTTCATCGAAAGAGATATATATAGCAAGGAATAGGAAAATAAGCAGGTTTTACCAGACGGATTAAGTTCTCATTTTCAGCTTCCAGGCGCCTTTTAGAATCATATGCCTCCTTCTCCCGTCTAAGTGCACCAACTACTGTGGGATGAGGACATTCGGTCTGCTCATCCATATCACATCAGTTTAGATTCAACTTATGGATATGAGGCTCTAAAAATAGAGGAAACTACTACCTCTGAGTTTTCTATCAAGGGAGAATCAAGATCAACTGGTAGCGAACTGCAATACTTTTGTGATGCTTCATAAAATTCTGATGCAGAAGCCAGAGGTGAAAGAATACTATGACGTTTGTTCAAGAACATGACCTGGTCCTGTTTGTGAGAGTTACAGAAAACCATTAAGAATGGTAAAATCATTCTCTACAATTTGTGAATTATCTCACCTTCAAAACTTGTATCTGCTTCTGCAAAGAACTTATATCATCGGAGGCATCTTCATTCACCTTTGCCTATGATGTGTGGAGAGGAGGAAACAAGTCAGGGGTATATGAGATATCCACGGAAATCTTGAAAAATAAATGCAGTATTGTTAGTATGTACATTGTTTTGTATAAGCTTGGCACGTTGAGCAAACTTCAGAGTGCTCAAAGTTTCGCTAGCAGAGCTGCAAAAGATATAGGTGTCAAAACACATTACATAAATAAGGGCAAGTAAAAAGAAGAGAAAACTAACCAGATAGAAGGGCTGACGTTTGCTATAATTATCGTTTTGGAATTCCCCCCCAAGGAATCCTGAAATTTTTAAAATAACAAGATTCTAATTAATTAGTAAATGAAAAATATAACATTAACTGCATTGAGTGATCGGATGCTGAAACCTGCAGTAGGAATGTTAGTCTGGAATCTCGGTATGGAACGTGACGATTTTTCCCGTTTGCTATATCCACCAAGGTCATTATCACAAGGCTGAAAACATAATTTTGTACCAGAGAACATTGTGGAATAGTGAGCAAATGAAGAGCAAGAACGTTTTATGCAACGCCCTATCACGGGTACAGCCTCGGGTCTGTTGATCTCTATGGCTCAACCCATACCAAATAATAAATTGATAATCTATATTATGCTACAAAAGAAAGATTATTTTCTGCAGAACCTCTGAAAGAATTATGGAAATATGGCAGTAAAAATCCGAGCTTCAAAAATTACACGATAACTCATTCCAGAAGTAACCAGATGAATTAAAACAGCTTTAGGGCAACAATTACCCCAAGGTTGAAAGAGATCTGTTGATATTTGCAGCTTCCCGCAAGCGCTCACCCTCCACCCCTGAGCTCTTCTGCCTGCTTCAGATATCACCTCGTAACCATCTAACTGTTATATAAATGAAGCATGCTTCACTAACCTCTCTGATCCAGCTAGATCCACTAAGTTGAGCCTGCTAAACCGAAGATGTGTCCTTGTGTCCTTTTCCCATTGGCTCTCAATTGTGCATGTGAAAAGACTATGAGAGCGACTACTTTCACTGTTCATATAGGTTGCCGCCATTTTCCGGTTTGCAGAACCCTAGCAGAAACCATACTCCCAATAAATAGCAATAAGAGCTAGCGCATATGAAAAGAGGTATATCTTAATAATCACCTGCTGCAAAAGTGCAATTACATCATTTACAGTATTAACCTCATATTCGCTCAAGTTTTCAACATAAACGCCTTTATTCAGGTCCTCTCTGAGCTGTCACAGAAAATAATATGTTATCATAAAGCAGAGTACGAAAATCAGAAATCTAGGTAACAGAGAAGCATTACTTGAATGTTTGTTGATGACGGATCAAGAAGATCTGTTATCTGCTCATTGTATATCTCAAGAAATGAGCACTTGCAATTGTATTTCAAGTTCTCTTTTCTTCGATTGCCTTCTTCCTGAAATCATACATTGGACGACCGCTAATGCATTAAGACTTAGGAATAGGATCTTATCAGGGAAGTCAGACTGCCGAAAGGCAAAACACTTCATGCCATTAGATCCATTATGTACGAAAGGAAACATACTGAATTAGATACACTACTGAACGATAACGTTTTGGGAATAGAATATCTATAATAAAATGAAAGATACTACATTAGATTCCCCTACAAAAGCTACATTAAACTCCCCTACAATATATTTAACGAAACTTTGTATATCCTTCTACAGTTTGGGTAAAGTTGTCATATAGGGTGTCATGCACGGCTTCTTCAAATCATAGTAAGTTTCTCTGTTTACATACATGAGGAGCCACCAACTTACAAGTTTCAACGTGGGTCTACCACGATGTATTGAATGGACTAATGAAAAACTAAGTTATTAACAAAGTGGATAGTAATGTGTACGTGAGTCACTATAATTACGTTGACAATGGAAGTTATTTTCACCTGGTTCTTTGTTGCGAAATGAAGCTCAAAAAAGGATGAACTTGCATTAAACGATGTCGTCAAATACATCATCACAAAAATAGAATTGTCGGAATATGTCAACCTCCGTGACAAGATGATGAGTAACCTAGAAAACTGGTAAACAACATCAGAGGCATTTGATTGATCAATAATCCGCACTGTGGTTACAGATAACAGGACCCTACAGGTTACCACTTCAAGTTTGCCTCCCTAGTTCAGATATGAAGGTTATTGATGGCAACTGGCAAGCATAAGATTTAAATTCCACCACTATTACAATCCAGCTTGTGAAATAAAATTGTATTGAACGCAATGGGATTAGATGATTACAAGAATGGACACCCCTGTCCTATATATAGGAGCAAGGGAGAAACCCTGACACTTGTGTCCCAAGTAATCTTAACGGGCCAAGACACTAAAGGCCCACTAACTAATTAACCTAGTAACAAAATAGGCTAATATACTCTTTAACACTCCCCTTCAAGCTGGAGCATGGGTGAAACACATGTCCAAAGCTTGGAGGTTACAAGACTCGATAAAACGATAAAAGAAATGATAAATGAAAGATAAAAGATAAATATCACTCCCCATACAAAAATTGATACTCCCCCTGAACCATACGATGACACCTCTTTCCTTTGAAATTGTATTCTGCAGGCTGGAGATCCTCGAGCTTTGAAGAAGGTCTTTGGAGTGCATCTGGAATGAAGAGCATCTGAATAATGGAACCTGATACAACAGCAGTAATTCGCCACTTGGAGCAGACGATCCTCAACACCATCACTACGTCATCTTCATTGGATTATGTACTTAACGCGGCACGAACGTGGATGCCCAATGTCGATGTAGCAGTAGCGGAATCTTCGAATTGTCTGAGAAAACGTGAATAACGTGGCACGGACACGAACGGACGATATGCTGGTGATACGATGCAGGTACCATAACTTTGTCGCATGAACCTTGGGGCTTGACAGTAAAGGAGATATCATCCATCAAGGAAACTCCCAAGTAGATCAGCAACAGGTGATGTCGAAATAGCAGATGCGGCTCGGAGAAGACGTGATGAAGCAACTCGGTGAAGATAAACTGGATGAATCAACCTTGCATAAGTAGATTGGCAAGTTTGCTGAGGTACTGAAAATCTGAAGAAGCACCCATCTGTCTCATGTAAATGCAGCTGAAGAACTACACCATCAACACCTATTGTACATAACGCGGTACGAACGCGGATAGCAAGGTGTTGACGCTGAATGAAGATACTTCATTGTTGTCTGGAAGTAGAGAACGGATGTGCTGAACAATGCGAAGCTTCATGAAGATAATAGCCTGGAACATATATAGCCTGAACACATATATCACTCTTCTCATACTCTCTCTCTCATACATATTCTCACACTCTCTCTCTCTCTTCTCATCTTTTCCTCTCCTCTCTATCCCCCCTGCACACCAAATACGACGAGGGTGAGTGTTTGGTGTGGAGAAATGGACATATGACCCCCCTGCACACTGGAAAGGGATACACATGATATGTGTGGGTGGGAAAGGAATTGGTGAATTTGAGAGAAATTTGTGTATATGGAGATGTGTAATATGTGGAGAATGAAACTGATAACCGGAGAGAATATGTTAAATGGGTCAATGTAAGATCCGGATAGGCATAATGAATATGGGGGAAATTAATAACTTGGAGTAGACATAGATGGGAGGTGATGGTTGAGTGATGAAGATAGTCAGGAAGGTGATGAAGAGAAACATCTTGCGGGATGTAGCAAAAAAATGGTCGGATTATGTCACTTAGTTGATGTAGCACTTGGTCGTAACGGAGGAGATGACAAAGGGTCTCCTGCACGGCTTCGGAGATATTGCATGCAGAGCCAAGGGCGGAGCCTCTCCATGAGCGGCGATGAAGGTTGATGCTAAGGACGTCAGGAGATGGCCTGTGCAGAACGCGGTACTACCGAGTTGATGTCGCCGTCAATAATTGTGCCTGTACCGAGTTCGGTACTACTACCGAATTGATGTCGATAGTAGCGAGATCTTTCTGGGCAGCGGGTAGCAGGTTGATGGCGATTGATTGCCGCTTGATGGCGATTATGGATGTTGCTTCTGCGGTTGGCGGCGCTTATGATGCTGCTGCTAGATGGTGATAGTGGCGTCGAAAGGCGGCGAAGGTGTAAAGATGGCTGCTTGGAGGTCCGCGGCAGGATTTTTGCTGGACGAATGTCGATCGGAGGCGCTGAGAATATAGCATCACTACTGTTGTTCGTGGAATACGGGTAGCAGAGGTGGAAGGCGGGTAATTATGTAACGATGGCAGTGGATATGTGATGGCCAGAAAGGAGATCACTGCCTTTAAGGTATGGGTTTGGAAAACATAGATCGCAGGTCGGGAATTAGCGCCGACGTACTGATCTATGTGAAAGTGGAAGGAGAGTCATCGAGGCCGGAATTGCCTATCGGGCAGCCGGCCTAAGCCATGGCAACGGCGGCAGCCGCCCGCAGGCGGGAGTTATTCCCCTCGGTTGCTCTCTGGAAAAGACGAGTGGCGGCTAGGGCTGCGTCTGCGTCGGAAAGGAGAGGGAGGAGGGGTGACGGCTAGGTTTCCCTCAGGAGCGAACGCGCTCTGTTCACATAGAAAATACTATTCACGACGCAAATGTTCACTGTCGGAGTTATTATTGTTCACGACGTCGTTACTGTTCACGATGTCGTTACTGTTCATGTGACACCTCGTCACGCTAAACGAGATTACTCAAAACACAAAACACGATAAACTACTAATTAATCACATAGTCAAAAATGTGGAATAATTAAAACCAATTCCAACAATGTAAATAAACTCTAGAACATTTACAAAAGGTCCATCATTCCATTCTCATATATTGTAACAAGTATTTACATATGGGTCCAAAGACCTCAGTCACATCCTACATACAAAAGATATTTCACATGTACATGCCATATATTTACAAACATTGGCATACTACCAAAATCTCGTGTCGATACAAGTATATCATCTAGAAAACACATCCCATACCCGGACCTGAGAGTACAGGGACGACACTAGGACTCTACTACTAACATCTACAACTAACCAACCTTCTGAATCTATTGATCACCAGGTTGGTTCTCTTCCACAGTGCGACCTCGATCTTGTTGCCCGTGACCACCTAAAAAAATTGTGGTGACCCACGGGTGAGACCAAGTCCCAGCGAGAGATATAACTCTCTCCAACATAATTTGATTATAACATATTGATTGACAGTAAATGAACTGAGCAGATACAGTAATGAATAAGCAATTTAAGCAGATTGAATAGGTTAAGCATACTAAGCCATTAAGCAAATTAACTTGACAAGTATAATTACTCAAAGGTCATATGATATCATCTTGTAAACAGTGAATAGTATAAAGACAAGTTAAAGACTAATCAAGCAATGTGAGACGTATTTAACCATAGCCAGTATACTACACGGCTTATATCACTTCTTTAATTACATTGCCCGGAGGGATTTGAGAAATACCACTCAAGTCCCAACTGACCACTACTAAGTCGAAATCAGTGACATACAAGATTTAGGAAGAGTCGGACTCCTAAGATCTTCTCTGCCCCCGGTCAGTACGGGTCCGCCACAGCGACACATAAGAGTCGGACTCCTAAGATCTTGACCTCAAGCTGCTGACAGTCTAGTCCGTCCTTGGTACAAGTCACGACACTAGTGAAAGGAGGCAGGTACGCATACCCTACCATCTGAGGTACAACCACAATTGTCCTCCAATCTCATCATCATCATATATATAATCACCGAGACACGACCGCAGCCGTTCTCAAACTGAGGGCTAGGTATGACCACTGTCATCCTCCCTAACACTTGAATTCAGGATGACAAGCACCCCGCATACTAATCAGTATGCGCTCTGAGTATCCCTCAGGAATACTCGTTTCACTATCTGGCAATTTCTGACACTCAGATAGATCTATTGCACAGGGCACTACATGATTAGAGTTTCACTTAATTAGTTATGCCAATTGGTTGAATTAAGGCTAAATCATACAAATGGACATTCAAACCTAATTCTTTTCTAACAAGAGTATATGTATAACAACTTCAAAAGATATAAAACATTTGAGATATAAATCTTAGTCACATTACCACATGCTATCATTAATTGCAAATTAATGGACCACACTTATCATCATACTTTTACAAGATATCAATATCTTATCACAAGTTCTAGGGCTTTAACCCGTATTGGAACATGAAGAGGATTTCACCTCAATCATAGCTTCAAACATGCCCAAAGGTCGTTAAGACCATCACATTATTCATAGTAAGGTTATCATCATCATTCCATGCCTTAAACAAGGCTCAAAAGATCATTAGCACATATGTGTCTGTAGATACTAACATGGCAAGGCACTTTGATATTCAAATAGTACTACAATGTGGTTTCAACACAAGAAGAGTGTAATTCATTATCACGTTAATCATTCAAGAGGTCTGATTATAACCAATCAACATCATATAATTACACTAAGGTTAGGTATAACAAGCTAGATCACATGGGAGTTACACATCCACTTATTATAGCGATTTATCAAATATAACTATACGATGGCAAAGGTAAGACTACAACAAATTAATGGTATTGAACCATCGAAATATCATCACTAGGACCCACAAATAATACCATGTGATTTATTCTAATCCATTGGATGTTGAAGCATCCAATATTATTCAGTGGATCAGGTTCATTGTTCAAGGTTATCAATTGAAGTATAGGTCTAACCATTATATCAATTGAACTAAGGAACCATTGGTTCAAGGTTTAGTCAAATCTACAATTACATTCTTAACTCATCATATATGGTGATGACCTAATCCACCATTAATTGTGATCATTAGGTCACCATTGGTTGTTAGATCAGTAATACATTCAGTTAACACCATCAAATATTAAGCTAATGTCATCATCGATTGATAACATCATTAGAATACTTAGGATGATAATTAAACGTCTAATTGAGCCAAAACCTGACCTAAGGGGGTGACCATAGGTTGTCACCATAAATTTGACACCCTTGATCATGAACATCAGTTGCCAAGATAGCAACACCATTGGTTATTGAATGGTATAACCATCGGTTGTGTGATAGGGAAGGAAATAGCTTGGAAACCCTAATTCGATCCATCAATTATTTTGTGCTTAGCACCATAGGTTGATGCTATCAACCTGTCCCAGATCATGTTACACCTTAGAAAGGTTGTACACATGTTTACAAGTTCATATAGAACTGGAACAGAATAGGGAACACCACTAAAATTTGAAATTCTAAACAAGCATGGTTTCTCTATGCTTAAATCAACACATTAAGGCATAAACATGAACTAACAAGCTTCTAGTAAGCAATATAAGTGAAGAATGTTATATAACTCACCCCTATAGAGTAGGTCAGATCCCAAACAGCAAGAATCTCGAGCAAATAGGGCAAGAAAACCTTGGATTCAGATCTGAACTTGGTCAAATAAACACTTCTCTCCACAAAGAAGCAAAACCCTAGAAAAAGAAACAAGAAGGATAGATTTTTGAGTTCTAGAGCCACTTTCACCATGGAACAGCAGGGTTCCGACTTGGAGGAAGGTATAAGGAAGGACAAGAGCAAGAAAAATGGAGGAAGGAACGAAACAACTTGCCTTGGTCGAATTCCCTAGAAGATGACCTTGGAAACCCTAGGTAGGGCTAGATGGAGCTCTAGGAGACTTTCTCCAAAAAGGGGTTGTCTTCTACCTTAAAGCAGTTGGTTCCGCAGCAAAACAGAGTGGATTCGTTGCTCCAGTTTAGAGGAAAGACAAAGCAAGCATAGTTTTGAATTTGGGCAAAGAAGAGGTAAATATAGCCCATGGATAAGGATAGAAGCAAGCATGAGCAGTGTCCCTGAGTGTTTGTAACAGTAACCAAGTATCCAATCTCCATTGTGTTGTCTGATAACGACGCTCGTAAAGACTGTCGGATTCCCAAAGCAAAGAGCAGTGTCCCCATTGATCTGGACTCTGTCTGCATGAGGTGGACTTCACTTCTAAACTACCAGTTTTCACCTATGAAACGTTACACCAGATCCCGAGGAATTTAATTTGGAGTAGCTGTTGGAAAAGGAGAAGTACTCACTTGATCACGTGGGGAAAATTGCTTGCCACTACTACTGAGTGCAATGTTTTAAAAAACGTTAAGCGGTAATCGTGCGGACAGCACCTTGTAACTGGTTAAGCGGTAAGCGGCCGATTTTTTAAAAAACGGGTTTTAATTTTCTATATAATTTTATACAAAATTACATATATGTGTATATAAATACTAATACTCTTTGAAACTTTTATATATATCTAAAGATTCTAAACACTCTACCCAACAGTAAAAACACCCAATTAGCTTATAAGATAGCTATAAGACAATAATTATAGCCATAATATAATAAATAATAGATTTGACATAGATAAAATACCCCACATACATGATTCAGAAATATTTGTGCATCACATGTTTACATAGTTAAGCAGTAAACAATAGACTCATTATTGGACACCTTTCTAACTTATTGTTATATGTGCATATCATCAATTAGTCATACATTACAGCAGTACAATTAACTAAAGTATGCATTCTAAAATTAGATAATAGTTACATATATTTTACTTGTATAAATTACACTTTACAACAGTACCCTATTATCCCAACTTGCATACAGTAAACAATAGACTCATTATTGGATACCTTTCTAACTTATTGTTATATGTGCATATCATCAATTAGTCATACATTACAGCAGTACAATTAACTAAAGTATGCATTCTAAAATAAGATAATAGTTACATTACATATATTTTACTTGTATAAATTACACTTTACAACAGTACCCTATTATCCCAACTTGCATACAGTAAACAATAGACTCATTATTGGATACCTTTCTAACTTATTGTTATATGTGCATATCATCAATTAGTCATACATTACAGCAGTACAATTAACTAAAGCATGCATTCTAAAATTAGATAATAGTTCATTACATATATTTTACTTGTATAAATTACACTTTACAACAGTACCCTATTATCCCAACTTGCATACAAGTATGCATTCTATTAGACTAGGCTTATCATAGGATATTTAAGTTTAATATATTATAGTCAGTAATACTTGGGACCATATAGTTTATATAAAGTTACAGGTGTACAGAAAAATTTTAAAAAAACGGACAAAAAACGGCCAAAAAGCGGGAAAAAAAACGGGCAAAAAAACGGAAAAAACGGGTGAAAAACGGGAAAAAACGGCCGATTAATTACAAAAATATTAAACGGCGATTTTGCCAAAAATCGAACGGCTGGGCCATTGGGCCGATTAAACGGCCGTTTAATCGGCCGCTCAACCCGTTTTTCATTTCACTGGCTGAGTGTGATCTGTAAATCAGGGCGTCAAAGGAAATTAACAAAGCTTTACTCATGAAGATCATTGCGAAGTTCATGGAAAAGAAGGTAACAATCTGAAAACACTTAATATTGGCTAAGTACCAAAGAGCAAGAGGCCTGAGGGATAACGACGGGTCAACCTTATGGCAAGTCATCCGCACTCAACTACCGCAGATGCAAGACTAGTATGTGATAGTTATCGGTTACGGACAGAATACAAACGTCTGGAAAAAGAAATGGTTGAGAGGAGCTCAGGCACCCAAGCCAAAAAGCAATCGAACCATCCCGGACGATCTGAAAGACCTCAAAGTGGCCAATCTGGTGGTCCAGGAGGGTGATTGGGATGTTAATTTTCTTATGGCATGTTTGGTTTCCTGGATTTTGACGTATTGGATTGTATTTTGGCATCCATCTGTAGAAAATTTATGTTTGGTTTACAGGATTCAGGAAATGGGCCTAATCCCGGAATTTCCGGACATAATAGGAATCCTGCATTTTGGTTTCCATCAAATTCTGTCGGACGCCAAAATCCAGCTGTGGCTGGTCGGTGGACCCAAAAAAAAATCATGTATTTTACAAATCCAGGAAACCAAACATAAATATTTTGTTTACAGGATTTTGACAATGCAGTATTTTACAAATGCAACATGGCATAAATGCAAGATTCTTGAAAATCCAGCAAACCAAACGAGCCCTTAATCATTACTTTGATGAGGATAGTGTTAACATAATATGTTCGATGCCTACACCGGAGAACTTATGTGAGGACGACATCTTTTAAATAAATCGTATGCATGGCTGACTCTCAATTAAACAATTGTATCAAAATCTAATTGCCTCGAAAGTGATTCCCTCACGGAGTGAATGGAAAAAATCTGGAACCAGAAAGTACCGTCGAGGATCAGCACCTTGATTTAGTTGCCGAACTATGACTACATTCTAATAAAATACATTGAAGAAAACCAGACATATGACGAGTGAAGATACATGTGAAATTTGTAGTCAAGGGCGGAAAACACTGTTCATGCGGTTCGAGATTGCCCCAAAGCGAAGGAAACTTGGCTTCTTATTAACCCAGACCTTAATGACTCATTCTTCCGAATCTTTGATATAAAGTGATGGATCAAGAACAACTTAAATAACAAGTCCAACAATTGGAACATTTGGTTCATGGTTACGTGTTGACGCATCTGGAAGGCCAGGAACTATTTTATCATCAGAAGATTATCAATGCCTATTGAGCTGAGCATGAATATCCGTACCACAACTCTGAATATCAACACACATGGAGACTGACTGGAGATATCCCCCCTAGGGTCTGGTATTTAGAAATATACTCATAAAAATTCTGATAGAACATTACTAGTTGATTCAATGCAAAAATCAAACAATTAAACCATGGGATTTTAAATGCCATCTATATGCATAAACAAGGTCATAGAGGCGTGCCTTGACGAGAGGCGGCTCAAGTACATCTCATTGTTCGTGTGCTTTGAGGTGAGGCGACTCATGTGCATCTTGTTGTATATGTGCCTCGGTTCAAACCTCTTTTATATATAGAGAGAGAGCGAGTCAGGCTAGAATACACTCAAGTGTACAGATCACGTTGTACACCCCAATGGTGTTTGCCTATCTAGATCACGTTTTTCCAAAATCTAATCTATTGATCTTCATGGTTACAATAATAATAGGCCACATACAAAATTTGAGCTGATTTGGATGAGTGTAAGTCACTCATCCAAGGACAACAAAATCGACGCACACAACTAATTTGAAATGCATGCTTTTTGCCTTCTTTAGATGCACAACCTATAAGTGTCCAAATGAGCTAAAATTTATTACATAGTAATGTTCTTAAGATATTTAATAAGATCAACGGTTTAGATTTTCCAAAAAGTTATTGCATATTTCAAAATGACTGAGGTGCCTCCGGTACACTCGAATGTATACTAGCCTGACTCTCTCTCTCTATATATATATATATATAGTTATATACATATAAAATTTGAGCCCATTTGGACATTTACAGGTCATGTTATGGAGACCACAAAAATTATGCATTTCAAATTAGTTTCGTGCGTCAATTTTGTTGCCCTCAGATGAGTGACTTATATTCATACAAATGAGCTCAAAATTTGAATGTAGCCTAATTATAGTATGACAATGAAGATCAATGGTTTACATTTTACAAAAGAACAGTCTTGAAATGCAAATACAACTCGAGTGTAGCGTGCGGTCTGTACACTCAAGTGTATTCTAGCCTAACTCTCTCTCTCTCTCTCTCTCTATATATATATATAGACACATATATATAAGTCTATATATGTGTGTGAATATAAGTGTATTGTGTCTCTCTCTGTGTGTATATATATTGAGTCAGGCTAGAATACACTCGAGTGTATTCGGAGCAGAATACACTCCAGTAGTTTTCCATGATGCAATATTATTTTTTAAATCTAATCCGTTGATCTTCTTAAACATCATGTGAATAGCTCATATATAAAATTTGAGCCCATTTGGACATTTACAGGTCATGTTATGAAGACCACAAAAATTATGGATTTCAAATTAGTTTCTTGCATCGATTTTGTTGCCCTCAGATGAGTGACTTATACTCATCCAAATGAGCTCAAAATTTGCATGTAGCCTAATTATAGTGTAACAATGAAGATTAATGGTTTACATTTTGCAAAAAAAATAGTCTTGATATGCAAACACCACTTGAGTGTAGCGTGTGATCTGCACACTCGAGTGTATTCCTGCCTGACTCTCTCTCTCTCTCTCTATATATATATATATGGCTGTTCATTCAATACCCGTGCGGGTAGCATGGAGTTCGCTACCCGACAGCCAAAAAAGTAACTATTCTGGCCAGAAAAGTAATAATGCTATCAAAAAAGTAACTATGTTGATAAGAAAGTAACTATACGACTAAAAAAGTAAATCAGTACAAAATACACAGCAGATATATATGTAATCATGTTTTGAAATCTGCTGATGCAAACGTAACTATCTATGCATGAAATTTAACAGTTTGCAAGGTAAAGTAACCCTCTTACATGTCAAAAGTAAGAAACTTGGCTACCCGCGCGGGTATTAAAGATGATCCATATATATATATATATATATATATATATATATATGTATATTTAACTATGTGGGTAACTAAGGTTAGTTACCCGTGCATCTATTTAGGCACATATTTGTACTTTCGACAACCAAAATTGCAATGAGATGACCAAAATTGTAATAGAAAGACTTGTTTCGTAATACAGCATATTGTCTATTGTTTTGTCATAAACATCATTTTTACTATTTTCAGAGGGACAATAAATATTTCACATTTAATTTACAAAACGAGTCTTCCTATTACAATTTTGGTCGTCTTATTACAATTATGTGCCTTCTTGTTACAAAACAGATCCACGGGTAACAAAAATTAGTTTCCAGCGTGGGCAGTGACTATATACCCTATGTGTGTGTGTGCATATATGTGAGTATATATGTGTATATATGTGTGTATAAATGTCTATATATATATCTATATATATATATATATATATATATATATATATATATATACATATATGTGTGTGCATATATATGTATATGTATATATAAGTAAGTGTGTGTGTGTGTCGAGGAGTGGCCTAGCGGATAGGAGCGGGTGCTTCTAAAGGATTGACTCGGGTTCAATCCTTGAGGAATACTGCACTCTGCGGGAATGATTTAACAATGTCATAAGTCAACCTCTGTGTGGCTTAACATGCTCCCTTGTTTTGCAAGAGCTATTGGGGAGGCCTTAGTTTAAGCTTGCTAGTCCTAAGTGGCCATACCTAGGAAGGGTACCTGATGTCAAAATATAGCAGACCTCCTAGGCAGCTTTGACTTGTCGAGAGGAGGCACCCCTCTGCCCATACCATTGAAAAGAAGATTCAAGTTTGTCTTGTTTTAAAGTGAGTTGCTTCAATGATTTTGTTATTGCCTTCAGGTTTGATTTATCTTCTACCATAGCGACCTTGAGAACTCCCGTCTAGCCTAATTTACCCTAGTTGGCTTAGTTTTTTACCTCCAGGTTCACAATGTTCCATGCATTATCTAAGCTATGTCGCATAAAGTTTTCTCTTGAAGAAGCATCAAGGAACTTCTTGATATCATCATCCCCTCCCTTGAAGAAGGTTTGAATAAGTTGTACATAGGAAATGCCATGGTGAGGGCATTTGTGCAGCGACTCCTTATATCTCACCCAAGCTTCAACTGTGATTCGCATGGGATATGTAAGAACTGGGTTATCTGCCTTGGTAGTTGATAAGCGTCATATGGAATAATGAACTTCTCAGGGAACTTATTTTGAAGTTCTTCCCAAGTGTTGATGTTGCATAGCGCTAGGGAGTTATACCACACTTTCAACGTCTAGCGAGTATTTATAGTTGTCTGGCAAGTGTTTAGGGTCTGGAGGCATGTATTTATAGGCGAGCTATAGCTTGGAGGCGTGTATTTTACAGGCGATTGTTTAGGGTTTGGAGGTGTTACAATACCTGTTTTATATATTCTGTTAATTGTTTTGTTATTTCCATATTACTTGTGGACCTCTCTGTAATTGTTTCAATGTTATATATATGAGGGTGCACACATTGTGCAACCCTACGCTTCCCACACTTGCTTTGTCTTTTACATGGTACCAGAGCAGTAGATCCGGCCGTCACCCTCCCTTCCCTTCCCTCTCTCTCTCTTCCCGCCCCCCCCCCCCCCCCGCGCGCCACCGGCCAGCAGCAGCAGGGCCGCCGGCCAGCAGCCCAGCCGCCGCCGGCCCAGCAGCCGCAGCCGCCGGCCAGGCGCCGCCGCAGCAGCCGGGCGGGCCGCCGCAGCAGCAGGGCGGGCAGCCGCCGCCACCGGGCGGGCAGCCGGCAGGCTTCCAGCCGCCGGGGTCGGTGCGCCTCCGCGGTTCCTTGCCGCCGGTCCGTTGGCTCTGTGACACTTTCCAGCGCTCCGGTGGCTTGAAGACGTAGACCGTTCGTTTCGGTTTTTGCCTGCCTGCCCGTGTAGGCCGGTGTGCCACCGGGTCCTGTTCTGCGCTTCGGCGTAGACTGTATGTGAGAGGTCCTCTCTGTGTTTGTTGTGCCTGCTGTGCCTGTCTGACGGTGTAGACCGTCTCCTGCCTGATCGTGCCCGTTCCTGCTGTGCCTACTGCTACCATGGCGTCTTCTAATGATGACTTCCGCCGTCAAGTTACTACTGTGAAGCTTGATGGGCGCAACTACCCACACTGGGTCTGCTCCATGACGATCTATGCTAGATCCCAGGGCAAGTACTCACACCTTATCCGTGCGGGTCCAGACGCACCCGCCGAGGACGCTGATGCTAAAGATGTGAAGGCGTATGACGACTGGGTTCGTGATGACTCCACCGTGATGACCTGGATTCTCAACAGCAGCATTGAGAAGATCAGTGTCACACTTCTTCACCTGCCTACGGCGAAGCAGATGTGGGATCAGCTCACCGGTACTTACTCGCATAGTCAGAACCCCAAGAAGGTGTTTGACATCACCAAACAGCTGGGACGTCTACAGTTCACGGGGACAGATATTTCTGACTACTTCTCTGACTTCACTGGATTATGGGGGGAGCTGGAATCCTATCATCCTCTCTCCACGGACCTGGCTACTATGCAGCGTCAGCGCCAGGAGCTTCAGTTGGTTCAGTTTCTCTGTGGCTTGCCCGAGTCATATGCTGGAGTTGTGGACCAGATCCTTGCTAGTGACCCTCTGTCGTCACTACAGAGTGCCTACAAACGTCTTCAGCGTTTGCCTTCGTCGTCTGCTTCTCTGACTCCTGATGTTGGAGATTCTTCGGCCCTTGCCGCTTCTTCTGGTCGTGGTCGCGGTCGTGGCCGTGGTCGCTTTGCTGAGAGCCGTCCTCCCCTGGGTGGAGGACGAGGACGGGCTACTCCAGGTCGTGGAGCCTCTTCTACTGCCCCTACTGCTGGTGCGCGTCCTCAGTCAGGACAGCGCCTTTGTACCTTCTGTGGCCGGTCCAACCATATTGAAGAAAAATGTTGGGAGAAATATGGTAAGCCAGCGTGGGCCAATGCCGCTGCGGACTCCACTACTACTGCTTCAGAGGGGACGACTCAGGCTACTGACTCTGCCTCCTCGAGTGCGACTGCTGATTACATCCGTGCTGAGGTGGAACGTCTTCTTCTTGAGCGCGCTGGTGCATCGTCTCAAGCTTCGACTAGTGGAGCTCATGCCGCCACCTACTCTGGTTATGACACTGCCTTTCTGAGTTCTTCCTCTACGCTTGGTAATACTAAATGGGTCATAGACTCCGGTGCCTCATCGCATATTTCTGGAAATAGATCATTGTTTCGAAAATTATTTCAACCTGCTAGACCCTCTTCTGTCATGTTGGCCGATGGTTCCAAGTCTGCAGTGGTTGGAGTCGGGGATATTTCTTCTGATTTTCTGTTGAAATCTGCCTTATATGTGCCGCGATTTCCTTTGAATCTGTTGTCTGTTAGCAAGATATTGCGCAGCTTACAGTGTAGTCTGACCTTTATTCCTGGATCTTGTGTTTTTCAGGACCTTCGCACGAGGATGAAGATTGGTGGGGGGTATGAAGGTGCTGATGGACTCTTCTATCTGGATCAGTTACCTAAAGCTGCTAAAGCATCTGTGACGTCTGCTTTATCTACATCTGTTTCTGCATTACAGTGGCACTACCGGCTGGGCCATCCCTCATCTGAGAAGCTTAGATATTTGGTGTCTGATATTGGTGTTTGTCGTTTTCAGTGCGAGTCATGTCAACTTGGAAAGCAAACTCGTGCTGTTTATCCTAGACGCAGTCAAATTAGCAGTAAAAATATATTTGATATAGTGCATTCTGATGTATGGGGACCTTGTCATGTGCCTAGTTTATCTGGTCATAAGTATTTTATTCTGTTTATCGATGACTTCTCACGGACTACTTGGTTATTTATGATGAAAAGTAGGTCCGAAGTCTTGTCTGTTATCAAGTTCTTCTTTGCTGAAATAAAAACTCAATATGGCATGCCTGTTACAATTTTTCGTACTGATAATGCACTGGAATTTGTTAAAAAGGATGTGGATGTTTTTTGTAAATCTGTGGGTACGATACATCAGACCTCTTGTGCTTATACACCTCAGCAAAATGGTGTGGCTGAGCGTAAAAATAGACATGTGTTAGAAGTTGCTAGAACTATTATGATGCATGCACATGTTCCTCGCTCGTTTTGGCCTGAGGCCATATTGACTGCTTGTTTTCTGATAAATCGTATGCCATCATCTGTGATTGGAAACCAAATACCTATTCAGGTGCTCCAACCCGATATTCCGCTATTTACTGTGCCTCCTAGGATTTTTGGATGTACCTGTTTTGTCCGGTTAGTTGGACCTACTTCTGATAAATTGTCTCCTCGTGCTGAGAAGTGCATTTTTTTGGGGTACTCCCGTACCCAGAAGGGATATCGGTGCTACAGTCCTACTGCAAGGAAATGGTTTACTAGCAGTGATGTGGTTTTTTTTTGAAGATACTCCTTATTATTCGGCTCGTGGTGACAGTTTACAGTCGGATCTTATTGCTTCACCTCTACCTGTTGTTTCTGAATGTGTGCCTGACACTACTGACAACGTCACTACTGAGGCTGATAAGCCTCCTCTGATAGTTTATCAACGCAGGAACAGAGTGCCTTCTACTCAAGAAACCCCCCATGAAAACCAATCTTCACCTCCAGAAGGTTCTGCTACACCTGAGGTACCTTCTGATCTTCACTTACCCATTGCTCTTAGAAAGGGTACTCGTTCCTGCACATCACACAGTATTGCTCAGTTTGTTTCTACTGACCATCTGAATGTCCATTCTAGCAATTTTGTATATGCTTTATCTGCTGTGGCTGTACCAAAGAATATCCAGGATGCTCTACAGAGTACTGGTTGGGTGTCTGCTATGAAGGAGGAGATGTTTGCTCTTGCTGAACGAGATACTTGGGAGTTGGTGGATCCACCTCCTCAGTGCAAACCGGTCGGTTGCAGATGGGTGTATGCTGTGAAATATCAACCTGATGGCATTGTTGAGAGGCTCAAGGCACGCTTAGTTGCTAAAGGCTACACCCAGACGTTTGGTATTGACTATTTTGAGACATTCTCTCCTGTTGCTCGCCTTAATTCTGTTAGAATTCTTCTGTCTGTTGCTGTTAATCTTGACTGGCCTTTGTTGCAACTTGATGTCAAAAATGCCTTCTTGTATGGTGATTTACAAGAAGAGGTCTATATGGAGCAACCTCCTGGGTTTGTTGCTCAGGGGGAGTCTCACAAAGTTTGCAGATTAAAGAAGTCTATTTATGGCCTTAAGCAGAGTCCCCGGGCTTGGTTTGATAAATTGAGCAAAATTATGATTGATTTTGGGTTTCTGCGGTCTCAGGTGGATCATTCTGTTTTTACCAAGAAGACTTCAGCTGGTATTATTATTCTGATTGTCTATGTTGATGATATTATCATATCTGGCAGTGATTCTCTTGGTATTCAGGCTACTAAATCTCATCTGGGCAAACATTTTGCTACTAAAGATTTGGGCAAACTTAGATACTTTCTGGGCATAGAAGTTTCTAGAAATTCTAATGCTCTTGTGTTGTCTCAGAGAAAATATGTCCTAGACATACTGCAGGAGACTGGTATGCTGGGGGCGAGACCTGCTGATATTCCTCTAGATCCCAATGTAAATTGGGATGATGATTCTTCTCCTCTGTTTGCTGATCATAAAAAGTACAGGAGGCTGATTGGTAAACTTATTTATTTGACTGTCACCAGAGCTGACATTTCTACTGCAGTGGGTCTTCTTAGCAGATATCTTGATAAGCCCAGACAGTGTCACTGGGATGCTCTTTGTCAGATTCTACGATATTTGAAAAAGTCTCCTGGCAAGGGACTTCACTACAGGAAGCATGGACACTGTTCTCTTACGGGGTACTCTGATTCTGATTATGCAGGTAGCAGAGTTGACAGAAAATCCACTTCTGGGTATTGTACATATGTTGGAGGAAATCTTATTACCTGGCGGAGTAAAAAACAAAATGTTGTGGCTAGGTCAAGTGCTGAAGCTGAATATAGGGCCATGGCCCATACTGCCTGTGAACTGCTGTGGGTGCGCTCTCTGTTAAAAGAGTTTGGGGTTGACTCTTTTTCTTCTGCTATACCTATGCACTGTGATAATAAAGCTGCTATCTTCATTGCAAATAATCCAGTCTATCATGAGCGCACTAAACATATTGAAGTAGACTGTCATTTTATTCGGGAATCTATTCTGACTGTCAAGATCTGCACTCCCTTCACTCGTTCTGAAGACCAAGTTGCTGACATCTTCACCAAGCTGCTGGCGAAGAAGCAATTCTGCATTTTGATGGACAAGTTGGGCATGATTGATATCTATGCTCCAACTTGAGGGGGAGTGTTACAATACCTATTTTATATATTCTGTTAATTGTTTTGTTATTTCCATATTACTTGTGGACCTCTCTGTAATTTTTCAATGTTATATATATGAGGGTGCACACATTGTGCAACCCTACGCTTCCCACACTTGCTTTGTCTTTTACAGGAGGCATGTATTTATAGGCGAGCTATAGCTTGGAGGAGTGTATTTACAGGCGATTGTTTAGGGTTTGGAGGCTTTGACACACTTTCAATGGTAACTCTTCATCTTTCTCAAGCACATTAGGTAGTTGGCCGCATCGGGCAGGCTAGCAGTGGTTGCATCGGTTGACTCAGGGAACTAGTTGAGGTAGGGTGTCGAGCAATGAGGTGAGTTGGTGACGGCGTCAAGAGCTAACTTGGCATCGATTGATGTGTGACTATTGTGGTATATGATCGAAGCTACGCGTTGATTGGGTGCATTGAGCAATGGAGAACCGCGAGCATTGGAATTCAATTTGGCAATGTAGAGATTGGTCGATGCAGGGCGTTGAGGCGATCTATCAATGCAAAGTGTCGAGATGGAGGGAATGATTTTTGATAGGTTGCGAAGGTTGATGGTTTGCGTTCGTTGATATAGTGGCATGACCGATGGGGCGTATTTAGTCAGTAGGAGATTAGGACTGCAGCCGATGTGGAAGCTTGGTCAATGTGGGGTATTGGTCAATGTCCGACCATGGCCGATGCAGGTTTGCAAGGCCCAGATGATGATTGAAAATGGGTATTCCTCTCTCTTGAACTTAATCAAAGTTTGCTTTAAGTCAGAGCGGGTTCCTCTCAACTTCTTCCTATTGAAGGGTAACGGAACCCCCATCCTGCGTAGTGTGTAAAGATCAAGCTCAAGCATGTCATGAAAGTCAAGAAATTACTTCAAAACCTAGCAATTTAACAAAGGTGAAGAGACCTAATTGAGGTTAATTCTAAAGAAAATTATGAAATCTAAATGCAAAACTAAGTTGAAACTGCCACGAAAACTAGAATGAACATGCATTCATCAAGAATCCAAAGCAGCTACAAAGGCAGGTAACAGGAGCTTCAAAATCAAAAATGAAGTGGTATCTGAGTAGTGGTAAACAGCAACATGTGCGCTTGTATCTTACTCACAGACGCTAACTTCATCAAGTAGACCAGAGAGTGTTGGAAAACGTGTAGACTAGAGAGTCTTGGGACATAACAAGTACTAGTAGTCATTGTGTAAGGCATAGCATGGACAAATAGTAATAAAAGGTGATGTAGTCGAAATGGATAAGCACACAAATATAAGACTCCAAGATGCAACTAGTAAGAGAAAAACATGTAGCTCCATCATATATATATGACACTTGCAAAATAAAGTTACCACAAGAACCTTCATCATCTTCTCTTTGTGTATAATTTCCATTACATTTGTAGATGTCGCAGTCGTAGGATGATGGGTCGCAGTACAAATAGTAGTTTGTAACAAGTAGGCAGTAGTCGACTTGCATATAAAGCACAAACAAATCATGTGCATATAAAGTACGAACAAATCATGTGCATATAAAGTACGGACAAGTCACGTGCACATAAAGCACGGACAGCAGATAGTGCAAACACACAAAGTAGCAAATTAAATGTGCTAATATAGTACAAGTAGCAAGAAAAAATGTTGTTAGGTAGAAGACCATGAGAAAATATATAGATGATCCAATCAACATATATGTGAAGTAGATAAATCCATGACAGTCACGGTTTCATATTACACAAGGCATAACGGGGCATTTTTGTCTCTATGAGGCGAGACGTAGGCCTCAAGGTTCGAGGCGTAAGACTCAAAATATGTACAAGCCGTTCATAAACAAATAATATATACATACACGTCATTATATGTATGTACATGTATTATGTGTATATCTATGAATGTATGTTTGTATAATATAAATATATATGTATAGAATAAGTAGAATTAGAAATAAAATTATTAATATTACCTATAACAAGGGGTAATGATGATTAACAATAACAATCGAGATCATCAAAATAAAACGACATTGTAGCTAATATTGAGATATCGATGATTTTCATTATTTGATCCAATCTTTAATTTGATCAGGAAAACCAAAACATACAAATTTGGAATTAGTAGAAATTACGATAGATAAAACTGAGATTTAGAAAAACACTAATACATAAAATAAAATATGTGGCACAAAAACATATTTTGTAATGAAGTTTGATAAATTAAAATCAAAAGTAACATTGAGTTTTGAGTCAATAGCAAATAGAAGTGATGTGAATGCACTAATAAGATAGTGATAATCAACTATAACAGATATATAGAGAGAACATTTAAAGAAAGTGTATATAATTATCTCAAAAGAAAAATAGCTTGGTGGCTAACATAAGACTATCATCTAGAATTGAGGCTTGCGCCTTAGCGAGCCTCAGAGCCTTAGTGTCTTGAGGTGATCGTCAAACATTCTTAGGCGTAAGCCTCAGTACAGGACATCAAGGCATAAGCCTTGAGGCGCAAATAGGATAGCCTTGCCTCAAGGTGCAACTGGGACACCCTCGCCTCGAGGTGCAAAGAGGATAGCCTCGCCTCGAGGCATAAGGCTCAAAGGTAGGTTCTTAATACCATGATGAAAGTGGACGAGGCATATGATGATGAATCGGCTCCAAAACCCCATCATGTGCAAGAAAGATCGACATATAATTGCGTCAGAAGAAAGATCCAAAAAATATATAAACGAGCAAAAGGATCCACATAGCTAGCAGCAAAAGTAAATTCCTCCTTTCTTCATCTCCTCTCCTCCGCTCCTTCATCTCATCTCTTACATGTATTCATCTCTTCTCTTCCTATATCTACCGCTCACGCAACCACAAACAAAGTAAGAGTGGTTAGGGTGGAGAGTCATAAACAAAGGTAGAGGAAATGGATATGTAGGCAAACATGTGTAGGACAGTAAATGATAAATACTTGTCTATGTACTACAATGTTTCAAAAAGTAGTATGTGTTGTATGTTCGAAGAGGTCACTGAATAGAGTATATGCAGTATCTGTGAGTATATGTGGGAGTATATGCAGTTTTCGATTTTTTTTAATTATGTACATATAAAATATACATTAATCATACAAATAAATTTTTAATTTGTACAATTACATATTTGTCCAAATTGGTACCTTAAAGGTGTTATTGGTTTACAAATAAAGTTTCAAAGAAAAGTACAACACCATCTAGAATGCAATTTTATCTAGAATGCATTCTAGAATCAACTAAGCATACACTCCAATTAAACAATCACAAAAAGGTTTAGCACAAGTACATACTAATAAAATTAGTTAAATACACCACACATATTAAGACACAAGAGGGACAGTTGTAACAATCTAACTTATTTAACCATACAAGAACGATAGAGGTAATCATACAAATACGCAGTCAAACACAACTCAAATATACAAATATGTAATTATGATCTAAATGTAAAACAATAATAGATTAATTTAAATGTAAAAGTAGAGGAACTGGAAGCAGAAGGTGGGCTGATTGTAGGCGGTGGTTTTAGTTACATGAAGAAAAGGGGGTGACATTAAAGATCACTGCCTTAGCAGTTTGACCATTTAAAAATCGTTGACTCATCGGCCTTATATGCAGTTGTGGGGCCATTTATGGGGCCATGGTCCGCTTTTAGGCTCTAATTTGCCATATGTGGTTCAGCTAGTGCTCTAAACCGCATATGCGGCCCCATAGACTGTTTTTTAAAACATTGATGTACTACATGACTTGATCATACATATCCCGTTAGAAAAATAAATGGATCTTTTCATCTATTGATGAAGTCAAAAGTCAAACCTAATTAATGATTCGATTAGCATTAGGCATGTAAGTTATAAGTGGAGTAGCATAAGTATTGAGGGAGGCGGGGTTTTATGTACATAGGAATGGAAAGTGGGAAGTAAAAAATATATAAATGAAAGATAAATGTTGTTGGTATGAAAAAATAGGGACAAGCCAAGTAATGAAACCCTCTGCCATGTGATAGAACAGGAATTGATGAAGTTGCACGCCTTTATAATGTAGTACTTGGTGAAGACAGCAGGCAACACGTCGTGTTGATGAAATGACACATCGTGTCATGTAGTAGAAGTTAGAGGACATGTTGTGTCTTAAAGGATACACGTCGTGTCTGATAACAAAAGTCAAAGCCAACAGGAGACACATGTTGCAAATAAAGCAACATGTCATGTCAGCTAACACGTCACACGTCATGTCAATGAGTAGACATGTCATGTCAATAGATAGGAGCACTTAGTCGCGGCAGAGCGGATGACACCCTTTCTAAACAGGTCAACGTATTATATCTCATAGAATACACCGTGTCAAATAATGGCACGACTAGTCTTGCAACAGGCTTTCATGGCACGAGCTGCAAACAAGCAGAACATCGTTGACGTGCCATGTCAAATAACGACATGTTGTTTCGCACGACAAAGCAGCAAAAGGAAACCCCAAAATGCAATAAAATGATGGGAAAATTCTTCTGGATCTTCACTAAGGTTAGTTAGGGATAGGTTATCCCTAACAGCAACATAAGTTTATTTGTCATCGCGATTTGGCCTTAGATCTCAAAGACGGCGGCAACATGGATGACAGCAACATTGTTGACAGTGGCAGCAATGTAGGTGGCAGCAACATAGATGGTAGAATAGGAGGGAGGCGACGACTCCTCTAAAGGCAAGCAACAATGGCATAGATGAGGCAGGTCAAATAGATCTAGCAACAGTTATAGAGAACTACCATGGAGATTTGTTTGTTTTGTGATGAAGACGCTCTAAAATGAAGCAGGGGTGGAAATCCCTGCGGATAGCCAAGCAACGACAAGGGTGGCAACCACCTGCAAGGGAGTTGCTCCCAGTGTTTTAAAAAGCAGTATGTGTTATGCGTTCCGAGAGGTCACCGAATAGATTATATGCAGTATACGGGAGTATATGTGGTTTTGGATTTATTTATCAATTATTATATTTATATAAATATATAGTAATAATATGTTTACATATATAATTTGTATCGTTGTTTATCTTATTAGAAAAATTACAAGAATAATGGATGCAATCATGCAAATATGCAATTATCACAACTTAAATAAATACAATCATGCAATTATGATCTAAATCTAGACAAACATAGATTAATGTAAATGTAAAAACGAAGAAATGGAATTGTCCATCTAAAAATCGGGAATTAATCGGCCTATTATGTGGTCGTGCGGTCTGGTATGTGGGTCCGATTTCTGGGGGATTTCCAATATGCGGTTCGGCATGTGGTTTGAACCTTGTATGCGGCCGCACGGACCAATTTTTAAAACATTGATCGCTTCTTTTTGGCTTACTCTCTCTCGTATAGGGTTAGGGCACAAGAGCAGTGTTACAATATATTCCTGTTTTATATATTCTGTTAATTGTTGTGTTATTTCCATATTATATGTGGACCTCTCTGTAATTGTTTCAATGTTATATATATGAGGGTGCACACATTGTGCAACCCTACGCTTCCCAAACTTGCTTTGTCTGTCACATGGTACCAGAGCAGTAGATCCAGGCGGCTGTCTACCCTCCCTTCCCTTCCCTCTCTCTCTCTACCCCCCCCCCCGCCAACCGGCAGCAGCAGGGCCGCCGGCCGGCCGTACAGCAGCCGCGGCCGGCCAGGCGCCGCAGCAGCCGCCGGGCGGGCCGCCGCAGCAGCCGGGCAGGCAGCCGCCGCCGCCGGGCGCACAGCCGGCAGGCTCCAGCCGCCGGGGCCGGGCGCCCCCTCCGCCGCCGGGGCTGGTGCGCCTCCGCGGTTTCTAAGCCGCCGGTACGTTGGCTCTGTGAAATTCTCCAGCGCTCCGGTGGCTTGAAGACGTAGACCGTTCGTTTCGGTCTCTTGCCTGCCTGCCCGTGTAGGCCGTTGTGCCACCGTGTTCTGTTCTGCACTTCGGCGTAGACCGTATGTGAGAGGTCCTCTCCGTGTTTGTTGTGCCTGCTGTGCCTGTCTGACGGCGTAGACCGTCTCCTGTCTGCTCGTGCCTGTTCCTGCTGTGCCTACTGCTACCATGGCGTCTTCGCATGATGACTTCCGCCGTCAAGTTACTACTGTGAAGCTTGATGGGCGCAACTACCCACACTGGGTCTGCTCCATGACGATCTATGCTAGATCCCAGGGCAAGTACTCACACCTTATCCGTGCGGGTCCAGACGCACCCGCCGAGGACGCTGATGCTAAAGATGTGAAGGCGTATGACGACTGGGTTCGTGATGACTCCACCGTGATGACCTGGATTCTCAACAGCAGCATTGAGAAGATCAGTGTCACACTTCTTCACCTGCCTACGGCGAAGCAGATGTGGGATCAGCTCGCCGGTACTTACTCGCATAGTCAGAACCCCAAGAAGGTGTTTGACATCACCAAGCAGCTGGGACGTCTACAGTTCACGGGGACAGATATTTCTGACTACTTCTCTGACTTCACTGGATTATGGGGTGAGCTGGAATCCTATCATCCTCTCTCCACGGACCTGGCTACTATGCAGCGTCAGCGCCAGGAGCTTCAGTTGGTTCAGTTTCTCTGTGGATTGCCCGAGTCATATGCTGGAGTTGTGGACCAAATCCTAGCTAGTGACCCTCTGTCGTCACTACAGAGTGCCTACAAACGCCTTCAGCGTTTGCCTTCGTCGTCTTCTTCTCTGACTCCTGATGTTGGAGACTCTTCGGCCCTTGCCGCAGCTTCTGGTCGTGGTCGCGGTCGTGGCCGTGGTCGCTTTACTGAGAGCCGTCCTCCCCTGGGTGGAGGACGAGGACGGGCTGCTCCGGGTCGTGGAGCCTCTTCTACTGCCCCTACTGCTGGTGCGCGTTCTCAGTCAGGACAGCGCCTTTGTACCTTCTGTGGCCGGTCCAACCATATTGAAGAAAAATGCTGGGAAAAATATGGTAAACCGGCGTGGGCTAATGCAGCTGCGGACTCCACTCCTACTGCTTCAGAGGGGACGACTCAGTCAACTGACTCTGCCTCCTCGGGTGCGACTGCTGATTACATCCGTGCTGAGGTGGAGCGTCTTCTTCTTGAGCGCGCTGGTGCGTCGTCTCAAGCTTCGACTAGTGGAGCTCATGCCGCCACCTATTCTGGTTATGACACTGCCTTCCTGAGTTCTTCCTCTACGCCTGGTAATACTAAATGGGTCATCGACTCCGGTGCCTCTTCGCATATTTCTGGAAATAGATCATTGTTTCACAAATTATTTAAACCGGCTAGACCCTCTTCTGTCATGTTGGCTGATGGTTCCAAGTCTGCTGTGGTTGGAGTGGGGGATATTTCTTCTGACTTTCTGCTGAAATCTGCCTTATATGTGTCGCGATTTCCTTTGAATCTGTTGTCTGTTAGCAAGATATTGCGGGGCTTACAGTGTAGTCTGACTTTTATTCCTGGTTCTTGTGTTTTTCAAGACCTTCGCACGAGGATGAAGATTGGTGGGGGGTATGAAGGTGCTGATGGACTCTTCTATCTGGATCAGTTGCCTAAAGCTGCTAAAGCATCTGTGACGTCTGCATTATCTACATCTGTTTCTGCATTACAGTGGCACTACCGGCTGGGCCATCCCTCATCTGAGAAGCTTCGATATTTGGTGTCTGATCTTGGTGTTTGTCGTTTTCAGTGCGAGTCATGTCAACTTGGAAAACAAACTCGTGCTGTTTATCCTAGACGCAGTCAAATTAGCAGTAAAAATATATTTGATATAGTGCATTCTGATGTATGGGGACCTTGTCATGTGCCTAGTTTATCTGGTCATAAGTATTTTATTCTGTTTATTGATGACTTCTCACGGACTACTTGGTTATTTATGATGAAAAGTAGGTCCGAAGTCTTGTCTGTTATCAAGTTCTTCTTTGCTGAAATAAAACTCAATATGGCATGCCTGTTAAAATTTTTCGTATTGATAATGCATTGGAATTTGTTAAAAAAGATGTGGATGTTTTTTGTAAATCTGTGGGTACAATACATCAGACCTCCTGTACTTATACACCCCAGCAAAATGGTGTGGCTGAGCGTAAAAATAGACATGTGTTAGAGGTTGCTAGAACTATTATGATGCATGCACATGTTCCTCGCTCGTTTTGGCCTGAGGCTATATTGACTGCTTGTTTTCTGATAAATCGAATGCCATCATCTGTGATTGGAAACCAAATACCTATTCAAGTGCTCCAACCCGATATTCCGCTATTTACTGTGCCTCCTAGGATTTTTGGATGTACCTGTTTTGTACGGTTAGTTGGACCTACTTCTGATAAATTGTCTCCTCGGGCTGAGAAGTGCATTTTTTTGGGGTACTCCCGTACCCAGAAGGGATATCGGTGCTACAGTCCTACTGCAAGAAAATGGTTTACTAGCAGTGATGTGGTTTTCTTTGAAGATACTCCTTACTATTCGGCTCGTGGTGACAGTTTACAGTCTGATCTTATTGCTTCACCTCTACCTGTTATTTCTGAATGTGTGCCTGATACTACTGACACAGTCACTACTGAAGCTGATAAGCCTCCTCTTATAGTTCATCAACGCAGGAACAGAGTGCCTTCTACTCAAGAAACCCCCCATGCAAACCAATCTTCACCTCCAGAAGGTTCTGCTACACCTGAGGTACCTTCTGATCTTCACTTACCCATTGCTCTTAGAAAGGGTACTCGTTCCTGCACATCACACAGTATTGCTCAGTTTGTTTCTACTGACCATCTGAATGTCCATTCTAGCAATTTTGTATATGCCTTATCTGCTGTTGCTGTTCCAAAGAATATCCAGGATGCTCTACAGAGTACTGGTTGGGTGTCTGCTATGAAGGAAGAGATGTTAGCTCTTGCTGAACGAGATACTTGGGAGTTGGTGGATCCTCCTCCTCAGTGCAAACCTGTCGGTTGTAGATGGGTGTATGTTGTGAAATATCAACCTGATGGCACTGTTGAAAGGCTCAAGGCACGCTTAGTTGCTAAAGGCTACACCCAGACGTATGGTATTGACTATTTTGAGACATTCTCTCCTGTTGCTCGCCTTAATTCTGTTAGAATTCTTCTGTCTGTTGCTGTTAATCTTGACTGGCCTTTGTTGCAACTTGATGTCAAAAATGCCTTCTTGTATGGTGATTTACAAGAAGAGGTCTATATGGAGCAACCTCCTGGGTTTGTTGCTCAGGGGGAGTCTCACAAAGTTTGCAGATTAAAGAAGTCTATTTATGGGCTTAAGCAGAGTCCCCGGGCTTGGTTTGATAAATTGAGCAAAATTATGATTGATTTTGGGTTTCTGCGGTCTCAGGTGGATCATTCTGTTTTTACCAAGAAGACTTCAGCTGGTATTATTATTCTGATTGTCTATGTTGATGATATTATCATATCTGGCAGTGATTCTCTTGGTATTCAGGCTACTAAATCTCATCTGGGCAAACATTTTGCTACTAAAGATTTGGGCAAACTTCGATATTTTCTGGGCATAGAAGTTTCTAGAAATTCTAATGCTCTTGTGTTGTCTCAGAGAAAATATGTCCTTGACATTCTGCAGGAGACTGGTATGCTGGGGGCGAGACCTGCTGATATTCCTCTAGATCCTAATGTAAATTGGGATGATGATTCTTCTCCTCTGTTTGCTGATCATAAAAAGTACAGGAGGCTGATTGGTAAACTCATTTATTTGACTGTCACCAGAGCTGACATTTCTACTGCAGTGGGTCTTCTTAGCAGATACCTTGATAAGCCCAGACAGTGTCACTGGGATGCTCTTTGTCAGATTCTACGATATTTGAAGAAGTCTCCTGGCAAGGGACTTCACTACAGGAAGCATGGACACTGTTCTCTTACGGGGTACTCTGATTCTGATTATGCAGGTAGCAGAGTTGACAGAAAATCTACTTCTGGGTATTGTACATATGTTGGAGGAAATCTTGTTACCTGGCGAAGTAAAAAACAAAATGTTGTGTCCAGGTCCAGTGCTGAAGCCGAATATAGGGCCATGGCCCATACTGCCTGTGAATTGTTGTGGGTGTGCTCTCTGTTAAAAGAGTTCGGGGTTGACTCTTCTTCTTCTGCTATACCTATGCACTGTGATAATAAAGCTGCTATCTTCATTGCAAATAATCCAGTCTATCATGAGCGCACTAAACATATTGAAGTAGATTGTCATTTTATTCGGGAATCTATTCTGACTGGCAAGATCTGCACTCCCTTCACTCGTTCTGAAGACCAAGTTGCTGACATCTTCACCAAGCTGCTGGCGAAGAAGCAATTCTGCATTCTGATGGACAAGTTGGGCATGATTGATATCTATGCTCCAACTTGAGGGGGAGTGTTACAATATATTCCTGTTTTATATATTCTGTTAATTGTTGTGTTATTTCCATATTATATGTGGACCTCTCTGTAATTGTTTCAATGTTATATATATGAGGGTGCACACATTGTGCAACCCTACGCTTCCCAAACTTGCTTTGTCTGTCACAAGCAGCAGCTCTGAAACCATGTAGAAAATTGTGAATAGGGGATTCCCCCACGAATTATGTTTCTTGTTTTAGATGATAAGCCCCTCTTCTATATAGAGGAGAAGGTGGAAGCATTATAGATTAAGCAAAACCCTAAAAACACATTGGAGTCCATATTACAAATAGACCCATTCATGTTTTGCTTGTCTTAGGAGGAGTAGCCGCCTTCATCCTATTCAAAAAGGAAGCACAAGGTGGGAATTCATACGAGCTGCGAAGCACCATCAAGGGTAGTGTCCACCGTAAGGGCCGCACTCCTCTTTGGCTCTCTCTCTTTCTTACGTAGGGTTAGGATGTAAGACAATATGCTTTGATACCATGTAGAAAAACAAGAATAGGGGGAATTCCCTTATGTATTGTGTTTCTTATTTAAGATGATAAGACCCCTCTCCTATATGTAAGAGAAGAGGGAAGCATTACATACTAAGCAAAACCCTTAAGAGAAAAAACACACTGGAGCCCATAATTCAAATAGACTCGTCAACAAAAATACTTAATTAACTAAATACTAAGAGTCTCTAATAGTTTTTTTTAATTAAGTTGTTTTATTTTGACATTAGACATTCCTTGACCCCTGATATCTTGGCCTCACCATCTCCTATTCCCTTACTCATTCTTATGCATGTCGAGCTTGGACACATACAAGACAAACCTATACAAGTATACCAACAGAAATGGTGTTACCAAGCAACGATACACCCCATTACTTCACCTCCATGCAAAGATCCATTTAACATTGTCTAATAGATTGTTCCTCTTCTCTATCTAGTATTAATATTTCACATTGGATAAATATCTTGCTTATTGCATAAATAAGCACTCTTGAGCCAAATATGACATTGTCAAATATTGTTGTCACAACTCGCTAAGCACTTTGTTTTCTGCTTCACTTTGGCAATGCCTATTATTGTGATTCTGAAGACTGCATTTGATGTTGTATCTAACCTCGGTTGGTGCATGACCATGAAAAAATAGAATGTTTTTCTACTCTGAATGACATACATCAGATTCGATATATCCTCCTCCTAATTGTATTATTGTTGGTTGTCGTTGGATCTTTGTCATGAAGTACCAACCTATTGACAATGTACGCTTCAAAGTTAAACTTGTTGCAAAAGGTTATTGTTAGAGAGTTTATATTAGCCTATTTAGTTAATAGGTTAATTAGTTATTGGGCTTTTGTATTTCAGCCCGTTTAGATTACTTGTGTCCTAAGTCTTAGGGCGTCTCCCCTCCCCTATATAAAGGAGAGGGTGTCTAGTCTTGTATTCATCCAATCCCATTGCATTCAATGCAATCTTATTTTTCACACGGTATTAGAGCGGTGAACAAAAACGGCAGCGTAAGCAGTAACTCCGGCGGTGAACAGTACGACAGAGTGAACTGGTATTTCCTGCGTGCACAGAGCGCGTTCGCTCCTGAGGGAAAGTTAGTCGCCGCCCCTCCTCCCACACCTTTCCGGCTCGCACGCAGCCCTAGCCGCCGTCGTTGCCATGGCTTAGGCCGGTTGCCCGCTAGGCATCTCCCGGCCTCCATTGCATATCTTTCTCTTTCTCAAACGATCTAGTTTTCTTTCTGTGCGTCGGCACCATCACCTTCCCGGCGCCATCATCATCCTTCTCATGCAAACGCCGCCACCAGCAACAGACAGAGTCGCCACCACGCCTCTATCTCGCACAATTAGTATCGTCGCCAGAAGCAACAGCAAAAGTGATGCCATCCGCTAGCGACAACAGCCACCAAGAGCCATCTCCGTCAGCAGCACGCCGCCACCGGCGATCACCCAGCCACCATTCCGAGTGGCCAGTAAAAAGCAGCCACCATCCGCATCTGTCGACGCCATCGCACTCGCATTATTCAAAAACCATCTACCGCTGCATCGCCCTGATGTCCTTAGCTCCAACCTTCGTTGTCTCATAAGGAGAGGCTCCGCACTTGACTCCGCATGTAGCCTCATGGCATGCAATATCTCCGGAGCCGTGTAGGAGACCAGTATCATCTCTTTCGTTGCGGCCAAGTGCTACATCAGCCGAGCAACACAATTATCGTCATTTATCCTGCTGCTGTGTTGCTGCCATATCATCCAGCAACCATATCCCCAATCGCCGATCAAACCATTCAGCCGTCGTTGTCATCCATGCCCCTGGTCGCTGCTTTCCATCTCGTTGTTGTTGCCTCAACGTTTTCGTCTATCCTTGGCTAAAACACGGTCACCCATCACTCTCCATCGCTGCCAAACAGCTCAATTACTGCCCCCATATACCATATGCATGTTGATATTCGGATCCTTAATCGGATATGCCCTTAGCTAGTCGGATCCAATTTTAAGCCTAATCGGCTTTTTCCCTTTCGGGTCGGGATTAGATCCATTTATTTTTCTATCTAGATCTTACATTGACCCATTTAGCATATTCTCTCCGATTATCGGTTTCATTCTCCACATATTACAAATCTCCATATCACAAAATCCTCTCGAATCCATCAATTCCTTTCCCACCCACCCATATCATGTGTGTATCCCTTTCCACAGTGTGGGGGGTTCATATATCCATTTCTCCACACCAAACAGTCACTCTCGTCATATTTGGTGTGCGAGGGGATAGAGAGGAGAGGAAGAGATGAGAAGAGAGAGAGTGTGTGTGAGAATATGTATGAGAGAGAGTACGAGAAGAGATGATATATGTATTCAGTCTATATATGTTCCAGGCTATTATCTTCATGGAGCTTCACATTGTTCAGCACATCCGTTCTCTACTTCCAGATAGCAATGAAGGATCTTCATTCAGCATCAACACTGAGCTATCCGCGTTCGTACCACGTTATGTACGTCAGGTGTTGATGGTGTACTTCTTCAGCTGCATTCACATGAGACAGAGGGTGCTTCTTCAGATTTTCAGAAGCTCAGCAAGCCTGCCAATCTACTTCTGCAAGGTTGATTCATTCACTTTATCTTCAGCGAGCTGCTTCATCACGACTTCTCCGAGCCGCATTTGTTATTTTGACATCACGTGTTGTTGATCTAATTGGGACTTTCCTTGATGGATGATATCTCCTTTTCTATCAAGCCCCCAAGGTTCATGCGACAAAGTTATGGTGTTGGATCGTATCACCAGCGTATCGTCCGTTCATGTTCGTGCCACGTTATTCACGTCTTCTCAGATAATTCGAAGATTCCGCTAATACTACATCTACATTGGGCATCCGCGTTCGTGTCGCGTTAAGTACGTAATCCAATGAAGTTGTCGTAGTCGTGGTATTGATGATCGTCTGCTCCAAGTGGTGAATTACTGTTGCAGTATTCAGGTTCCATTTCAGATGTTCTTCATTCCAGATGCACTCCACAAAACCTTCATCAAAGCTCGAGGATCTCCAGCCTGTAGAATACAATTTCAAGAAAAGAGGCGTCGTCATATGATTCAGGGGGGAGTTTTGTTTAAGGGGGAGTATCAATTTTTGTATGGGGAGTGATATTTATCTTTTATCTTTAATTTATCATTTCTTTTATCATTTTATCGAGTCTTATAACCTCCAAGCTTTGGACATGTGTTTCACCCATGCTCCAGCTTGAGGGGGAGTGTTTGAGAGTCTATATTAGCCTATTTAGTTAATAGGTTAATTAGTTATTGGGCTTTTGTATTTCAGCCCGTTTAGATTACTTGCGTCCTAAGTCTTAGGGCGTCTCACCTCTCCTATATAAAGGAGAGGGCGTCCAGTCTTGTATTCATCCAATCCCATTGCATTCAATCCAATCTTATTTTTCACAGTCATATTTATCATATTGCATGGGATACTTCGACATTAGTGTCCCTGGTAGCCCACATTAATTTTATTCATATCATATCCATTTGGTCTTCTATCTTGACTAGTCACTCTCTTAGCTTTGTATTAAGAACGCCAACTTATACGATGATTTAGATAAGACTAACTTCATAGAACAACCTCCTAGGCTTGTTTCTAAGGGGCAGCGTCATAGTGTTTCTTGCCTAAGGAAATATTTATAAAGATCAAAGCAAAGTCCTCGTGCTTGGTTTGAGAAATTAAGCCAAATTCTTCTAAAAGCATGTTTTTGTAAATCCCATGTTAATCACTCACTCTTTGTGAAAAAGAACCTCGGTAATTGTTGTCATGCTAGTTTATAATGAGGATATAACTCTAATAGTGGTCACACTTATGGTATATTATTGACAAAAAAACTATTGGTGCAGACGCTTTGTTATCAAAGATGTAGAAAGTGTGATACTTTCGGTCTGTGAAGCACCGATACTCCAATTTAGGTATCGTACCCATATCTGATACGTATTGGATACCAATACTTTGTGGATACTCCAGGATGCGTATCGGATATTTCTAAGCCATATCCATGATGTATTTGGGTTATATCCAGCTAATAAAAATGAGAAAAGAAATAAGTAGCACCCAAGGAACAAGCTCCTGTCTCAGTCCTCTCTACGAAGTAGCAGCTAGCAGCAAGGTCGTTGCAACTGCTCCCCTGAAGTCAATACAGGTTATACAGCCACCATTTCCCTTGCTAAATTCCATCTTCCTTCCTCTTTTTTATTATTTCTACCTCTTTTTTTTGGATATCTCTTTTTAAATGAATTTCCGTCCAATCAGAGATTTTTATTGGTCCTTTATGCTGTAGAGTACAAGAGAGCTTTGTGATATCTTTGATAAGAGCAGAAGAGTTTAGCGTACAGACTTTCGACTAAACCCTAACGGGCCAAGATACACTTGGGCCCATATACAAATAGACCAATCAACTAATTAACTAAATAGTAAGACTCTCTAACACTTTATTGCATACCAGTTCATTCACCATTACATGGTACTTTTGAATGCTTTCCTTTGTTGAATTGCACGTTTTATGCACATTGATGTCCTCTACATTCTCTAAAAGGCTTTAGCTTAGCACTGTTGGCTAACATACCTCTTGTTTTGATGACTACAACCATTGTGGTTTATTCTGGATTTCTATCTTGACAATATTCATTTTGTTTCCTTTAAAGGTAAGCATTGTGTCCTCAGCCTTTTGTCTCCTCATCCTTATCTTCTATACCATCTATTTTTCTAATCTATCAACTTGTCTTACTCTTTTGATGTTTGCATACACTTGTATATAGATTCTAAAATACTTTTAGTGAACTGTTTTTATATGATGTACACTTCCAGTTCTAAATGTACAACAGAGTATGGCTCCTAAACATAATTTCAAACTATATCTATAATTTTTTATCAATCTGAGTGCAAATGAAATGTTGCAATATACACATAAACTCAGTTTGAAAGTTTAACTTCCAATAAACCCTTTGATCACTTTTCTTTAGGTTTATGTGAGTGACATGGGATTGTTTTCATTTTTATTTTTTATGAATAAATATACTGGGTTTTTTAATTAAATTGAAATAAACACTACGAAAATTGTCGTATCCCCGCCCATACATGTATCCTATATTTTGTATCTATGTACATGTACTATACCTGTATTCGTATATGTGCTTCATATTCGGGGCTGCTTGAAGTTTAGTGTGCTGCTTCCACTATTAGATAAAGTATGTACTAGAACTCCTTAGTGACATCAGTACCCTTTGGTATCAACCTAGTACACACGCCTTGTTAGATATTAGTCTTTATTGTCCTTTATATTTCTCTTGTTATTTATTTATTCTATATGGACCTACATGTAATTGTTCCCTTTACCTTTTTATATAAATATATGAGGGGACACACATTGTGTCCTCAACGATTACCAAAACCCTCGTTAGATGGTATCAGAGCGGGTTAAGTAACGTAACCAGGTTCACGCCTGGCGCCGCCCCTCCCCTCTCCATCCTCTCCCCGCGCCGCCGCACTCCCTCTCTCTCTTCTCCTCGCTGCGCTGCGTGGCGTCGCGGCCCTGGCAGCCGCTGCTGCTAGCGGCCGTCGACCCCTACTACTGACGTAGCCGTAGCGCCCCATTGCCGCCGGCCAGCTCGCCGCCACCACCCGCCGTAGGGCAGCCTCCTCTCCACCCTCGTCTCTGTCTGTCCGCGTCGGCCTTTGAGCCGTTGGGTTATCTGATGTGCTTCGGCGTAGTTTTCATGTAACTGGTCCATCCAATCTCTTCGGTGTCTACTGCCGCCTAGAAGGAGTATCTAGGTGGCTCTCTGTTGTTGCTTTCTGCTATATTGGACTCGGTTTCTATCATGGCTTCCTCCCATGATCATTTCCTTCGACAGGTAACTACCGTGAAACTAGATAGGCGAAACTATCAACATTGGGTCTGCTCCATGGAGATTTATGCCAAATCCCAAGGCAAGCATTACCATATGACTCGTACTGCTCCTCTTGCTCCGCCCAGTACTGTCGAATCCTAGGATATAAAGGCCTACGATGATTGGGTCAAAGATGATTCTACTGTGATGACTTTCATCCTCAACAGTAGTGAAACTCGCAACAGTGTCACTCTTCTTCGTCTCCCTACTGCCAAGGAGATGTGGGATCAACTGGTCAGTATCTATTCTCACAGCCAGAATCTAAAGAAGGTGTTTGATTTGAACAAACAACTGACCCGTCTACATTTTTCCAGGCCCGATATTGCTGATTACTTTTCTTCCTTAAAAGGAATTTGGGTTGAACTTAAGAACCTTCATCCTCTGTCTACCGGCATAGCCACCATGTAACGACAACGGCAGGAACTTCAGATTGTTCAGTTCTTATGTGGACTTCCAGAGCCGTACAGTAGAGACTGGAGAGGTTGATCAGATTCTTGCTAGTGATCCACTACCAACGTTGGAGAGTGTGTTTCAGCGTCTTCAATGCCTGCCAGCTCCTTCGTCTGCCCCGACTTCAGACACTGGTGACACTACTGCTCTTGTTGTTGTGGTCGGCCAAGGCCGTGGAAGGGGTCAAGGTCGGCTTCAGGACTATAGAGATATGTAGTTTCATGTGTTTTTCTGTTCCTTTACTTTGAGTGTCATGTGCTTGGCATGTGCCTCACTTACTCATTTTCTTATGTTGTTTAGTCCCATATGGGTAGCGCTTAGTTTAGTCTCTTGTTATGTTTGCTATATAAGAGACTCCTATGTAATCAGTTTTAATCATCCAATAAACAACATTCTTCCTTTTATCATGGTATCAAGAGCAGGCCCTCAATTTCTCCCACCCTAATTTCCCACCCATGACATAACCGCCCCCCCCTCCTCACAGCCGCCCCCCCCCGCTGCCACAGCCCCTCTCCCTCACCTCCTCCTCCCTCCACCCCTCCTAACCCTATCCCTAGCCCCCCCCCCCCTTCCCCCCCCCCCTCAAACAGCCGCCGCCAACCCCCCCCCCCAGCCTAGACTCTCAATTTATGCAACAATCTGTGACTCAGTTTTGCATCTCCCATGGCACACTCCACCAAACCACTTGCCCATACACTCCACAACAGAATGGTGTAGCAGAACGGAAAAATCGCCATCTTCTTGAGGTTGCTCGCACTCTCCTGTTTCATTACAAAGTGCCTCATTGTTTTTGGCCTGATGCAGTTTCGACATCATGCTATCTTATTAATCGCATGCCTTCTTCTATTTTGCAAAACAAAGTTCCCTACACTCTGTCATTTCCTGAAAAACCCTTATTCTCTGTGTCGCCTCGCATCATTGGTTGTACATGTTTTGTTAAAAACCTTCGCCCTGGTCTCACAAAGTTGGATGCCCGGTCTGTGAAATGTGTTTTTTTGGGATATTCCCGGACTCAGAAAGGCTATCGTTGTTTTGACCCTGATAAGAAACAATGGTTTGTAAGTGCGGATGTGATATTCTTTGAACACATGTCGTTCTACTCTGCTGCTGGGGACCGCCTGACTACTGATATTTTGAATAGCACTCCTCTTCCAGTGGTTGAAGAAATACCTTTTGTTCCTACTTCACAAGAGAAACCTCTACAGGTATACAAGCGAAGACCACAGCCCCTTACTACCCCGGCCGAACCAAATCCTGCGTCAGCGGAGGATCCACCACAGGCTGAGGTATTTTCTGATTTGCATCTTCCTATTAGTTTACGAAAAGGGGTTCGTTCATGTACTCAGCATCCTATTAGTCACTTTTGTTCTACTGATCATCTGAGTGACAGTCTTGCATACTTCACATCTGCATTATCTGCTGTGCACATTCCTAAAACTGCTGATGAAGCTCTTCGCCACCCTGCCTGGAGACATGCCATGGAACAAGAAATGCAAGCCCTATATGAACAACACACCTGGGATCTGGTTGATAAACCTTCTTCTTGTCATCCAGTTGGCTGTCGATGGATCTTTACTGTTAAATATGAACCAGATGGCACCATTGCACGGTTGAAAGCTCGATTAGTGGCGAAAGGATATACGCAAACTTATGGAGTTGATTACTTTGAGACGTTTTCTCCAGTCGCCCGTCTTAATTCTGTTCGTATTTTGGTTTCTGTTGCTGTCAATAAAGATTGGCCTCTTTATCAACTGGATGTGAAAAATGCTTTCTTATATGGCGACCTTCAGGAGGATGTCTATATGGAGCAACCCCCAGGATTTGTTGCTCAGGGGGAGTCTGCTTCTCAAATCTGCAAGCTGCGCAAGGCGATTTATGGGTTAAAACAAAGTGCACGTGCATGGTTCGACAAACTTAGCAAAATCTTAGTGTCCTTTGATTTTCGACGGTCGCAAGCTGATCACTCTGTTTTCATACGCAAAACCACAGCAGGGCTGGTTATTCTTATTGTGTATGTTGATGACATCATCTTATCTGGCAGTGACCCCGCAGGGATACACGCAACCAAGCAATATCTCGCACAACACTTCATTACAAATGACATGGGCAAATTGCGTTATTTTCTGGGAATTGAGGTTGCTCGATCCTCTGCAGGTGTTTCTCTTTCTCAGCGCAAATATGTTCTTGACTTATTACAAGAAATAGGAATGTTGGGATGCAAGCCAGCCACCACTCCTCTGGACCCCAATATGGATTGGGACAGTGATTCATCTCCTGCATATGCTGGCCACCATCAGTTCCGAAGAATAGTGGGCAAACTCATTTATCTGACTGTCACCAGAGCTGATTTAGCTGCTGCTATGGGATTTGTTAGCCGCTATCTTGATAAACCAAGGCAATGCCACTGGGATGCTATTATTCATATTCTTCGGTATCTTAAAAGTGCTCCTGGAAAAGGCCTTCTGTATAAGAAACATGGCCACTGTGACCTATCTGGGTTTTCTAATTCAGATTATACAGGGAGTCGGTCTGACAGGAAATCCACTTATGGATACTGCACACATTTGTGGGCGGCAATCTAGTTACCTGGCGCAGTAAAAAACAAACTGTTGTGGCAAGATCAAGCGTTGAGGCAGAATATAGAGCGATGGCTCATACTACTTGCGAGCTGCTATGGGTTCATAGTCTTCTGAAGGAGTTTGACATATCTCCGCCTAGCCCTATGCCCATGTTCTGTGACAATAAAGCGGCCATTTTCATTGCGAGCAACCCAACCTTCCATGAAAGAACCAAGCACATTGAGGTCGACTGCCACTTTGTACGGGAAAAGGTTCTTTCAGGTCAGATCTACACTCCATATATCAGTACAGAACAGCAGCTTGCGGATATCTTCACCAAAGTGCTACCCAAGACTCGCTTTCAGAATCTGAGTTCCAAGCTGGGCTTCGTCGATATCTTCGCTCCAGCTTCAGGGGGAGTTTAGAGATATGTAGTTTCATGTGTTTTTCTGTTCCTTTACTTTGAGTGTCATGTGCTTGGCATGTGCCTCACTCATTTTCTTATGTTGTTTAGTCCCATATGAGTAGCGCTTAGTTTAGTCTCTTGTTATGTTTGCTATATAAGAGACTCCTATGTAATCAGTTTTAATCATCCAATAAACAACATTCTTCCTTTTATCAAGGACAATCGTCCACCTCCTGGTTCTAGTAGAGGATGTGGTTCCCTTGGTCGTAGTTTCATTGGACGTGGTTCGGCTTCTGACACTTCTGGGAGAGCCGCTAGCCAGCGAGACTGTGATTTTTGTGGTCGCTCCAACCACACTGAGGACGGGTGGTAGAAGAAACATGTCGCACCTGCGTGGGCCAATGTTGCGTCTAAGGGTGGTTCTCAGACTCCAGTTGTCGATACTTTAAGCACCTCTACTGGTGATTTCATTTGCTCGGAAGTGGAACGCCTTCTGTTAGAGAGAACCAAAGCTTCCTCCTCTACTACTGCTGAGTCTGGGGCACATGCTGCTACATTCACTAGTTGTGATTCTGCTTTTCTGACTATCCCTTCTTCTAGTACTGGCAATACAAAATAGGTGATTGATTCTGGGCTAGGAAGCACAGACACTTCCCGGAGGCTGCCGTATCCGTGTCTAACACGTGTCCAACATGAACACACCTTGGACATTCATGGACACGTGGCGGATACGCCTTCGACGTGTCCACTTCGAATTTTTTTAATTGCAGTGTCGGACACGGCTTGGACACTCTCTGGACACATCCAAGACACACCATTCCAACCCACTTATGCCTAAGTGTATTAAAAAAAAACCTAGGCCTTCTCTAAATCTCCGTCATCGTCCTCCACTAATCCTTGCCCTACTAACATCTTGTACTTAAGCTCCAGTTGCTATAGGCAAGCTGTCAATGCTCTTCTATAGCAATCGTAGTAGAGTATTGCCCTCCCTATCCCTACTCTAATTCTTGCTTCTCTACATCTTCATCTCCCCCCTTTTCTCTTTCCCCTTCATCTTAAGTAGTTGTACAATGCATTCCCCCTCCTTTTCTCCCCTCTCAACCTCCAAGACGCCTACATTTTCCATCTCCCCCCCAATAGCAACAACATATTTCCTCACCCCATCCCCTTCATCTTGATAGTAAATCTTGTTCACCATTACTTCCACCAACAATAAAAAAACTACTGCCCTAATGTCCTACTTCTCTCAAGTTTTAGAATTCCATATCTTTTTACTGCAACAATTTTATAATCAAACATCTTAATACATGTTGTGATTTTATCCATATTGTGACTTGTGGATACAATGTTATATGTTAAGTGCTTTTTGGATTTCATGGTGATAGCCCCTATGGATAATCTATTTAGATTATTTTTTGTGTTTATACATATTGCATATTATGGTCTACAAATATATTTATATATTTATATATTTGTTGTGTCCAGTGCCGAGTCAGTGTCCTATATTTTTGGAAATCGTCGTGTCCCGTGTTCGTGTTCGTGTCTATATCTGTGTCTATGTCCGTGTCCGTTTCCATGCTTCCTAGATTCTGGGGCTTCTTCCCATATTTCTGGAAATAGATCCCTTTTCTATAAATTATCTAAACCCTATTATAAATCTGATGTTGTGCTTGTTGACGGATCCAATGTCAGCAAAATTGTGTGTAGCTTGAACTGTAGTTTGACCTTTGTGTCGGGTACTTGTGTTTTTCAGGACCTTCGCACGAGGATGAAGATTGGTGGGAGCATGAAGGACCTGATGGACTTTACTATTTAGATGATTTGAAGAGGATTGGCACTACAGTTATAGTTTTAGCTTTATCTTCTTCTATTTCTGCATTACAGTGGAACTATAAACTTGGGCACCCGTCTGCTGATAAAATAAAGCATGTTATTTCTGGTATAGGAACGTACATTTTCCAGTGCGAGTCATGTCAGTTAGGCAAACAGTCTAGAACTGTCTTTCCTAGAAGGACTCAGATTGGTAGTAAAGCCATTTTTTATTTAGTTCATGTTGATGTATGGGGTCCATGTAATGTTTGAAGTCTGTAAGGAAATAAATATTTTATTTTGTTCATTGAGGATTTTTCCCATGCTACTTGGTTGTTTCTGATGAAAAATAGATCACAAGTCTTGCCTACTATTAATTTCTTTTTTGCTGAAATTAAAACTCAATTCTCTATGCCCATTAAAATTCTACGCACAGATAATGCCCTGGAGTTTATTCAAAAGGATGTTGAATTTTTTTGTTGATCTGTTGGCACCATTCATCAGACATCATGTGCCTACACGCCTCAACAGAACGGAGTTGCTAAGCGGAAAAATAGGCAGTTACTTGAAGTTACTAGAACTACAATGTTGCGTTCTAATGTTCCGAAACATTTTTGGCCTGAAGTTGTTCTCATTGCTTGTTTTATGATTAATTGCATCCCTCTTCTATTATTGGGAACAAAATTCATGTCCAGGTCCTACAACCCCAGCTTCCACTTTTCTCTCTTCCTCCACGGATTTTGGGTCTACCAGTTTTGTTCGTCTGCTTGGACCAAATCATGATAAATTGTCTTCAGTCTTCACCCAACTCTCCTAACAATAGAGAAACCAATAGGCAGTTGGTAAACTTATATATATCTAAGTGTTACTCGTCCTGATATTATTATTGTTATTTACTTGGTTAGTATGTACCTAGAAAAACTGCAGCAACGTCGTCAGAATGTAGTTTTTCATAGTCTCTGATATCTCCCGAATTGCACAGGGAGAGGGTGGTGCATTAGCGCTACTGTAAGAATGGTCATTGTACCGTTATAGGATACTCTGATTAATTAGGCTATGTTGGTAGTCGGATTGATGGAAAATCAGAATCTGGTTTCTATACAGTTGTTTGTGGAAACCTAGTTATTTAGCGCACTAGAAAGCAGGTTCTTGTTTCTAGTTCTAGTTTTGAGGTTGATTGCATGGCTAAGGCTCATTCTGCTTGTGAGATGATAGGGGTGTAAAATTTTCTTACGAAATTTGGTTTACAATACCTTTGTCTATGTATTGTAACAATATGCCTACCATCTTCATCACCAATAGTCCAATCTCCGTGTGCATGGTAGTATACATTGAAGTTGATTGCCACTCTGTGCGATAAGCTATACAGGCCAAGATGAACACTCCTCTACTAGATGTAATTGTAAACAACAAATTATTGATATGTTTATCAAGCCATGTAGGAAAAAAGTTCCTCTCTACTTTTGTTGACAAGCTGGCATGAATCATCATAAATATATGCCTCTTGAGGGGAAATGTAAAAGTACTTGTAACTTTTTTTGTTAGTCATCCATCTAGTAGTCCAGGTGATCCACCCTGTCTAAACTCCTACACAGAGTCATGTAAACACATGTAAATGCATCTCTTTTTCAATTATATATTTCTTTACAGCTCCCAATAGTGATCGCATCTTCTTAGTAAGACTCATAAGTAATAGATAAGTTATAAACTGGACAGCAGTGCATCTTATCCACATTCAAAAAACAGCAGAAAGAGCAAGTAAGATCGACCTCCTGTATCCTGGTAAAAAGATACTCAAAAATCCGAGGCGTCATTCCACGATCTTCGCTAAGGATGCCATCTCTTTCTGATATCCGTCCCATCATCGTATGGGTTTTTCCACTCCCAGTCTACGACAGTAGTAACTCTCGAGTTAGTCTTACTGGAAAAAAGGAAAATAATGAAGCCTGAGAGTGACACAGGTTCAATACCTGTCCGTAAGCAAACATGCAGCTGTTGTACCCAGACATGCAGTTTTCAACCATTGGAACGCCAACGACCTTAAAGAGTTTCTCCTGCTCATGTGGAGCGACCAAATCAAACTTCAAAAAGAAGCTGTCTGCATACCGTGTAATAGGTCTATTTGCAAAAGAAAATGAAGAGGTGGGATAGATATAGAATGGAGAAAGGGAAGCACGGGAAAAGAAGAACCTGAGAAATTGTTTCAGAAGCAACGTGATCAAAGGTGAATCGTGTTTCTGGATGGCCCATCCAAGTCAGTGTCTTTGAGCTATCCTGCCTCAAGCACAACGCGTTTTCTGGACTTCCACTCTCCATACTGCTGATGGGCCTTAGCCGAATTAAAACCTGCACGATTTTTTCAGTATAACTTTCTCCTTCCTGCTGAAAATACCTGTTTTCCACGTAACAACGTCTCGCACAGGAAGATATTAACCTGAACATTGTGATTCTTCCAGAACGAAGGGTCCTCTTCAAGATCGAAGTGGGCAGGTTCGACGGGAGTCCACGGCTTGATATCTAGAAGCGACCCTCTGAAAGCCCTGGAACTGCCAGGAGCTATTCTCTCGCTCTCATTCACTCCAACATGAGTACCAGCGACACGTCCCCCACTCTTGGAAGAGGGGAGACAAGATATCCTGGCAGCGACGGGAGTGCTCTGAGCTGAACGCTGGAAGACTGCATTCTCCTTGACGGACTCGGACCCCGCGAGCTTACCATCCTTGCTACCAGGGGTAAGGTAGGGATCCTGGATGGAGTTAAGAGGGGACCTGTGTGAATGGTGATGGGTAGGTACCAAAACGGAGAGGGGCGCCTCCAGGAACTTGTTCTCGTTTCCCTCCGTGTGCTGGCGGCTACGGGGAGTTGGGGCGTTTGGTCGCCGTATCGAAGACATGGCTAGCAATGAGCTGACGGAGGAGGAAATGGAGAGGTACAGCAGTGAACTTTCAGCAGAAGATAAAATGCAGGAGATGGCAGCTCCAGAGGGTCCGTACTGGTGCCACCTAAGCGTAGGCGTGAACTCTGGTAGTGTTGAAGATGAGGATACGCATCATTGATCTCTGACGCCGGACGAGGGATCGGGAGAAAGGGTCGCAGGGAGAGGCGACGAGATGCGCAGCCCCGAGCTGGAGCCGCTGATTTCAAATTCGAAGGGAAAGGAGAGAGGGAGCAAGACCCAAACAAAGCGGCTAGGGTCCACGATACTTGCTCTATTGGTTGAGTTCTGTATTGACGGACTGGGCGGACTTTTCTTGGTGGGGTTTTTTGAATATGAATAAGGAGAATCGATATGTGTACTCCGCCCCGCCCCCCCCCCCCCCCCGGTGGGGCTGAAGAAACGCTTTTAATGGAGGACAATACAATTTTAACTTTTAGGAAAAGTACATATTTGGATGAATGTAAGACACTTATGTAAGGACAATAAAATGTACAGGCGAAACTAATTTGAAATGCATATTTTTTACGGTCTTTATAGCATGACGTATAAATGTCCAAATGTGCTCAAATTTTACATATGAGCTATTTACAAGATGTTTAAGAAGATCAAAGGATTAGATTTTTGAAAAAAAATATTCCATCATGAAAAACTACTTGAGTGTCTTCTGCTCCGAATACACTCGAGTGTATTCTAGCCTCTCTCTCTCTCTCTCTCTCTCTCTCTCTCTATATATATATATATATATATATATATATATATATATATTTTAATATGCTAACAAGGAGCACTACTACAGAACAGGCTTTTAGCGTCGGTTAATTAAGGGTTTTAGTGTTGGTTTCCAAGCAACACTCAAGTGGGCGCCGCTAAAGGTGGATCCCTTCGGCGTCGGTTCCCAACCGACGCCAAAAAGCTTCATTCCACCGAAAACGCGCCAGCAAAGAGACTATAGGCATCGGTTCATTAAGAAAACTGACACTATAGAATGGTTACAGACGTCAGTTATTAAAAGAACCGACGTCACAACACTTCCCGCCACCGAAAACGTGCCAGCAAAGGGTCTATAGGCGTCAATTTTGTAAGATAACCGACGTCATCTCCCATGTCACCCTTCCCAGCACGGCCGTGGTTCCTGGCCATATCAGTTGAAGTTGAACCGACGTCGGTTTTGTGTTAATATCCGACGACATATCCCCTGCCTGCCACCACGGCCATGCTGGGACCTGGCCACATAGATGTCGGTTTTTTGTCAAAAACCGTCGCCGTATGTCTTTGGTGTCGATTTTGTTCGAATAACCGACGTCTATGTTATGATTTTTTTTCATATCAGTTTGCAGGCCTGTTGTATGGCTGGTCAGCAGGATGAGAACCTACAGTTCAGTTTTGAACTGCAGGTTTACGACATCCATTGATATCAGCCAACAACATGCCACAAACCTACAAAATTAACAAGATGGACAATATTATATATATGTGATTCACAAACATGTATAAGCACATTTAATTCATATTATTTTTTCATCACACACATGTAGAAACCAGTAGCAACATGTAGTTCCATTCATTTCATATATTTTCACATTCAGACACATGTAGAAACATTTATGTCTTGATCATCTTCACACACATATGACAATTCATAAAAATTTATTCACATTCACACAAAAATAATTATGAGAACAAAGTTATTCTTTATTCATCATTATCATCATTGTCAATAAAATTATATCTAAAAATTCACACTCTTTGTAGGGCGTTTGCCCATTCTTCTCTTACAACATCTAATTCATCTCTCGTATAGGGAGCATGTACATCGAAACACTTTCCACCTGTGCTGAAGTCAGCAGTTTTAAAGACCTACAAAGAGAATGATGTATATATATAATTAATAATATATAATAAGATTGATATATTTTATATTATCTAATGAGGCTATGTATAATAAATACATGTTGTATCTTATCGATTTTCATTACGGCATGTTTGATGATTAGGTCCATAAATAGCATCACATAGTAGGCAAATGCCCAATCATTGTCTTGTGTAGCACACTATAAATTGAAACATACAAAATATTCAAAAATACAAATAAGCACAGTTCACATAAATAATATATACATTGGAGTTAGGAAATTACTTTCACAATCTCCCAAATTAGTGACAAATCATTTTTCCTGGGGACCTTTCCTCCAGCTTTTTTGTACTCTTGTAAAACCCTACATATGTTAATGTAACCCATTAAATTGCATAATTAAATAGTAATGTAGTAACATATGTTAACAGATATGAAAACATGAAGTATTTCTCACGAGAATAATGGCATTTTAATTGCATGTCCATATAATGTATCGAACTCATTCCCCGCAGGATCTAGATAATAGACAGTGAACGTCTTGGGGACAATAACTAGTAACTCCCAATGCCTACCACTACAGGTAAAAAATTAAAAATTAAAAACTCAAAATACACAGTAAAAATGTAATTTTCTTAAGTCCAAATTATAAGCAAAGTAAACTTACTCGACATTGAATGGAGCTATTATCACCGTCTTATTATTTTTACTAAAATATTCAAAAGCATCACAACAGTATGAAGTAATTGAAGAAGGGTATGTATCTACAAGACTAATCAAAGATGGAACCAAAAATCTCACATGGGAAAATCTAAAATTTGTACATATCTTGTGTAAGTGGCTGCAAAACATGTATTACATATGCATTAATATATAAGAAACCAGATCACTGTATATAAAACAAGGTATATAGATGTATAAACAAGATCTCACCATATCCACAACTCTATCATAGATGTGTTCAGCCATTGATAACTAAACAACTCCAAAATATCTTGTATAAATATCTTGTTTTTGTATGATTGACATGTATTAATACCTATGCATTAATACGTACGTATGCAGAACTTGTATTACATATGCATTAATGCATATGCTAACTTATATAAATAGATCATTATCGTATGATTTACATGCAGCATCCTCCGAGATAGTAACAATTATAGGGCAATTTGTATCATGTTCGTCGATCCATACCGCCACACCCCTACAATTAGGACCTATCGAGGCGTGTAGGTCCCTTGGAAGTCAACTTGGTAGTCGAGGAGGTGGAGGTCGAGATGTAGCAGGTCTCGTCTTTTTTACTTGTATATATAATTTTAGATCAATTGACTCATATATACACACTAACAAATTAAAGTAATGGAAATTTATCATACAATATCAGTATATAGGACATTCGTTTCGGGCCACATTATCACTCCGCCTACTACCTCACCAAGTGTTTCAGTATCTAGATGTGCATGAGGCAGTGCAAGATCCGTCCAGTCAGGGAATACATGTATCGGATTCACACGTACCGCACCATCTGGTACTGGATACCCATGAAACATGCACCCTTTAAGGGGTGGGTAAGCTGACGCCTCTGCAACGATATATTCTTGACTTTTTAGTTGACATGGCTTCAACCCCTACAAATTTACGTAAAGAATGTTATATGAATATATACACAAACATATCATCTTGAACAGACTAGCTATTATGTCATAAAAATACTTACAGAGGAGGTGCTAGGTGGTAGGTCTACAGGATTACTCCCAACCACTTCTACAATAGGAGAAGAGTGGCCTACCACATGTACTGTCTGAGTGGCAGGTTGAGATGCTTGCCACTTCGCCATTGCTTCTTGGATTCTCTTCTCAAATTAACGAATCTACCTAAGCATGGATAAAAGAAATGCTAGCTTCTTATTATTGAATTCCCTTTTGCAATATCATTCTAAAATAAGAATAGGTTACCTCAGCTTGTGAAAGTATCGCTTTTGGGATAGGTTTGCGCTGGGATGGACCAAAGAACGCTTTGATGCCCACAGCAGCGCCTACACCCCGAACATGTCCAGGATGCTTTGGGTTACCCAGAGCAACTGTTAGTTTATCCCTTGTGCCCTGAGGGATGAATTTGCCTTCCTTCCTCTGCTCGTGCAGCTCCCGCTAATCACCATCAACAAAAATTAGTAAGTAAACATAACAATAATCAATATCGATCGATTGATCTAAGAGTTGATTTTTATCATTTTTGCATCCGCCTCAGCAGTTGCGGGCTTCGGTATGTCTCCCTTCTTATTTTGCCTCCCAGCTATCCACATAGCATGGCGAGGCAGAGGTGCGGGAGCATTTGTAGAGGACTTTGCAGTCTCCTGAGTAGCACTAGGGTGAGCAGACTCAGCCTGTAGTCTTTGGTGAACGCCTACATATCCTCTTAGACCCATTGTGTAGTCGTGCACATTCAGTGCACGCTTTGCTCTTTGCACCTCACTGAGAAACTAGTTAGTTAGCACATTGATATGGTTAGTAACACTAAAGGTTAATCTTAAATAGGTGAATACATAAAAACATATATTAATTAAATTGGGAGTGGCGCTTAATACCTTGAATTCATCTATTTTTCTTTGGGTAACAAACGTCTCCCAGTCTTTGGGGTCCAGGTAGTTCCATTGCTTTGTGGCTTCCTTCTGCCTAAATTTATTTTTTAAAGAGAATACAAACAAAAATTATTAGTGTAGAGTTAGTGAAATAGTGATCAATGTCTAGAATTAGAAATCAATCAAGAATCTCTTATCATCATCGCATATGTAATCTCGGGTGAGATTGGTCATATAGTTCCTTAGGACCTCCCACAGCGTTGCATCACACATTTACGATGTAACTTTTCATCCAGATCAAATATGCTCTGCAAATTAAACAGAATTGTTGTTAACTAGTATCCTAAAAATTAGTAATCTACACAAATAGAATTACAAATAATAATAACTCACGCATAGTTCCTTCCATATGTGGTCTTTATTCCCCTTTGGAACTTTATGCCAGAATTCTAGGATAGGACTGCAATGGCTGCGAGTAAGAACCCCAAGATATGAAACAAATGAGTTGTAGTTCACTACATATGGATTTCCTGCATGATCGAAATCCACAGCCAATTTGGGTCCATTGCCCCTTTGTTGTATTAACTTGTTCATCATTATGATGCCCCTCACTTTCTCAATTTTCTTTTGTTGCTCATCAAGTGTTGTAATTTCTTCAGGGGGTACATCAGCAACCTAAAATTTGATAAAAAAAACACACTTACATGATATAATTATAAATGAACATATAGATAGAAACCTCAGGGATATATTCTTAAAACTTACATTGTCAGGCGGCGCAAGCACGTCCTCACCCTCACGGTGATCATCAGCATGGTCATCATGGAAATGCTCAGCCATATGAAAGTTCACATTCAAATTATAAATTTCACATTGTAAAGTAACACTAATTGTAAAGTTCATATTGTAAAGTACACATTCACATTGTAAAGTTCACATTCACATTGTAAAGTAATTCACATTGTAAAGTTCACATTCACATTGTAAAGTAATTCGCATTGTAAAGTCCACATTCACATTGTAAAGTTTACATTGTAAAGTTCACATTCAGAAAAATAAAACATATAAAAAATATAAACATCCGTGCCTCTAATATTGTGATCTTTTATCAATTAACAATCATTCATTGTCATCCCCGCAAACATACAAGTCATTGTGATCCCCAACTTTGATGTTTGGTGGTGTTGGCAACCCAACTGAGAATGGACTGGAGTCATCATACTTATCATAGTACTCTTCTTTATCTATAGGATCTTCAATGAACTGTCTTTTACCATGAAGAACAACTGACCATTTATCATTTGCAGGATCATCGATATAAAATACTTGTTTCGCTTGTGATGCCAATATGAATGGTTCACCCTTCTCGCCAATCTTTTCAAAGTTCACTAATGTAAAACCCAATTCATCCACTATAACTCCTTTGTTGTTGACAACCCAATTACATTTAAAGAGCGGAATTCTGAAATCTACATAGTCAAACTCCCATATGTCTTCAATGACACCGTAATATGACATTTTAGCTTCATGTGGACTCTTATCCTTTGCACTTACAAAAAACAATGAAGATGCTTGAAGGGTGACCCCACTATTTTGGACGACACTCTTATCATCTTGACGCTTTGTGTAATACAAGAATCCATTTATGTCAAACCCTTCATAAGACATAACATATTTTTGTTTAAAGGCGAGGCATTTGATGGTTTTAGTAAGATTATCTGGTGTTTGAGATAGTTGATGTAAGACTTTATCTTCAAACCACTTAATAAATGTCTTGTTATGCTCTCTAGTAAGCCACATTGAATTGGATTGAGGATATTGTCTCTTGATGAAATTGGTATGTTCCTCGATATAAACACTCACTTCGTCGATGTTGTGTAAAATATACAAGTGACCTTGCTCCAACTACTCACGGCTGATTACTTTCACTCGTGATCCCAAAATTCCTTTGCCAAAATGCTCCTCAATATTCTTGTCATTCACAGGAGCATCATTAGCACTCAGAAAGTCATTGCAAAAATCCATAACCTCTCTCGCCACATAACCCTCAATAATACTCCCTTCAGGCCAATAACGATTTTGAACTTCACCTTTAAAAATGCTCATGTATCGTTCAAAGGGATACATCCAATGCAAGAAAACTGATCCCAATATTTTCACTTCCCTAGTCAAGTGGACAACAAGATGTACCATGATATCAAAGAACGAAGGAGGAAAATACATCTCAAGCTGACATAGGGTAACAACCACTTCTCTTTGCAATTTATCAAGAGTATCAGGGTCAATAATTTTGCTACACAGACTGTTGAAAAAAAAAACAAAGTCTGGTGATTGGAAACCGTACATGCTTTGACAATATAGATCGAATTGCCACGGGCAATATTTGTTGCATTAGAGTGTGACAATCATGAGATTTAAGACCTAACAACTCTAGATCTTTCATTGATACCAATGTATGGATGTTGGATGAGTAACCCTGTGGCACCTTAACATTTACCATGCATTCACAAAAAGCTTTCTTCTCCTTTCTAGACAACGTGTAACAAGCGGGAGGTAAGTATGTTCCATGATCGCTACTAACTACTTCTGTTAATTCTGTCCTTATTCCCATTTCATGTAGGTCCATTTTGGATTTTATCCCATCTTTAGTCTTACCTGGTATATTCAACAGAGTACCGATGATGCTATCACATACATTTTTCTCAACATGCATGACATCGATACAATGCCTCATTGTCAAAGAACTCCAATAAGGAAGATCTTAAAATATTGACTTCTTCTTGAATAAAGACTTGTCACTCCATGTGGCCATCGTACATTGTGATCTCTTACCAAATTCATTGGCGATGTCTTTTACTCTTTCATAAACATCCTCCCCTGATATAGGTTTAGGTGCACTCTGTTCCTCATTCCGTCCATTGAATGTTTTGCGCAACCTACGATACAGATGAAATTTTGGAAGAAACCTTCGATAACCAAGATATACAGTCTTGCCACCGTGTTTTAGTCGTATTGAATCAGTGTTCTCTTCACATATAGGACACGCTTTAGATCCTTTGACACTATATCTAGACAAATTCCCATACGTTGGAAAGTCATTCACAATGCAAAACAACAAAGCGTGCAAACAAAATGTCTCTCTTCCTGAAGCATCATAGGTCATCACACCTTCACCCCATAGCTTTTTCAAGTCATCAATCATAGGTTCAAGATAAACATCGATATCATTTCCAGATTGTTTATGGCCCGATATCAAAGACGACATCATAACGTACTTATTTTTCATACACAACCAGGGAGGAAGATTGTATATAACAAGCATAACTAGCCAAGTGCTATGTTGGCTGTTCAATGTCCCGTACGGATTCATCCCATCTGTACAAAGCCCAAGTCTTAGATTCCTGTCTTCTTCACCGAATTCAGGGTACAATAAATCAATCTTCTTCCACTGTGGAGAATCAGACGCATGTCGTAGGATCCCATCATTATTGTTCTTAACATCTGCATGCCACCTCAAATTCTTCGCATCTATAGGATTGGCAAACAAGTGTTAAAACCGTGGTATTATAGGTATATACCACATCACCTTGGTAGGAGAACCAGTTTTGGACTCCCCCTAAGTCTTCAATTTATACCTTGACGCACCACATTTTGGACAATCTTTCAAATCCACATAGTCCTTTTGAAATAATACACAATCATTTGGGCATGCGTGTATCTTCTTGGCCTCCATTCCCATTGGGCATAACAATTTCTTTAACCGATATGTTGGGATTGGCAGCTCGTTTCCTTCAGGAAGAATTTCTTTCAACAAAGACAACAATGACGTGAAGATTTTATTGCTCCATCAATTGTTAGCTTTCAGTTTATACAATCTCAACACAGCGCTAAGCTTCATAAACTTACAACCTGTATATAACAGTATCTCAGCATCATGCACAATGTTTCTAAACATGGGAGGTGGATCGGTGTGCTCTACCCCACAACTATCCAACATTGTATCAACGATGTCTATTGGAATTGGTTTGTTCACATCTACATCATCGAAGGCAATTTCTTCTTCCACACAAGCACTGCTATCGACATCCACTGATTTCAGGTTTGAAATCTCTCCATGCCAGTGCCATTCTGTATAGCCTTGTACAATCCCGTTGCACATGACATGACTTTTGATTTCGTCACCAGTGTTGACTTTCAAGTTGTTACCGCAATGCCTACATGGACAGTAGAACCTATCTCCATGTTGTTTCCTATGTTCCTCGACAAATCTAATAAATTGGTTAAGACCAGAAATAAACTTGGGGGTGCAGCAATTTGGAATGGACATCCATGATCTATCCATTCTATAATCAAAGAGAAAATAAGTATATATTAGAACAAGATTAGGGTCTAGGGTTAAAAGATTAGAGTTTATGGTTAAAACTTTGGGGTTTAAGGTCTTATATATAATTAATGGTTAAAACATCCTAAGTGAGATTAGGTGTTCAAGAACAGTCCCAAACCAGGGACTATCTAAGTTTTACTCCTAATTAGTAAATCTTGGACGGATTTCTAAGCCAACAAATACATGTGTTGTCATTCTTATATATAATAAATGTGTACCACCTATCCCATTCTTGAACACCTAATCTCACTAGTAAGTGTATAATGTATATTGGGTTTTCAAGAAAATTTCGGCAGCATTTCCCCGCTGTTCTCAAAGTACATATGTACTTAGAGAACAAATGGGAAAATGCTGCCGAAATTTTATTGAAAACCCAATACACATTATACACTTACATACTAAGTGAGATTATGTGTTCAAGAACAGTCCCAAACTGGGGACTATCCAAGATTTACTCCTAATGAGTAAATCTTAGATGGGTTTCTAGGCCAACAAATACATGTGTGTTGTCATTCTATAACATTGATTTCAACATTTCGAGTGTCCATGCATGTTGATCATCAAGATAAAGATTACACATAAATTAGTATGACCTAGGGATGGAGAGATTCATAATTGATTTCAAAATTTCAAACTAGCTCAAGCATTATCATCAATCTACATCATAGTACAACATGGATTCATGTAGATGTCAGGGCGACACATCACTACAAAATCAGAGATTTAACATTAGGGTTTTAATATCTTAGATAGATTGATCACAAGATTTTAGCAATATAGTTAATTCAAGATTATGGTGAAATGTGTATTAGGGTTTTAATATCTTAATTAAACATGCATAAAAATTTACAGACTTAGGTCAAGCATTAGTATTCAATTGCAAATGTATCTTCTTCTTCCTGCTCCATCCTTACCAAATGGATAAAAGCAAGGCCACGACCGTGTGGGCTGGCCGTCGTGGCTGTGTTGGCCGACCACGGCCGTGCTGGCCGGCCAACACAACCATGATCGTGTCCATCCCACAGGTCAATCGCGCCTTGCTTTTATCCATTTGGTAAGGAGGGAGCAGGAAGAAGAAGAGGTGGAGGAAGAAGAAGGGGTGGAGGAAGAAGAAGAGGCAACGACCTACCTGTCAGCGGCATGGAGGAAGAAGAGAGCAGCTAGGCGTCCTTGTCGGCGGCGGCGGCAGTGTGAGGAGCTAGCGGGCAGGAGGAAGAAGACAGCATGGGAGGCGGTGGTGTGAGGAGCAGCGGGCGGTAGCTTGATCAGGAGGCGACGACGATCGATAAGGGGGCAGCAGCTTTGGGCGGGGGCAACAGCTTCACAATGAAATAGAGAGAATGGGAAAAGTCTATTTCTCAATCGATCAAGGGTTATTAAGTTAACAAAGGCGTCAGTTATTTTAAAAACTGACACCTAATATCCTTCAGCGTCGGTTGCCAGAAAAAACCGACGTCCATTGGACAATCTTAACCCTAAAAATTTTCGCGGGGACGACAGGCGAAACCTTATCAACATCGGTTTTTCCACAAAAATCGACGGCCTTTGGAGGTATTTTTTTCGTCTTTAGCCGTCGGTTATTAGGTCAAAAAACTGACATCGTATGTGAAACTTTGGGGGTAATTTGTTTCGCTCAAAAAATTGGATTTGACGGGCTATTTTAGGCGTCGGTTCATTATAGGGAGTCGACGCTAAATAAAAAGTGATACCCGTGTCTGGCCGGTCTTCAAATATAGATGTCGGTCTCTATAATTAGCTGACATTGTAGGGTTTAGGCGTCGGTTTTCAGTAATAACCGATGCCTCTAAATGTGATGTTATAAGATATTTCTGTAGTAGTGGAGGTTATGTCTATAGGCACTTTTTTACGAATGGGGTAGTTAACAAATGACTCAGCTTTAAACTTGAAAATAAACCTGGTTGGTCCAACTAAGACCTATCACCTAGTGGTAGAACAGATGACCGAACTCACCATCTAATTCTTAGGAGCATCGTTAGTGTGATACATCATTTTGAATGATCATAGCAACATGGAATGTTCGTGGTATTTTTATTGTTGATAGAAGGAAAACAATAAGGCACTTCATCCATTCACACAAAATTAACCTTATCATAATTCAAGAGACCAAGACTCATCACTCTGATTTTCAATTAAATACCCCTCTGGATAAGACATGATCTACTAGACCTTTGAACTTTTTAAGCTACAATAGGGAATTGAGATTACACAACATTTTGTGATTCCTCTTATTCTATATCTACCTCCATAGGTAAAGTTTTAACTTGCTAGTCTTGAAATTCTTTGAGTTCTATTTCCTGCCCACTAGTTCCTCTAAATATAAATTTTCTATTTAGGAATATAACATCTCCTGCAACAAAAACCTCATTGTTTGATATTATATATATGTAGCAACCCTTTGTTTCCTAAGGGTATCCAAAAATGGTGTATTTTTCTGATTCGGGTCCAAGACTTTCACAAGCTTCGTATCCCTAGACTTTCATGAAAGACATATTCAGACGTTTCCCATTCCATATCACATATGGCACCTCTTTAACAGATTTTGAAGGTAATTAGCTAAGTGTAAACATAGTGGTTTCAAGAGCATATCCCCAAAAAGTAAATTAGAAGATCATATAACTCATCATTGATCGTACCATGTACACCAAGGTGTTATTCCTTCTTTCTGATACACCATTATGTTTTGATGTTCCAAGTAGAGTCTATTGCGATACAATATCACAGTCTCTTAGAAGGGCCTCAAAATCCTTTTCTCAAGTATTCACCACCCTAATCGAAGTGCTTTAATTCTTTTGCCAAGTTAATATTGTACCTCATTCATATATTACTTGAACTTTTCAAAGGAATCTGATATGTCTTCCATAAGACACACAGATCTATATCTTGTAAAGTCATTAGCAACAATGATGCATTACTAATACCCACCTCTAGCACTTGTGCTAAAAGATCCCCATAAACTTGTATGTATGAGTCCTAACAAGTCACTAGCTCTCTCAAATACTAGTAAAAGGTGTTTTTGTCATTTTGCACGTTAAACAAGATTCACATGTCTTTGTTGATTCAAAATCATTAGATAACCATACTTATGAATTTTATAAATGTGCTTCTCATTTATGTGCCCTAGATGATAGTGCCTAAGATAACTTTTATTTGAGTCATTGAGTTTTAACTTCTTAGTATTTATATTATATACATTTGTGTCAAAATCTAATAAATAAATATCATAAGACATAGAGGCATTGTCATACAAGATCTCAATAAATAAATGGAAATACAACCAGTCTTTATTAGAAACTCAAATCCATTCTTGTCAAAAAAGGATATAGAAATGATGTTTTTATTGATGGTAGGTACATAATAATAGTTATCTAACTCTATTACAAGAAAATTGAGCGGACATAAATGATAGGTGCCTACTTTAGTGGCAGCAACTCTTACTCCATTTCAATGTGTAGTTCCACCTCCCCTCTGTTCATAGGTCTACTTCTTTTTAGATCTTGCATTTTTTTAGTATACGTGAGATTGGTATCTGGTGTCCAATACCCATGATGAAGAAGTAGAGAAATTTATTTGTATAACATATATACCTAAATTGGAGACCTCTATGCTCTGCTTTTTATTCTTTTGTTCCTCCAAGTAGAGAGGGAAATTTATTTTCCATTGTCCATCCCGATGAAAATGGTGACAATTACCTCCCTTACTGACTCCTCCTTTTTCCTTAAGTGAGAACAATTTTGTGAAGCTTTAGAACCTTTTTTAACCTTGCCTCTGTCCCTTCCTTTTTCCTTTATTGACCATCAACACAGAATTGGGCTTGTCTTTCATTTTCCCCTCGGCGTTTCTCAACATGCCAAGTAGCTCGTTCAATGGCTTATCAAAATTATTCATGTCATAATTTATGACAAATTTCTTGTATGAATGCAGAAACAATTGCATGATTACATATGTGGCCAACTCTTTGCCCAAAGAAAATCTAACCTTGTAAGACTTTCCACGTACTCAATTAGGTTAAGTATATGGGGTCCAACTGGATCACCTTCTTGCATATTTCACTTAAGAAGTGCCTTAAAAACATCATACCTCTTTTTCCTTGCTTGTTCTTGATACATGTTTTTGAGATGTGTTATGATCTCAACAACATTCATGTTGAAATGTAGCTTCTGAAGCTCAAGATTCACACAACAAAGCATGAGGTACTTGATATCCATCGTGTCATCAAAATGCTTTGTGTTAGCCTCCATTTCCTCTCTTAGCACATTCAGAGTTGGTTCATTAGGTACTAGTGTGTCCCAGACATAGAACTAACGCTCATGTCTAAGAATAATGATCAGCATCCTGAACCAATCATTAAAGTTATTCAAATAAGTTTCCCTTTCTCAAGGACTAAACGTAGTGAAGATATATTGTTGCTAGTGTTTCCCATTTAGTCTACATAAAATATATTTCTCATGACTTAATTTCTACTTAAATATTATATTATTCCAAAAATCGAATCTAATGAAATTAATTTGGACTTTAATTAATTGCACTCCCACTATCATATAAAATCAATATCCCTTACTATTAATTCAGAAGATTACAACGAACAATCTTCTAGTGAGGCAAGATCCAATATACAATAATTCGTGACTCAACCATCATTGACTGTCACAACATAATTATTAAGGTAGGTAACATTTACCAATTGTATTTATCCAATTCTTTATTAGATGGCTTCACAACTCCATCTAAATAATCCATCATATGAATTATATGACATCTTTATGCCTCTAGGTGCTTATCCCTTTAAGATCACCTTGTCAAGTCCAAACTAAGACCAATACAATAAGATATGCACCCCGCTTGTCAAACCCACATACTTATTATCAGATTTCCCATGGTAGAGGGTGCACCATGCTTAGTGTGCCAACACTTAGTCAAACAAGGTTTTCATGTGTATTGCACTTGTAAGTCATCTTCAATGTTGATATATATATATATATATATATATATATATATATATATATATCCAATCATCATTACATATACATTATTACACGTATCATACTCTATAAAAATTACTACACGTGATAAAATAGGATGTGGCAACTAGTACAACAACTTAAGTCAACAAGTATTGTAAAAAAATAAGTTAGATATTTCCATCTAAATGTAATCCTAAATCGTCCCTTTCCAAGTTTCTTTTCACCCAATCATGCAAGTTGGTCGGCCGATCAAAAGTCCTTAATTTGGGAAGATCTTGTGTTTGTGTTGATCTATAAGACCCCAGACCTTGCCTTTCTAGTTGATCTTGCTTTCTTATCATAATTATATGCTTAAAACTTAATTAAACCTTATTTTTTGCTTTCATATCATGTGGCAAGCTTAGTCTTCAAGTTTGGTCATGGACACTGTGGTAACACATCCCACTATCACACAGACAGCAAGGTGTTACGCAAAAATGTGCGGAAAGCGGAATAACTTGAGAAACTATTACGTTTAGGTCCTCATCCTGCAAGGAAACAAGTTATATAAACATATACAAGTCTTGATACGTGTCCAAAGCTTAGAGGAATAGTTGTCCTGTCATCACATGAGTTCATCACCTATTTATACATACATAACGGCCCACATCCGGCCAGCAGCAGGATATCCAAAACATCAACAGCTATACATCGTGAAACAACGTGTCAAAATGCTTCTAAGGACCTGAGAGTACATGGATGACTCTAAGACTCTACTACAAAACGACCAAAACAGCAGTATATCCATAGCTTGCCTTCTACTGCTCATCTTGCTGCATGGCCGCAACTCTGCAACCACCACCACGTCTAGCTCGAACACCTAAAAAGGTTATAAACCAGCGGGGTGAGACACACAGTCCCAGCGAGAAACATAATTCCCCGCCGAAACTACAAAACCTCAGAAAGATAAACAACAACAGCAGATAACTGATAAGAGGTATAACAAGAGTAGTTTATATAGCAAGGCTATTCATACCATCTAGCTTACCAGATGTACGGAAGGCATAACACCAAATATCTCTTTATGGAACATGATTAACAAGATAAGGTTATAAGGTCTTACCACATAACATGAGGAACGTATAAGTAACTGCAAGGTATATCAAGGTACATGAGGGGTCTTGCACACTTCATATCACCAATCGGGTAACACACGGAACAACCCTAACAAGGTTTACAACCACCACAAAGCTCACCTTTCAAGTCCATGGTGAGAGGAGGGTGTTGCTCAAGCAACTAGAACACAAGCTCACCTCTCAACTTAAACGAGAGAGGGGTATTGCCCATATTACTAGCACTCAAGCTCACTCTTCTAGACCAAGGAGAGAAAGGAGTGTTGCTTACCAAAAAGCCCTAGAACACACGGTTCGGACAACAAGAACAACTTAAGCAAGGAAGAACATAAACGAAGGTAGTGTAGTTAAGGTTAGGAGTTATGTAACCCGCCTTAAGAAAGATCCAAGCTCCTAGCTCCACGTACCACCAAGGAAGAAGAGCAAAGCACTCTAGGGTTCAACCACCACTAGAGGAAGAAGGAGACTCCAAGAAGGATCGGCCACCAAGCTTGCAAAAGAAGAAGGTGATGTCGTGCACTAAGGGAAAGGGAGACTAAGGAACTAAAGGGATCCTTAGCAAGAGAAAGGAAACACATATATAGAAGAGGATGGAGGATAAACCAAGGTAGAGAAAAGCAAGGTGTCGCCCACCTAGGGACACTTGTCCATGAGCAATGCCACCACTCTAGCATGTCTTAAACACATGTCCACGACCATTGCCACATGCAAGCACCAAGCACCAAGTGTCCACTAGTGGTGACACAAACGAGGTCAAAGAAAGTCAAAGGGTCCATGGGCGACACACCTCCATGCCATGGCCGACACAACCATGGGCGACACACCACCAGGGCGACACACACAGGCCGACACAGACACAGGCCGACACAGGGCACTCTTGCCCGACACAAGGCCCAAAGAAGCAAAGGCAAGGCACAACAACAAGCCCAAACCTTCCCCTCAACACTAGAGGAAGCAAGGAGAGGGAGGAACACCTCACAAGGTGGAAAACTTGCCCACAAACCCTAGACTTGGGTTAGTTGCAAGTAGCACCTCCATCTCTCAACAAAGCACCAACAAACCCTAATCACCACCAAAGGTGATTAGCAAGCAACTAGGAAATAGGGTTAAGCAAAGCAAATAGGGTAAACCCTAAACGGAGGTCAGGGTCCTTACATACACTATTTGAGCTAGTTATGCCTATATGTGTTTGTTTTGGACCTAATTACAATTTACCCACTTCTAGGGTTTTTTGTAGTTTTTCAGATGCTTGTTATGCCCCACATGTTTTGACATCATGAGGTTTATAGTTGTCTTAGGTAGCCTTGTCATACCTTGGTTTGATGTGGTGACATCTCATGTATGAGATAAGGGTTAGCATGGATGCCCTAGTGGATGTTTGACCTTGGGTGTTGAACCCTAGTTTGGCGATCATCAAGTTTCTTGGGTCCTTGGTCGTGGTGGTCTATGAAGTTTCTTGTGATCTACCAAGGTTTGGTGGTCGATGAAGTTTCTTGGGATCTACCTAGGTTTGGTAGTCGATGAGATTTGATATCTCTATTTGGATGCCAACTTTTGCATGTGTTGACGGTCGATGAGATTCTCTATGATCACTATGTTTCAATCATCTTTGGTCACTATGATTTCTTATCATTCGTTGTGTTTTCATGGACAAGTTTGGTTCATGTCTTTTCTTAATTTTTTCACCCTAGTTGCATGTATGGGTGTGGTGCTTGCATGGATGAGATCTCTTGTACACATGTCACATTTAGATTGACACCTAACTCTCTTTCCCTCTATCCAAACCTAAGCTATATAAATGCCTCTCTTTACATGCAAATAAGCTCCTTACACATCTAGTCTCTTCTCTCTTCTTCATTCCCTGCTCTTGGAACTCGTCCCCTCTTGCTTGGTGGTGAAGCAGGAGCTCAAGGTTGAAGAAGAAGGCCAATCTACCTTGCATGAGGAGCTAGGGTTTGGATCTACCCTTCTTGTGATCATTTGGTGCTTCCGTGCTCTTCTTCTTGGTCTTGGTAAGTGAGATATCTTCCCCTTTACCTATGTTTTCCTTACTACCTACCCTTCTTCTTTCTCTTCTCGATCGAACCCATGGTGTTCCATGGTTGTGCTTGAGTTTGAGATTTAAGAACTTCTCTTCCTTGCCTTTATACCTGGGGTTTAGTCTCTTTCTTTCTTCCTTGACCTGGGATTATTTCTTTATTATAGGTGGATCTAGCTTGGTCGAGAGGAGTGCTCAATCTAGGGTTTCTTTCCCCTTTCCTTCAAGTTATCTTATTGTTTGGAGTTTTCTACATCAACTCTAAGGCGAGTTATATAAATTTCTCCACTATTATTGCTTACTCTTACCTTGCATGCACATAATCTTAATCTTACCCCAAAATGTGGTTACAATTAGAGAGATAGCATCCCTTACTGAGGGTTTGTGTTCACACAGTGATCTTGAGTAGATAACTCTTCTTGGACGAACCTTAACTCTTGTTCTTGAGTTTCCCTTGGTGATGGAAGTGTTGGCACTTGCATGCATATGAAAATCATTGATTTTGTTCTTGTATTTCAAAGGTTTTAAGTTAGTTTCCTCCTTGATAAGGTACCTTATGGTTCAGTCTTAGTTTAGTTTACTTGACTTCCTTGTACAAACTCATGGCTTTGACTTTGTGGCTATTTTATATCTTATGTGGTCGCCAAGTCTGACCTCATGTTTTGGTCACTAAAAGGGTTGACACCTCCTGTTGTTGATGAGATGTTCTTGATGTTGAGTGGTTGTTAAGATTCACCTATACGGTCTCTAAGGCTGACTTCCTTTCTATGTAGTTAATGAAGATTTGGTGTCATAATGGTCACTAATGTTCCATGTTTCTTCGGTCTCTATGCTTGTGTCTTCAGCGGTCGATGAGGTCACTTAACCCTAGAGGTCACTGAGGTGACTAAACTTAGTGATCATTAAATATGGTAACCTCAGCGGTCAATGAAGGTGGTGAACTCTAGTTTCAGCGGTCACCAACCCTGCTGATCTTTAGTGGTCGATGACATCTCTGACCTAAGTGGGCAATGAAGTTTCCTAACCTATATGGTTGATTTTATACACTCATGATTGATGGTGCTTTGATTTTATACCCTAATTATTTGATGCTTAGTTACACATGGTATAATAGCCTTACCTCGCCTCAAATGAATACAACTAAGGTTTTAAGTCAAATGTTGTTTAGCAATGTTAATCCAACTATTCTAAATGAACCTAACTCTATTTCAAGTAAGTGATGATGACACATAGCTTCTTGTGTGATTAGTATGATAATGGAGTACTTTCTCTCTGTGTGATTTTGTAAACCTAACTTGTTGTTCTATGAATGTTGTAGTTTTTAAATGCATAGTTGTAGTTTAGGCATGGAAATATAATTATGTTCTTGCAGAGAACAATGTGAATGGTCTTACAACCTTAGATATAGCTATGTGCTCTAATTGAGGTGTTATCCTCCTTATGATGTGATAAAGATTTAAAATCTTGTAATGGTATATTGATGACTATGGATACATGTATAACACTGAAATAGTACCATGTGGCGATGTGATAATCCTTATACTTCATATGTTATATATCTTTTCAGGTTGTAATCTACTCCTATTTTTGTATAACTCTTCTAGAGTTTGTATGTAACTTGATTGATGCAGTTAAAATGTATCAAATTGATGTTAACTAATCAAGTGAAACCCTAATCATGTAGTTCCCTATGCCATATATCCATTCCAGTTCTAGGACTTATTGGATGGTGAAATAAGATCTCCTTTAGTGGAAGTTCGAAGTTGTATATTGTTGAGTATATGCATATTCACAAGGATGGTTGTGGTCATACCTTGGTAGGATAACGGTTGTGATGTATCTCAGGTTTTGTATATATGATGTGATTGAGGACAGCTACAGTTATACCTCAGATGTTTGGGTTTTGTATACTCTGGTTTTACTAGTACCATGACCTTTTAAGTACGAACTAGGTTGTTCACTAGTGTCGTGACCTATATACCAAGGATGGGCTAGGCTATTTTATAGCTTGACCTTATGTAAAGCGACGATAGACTCGTACTAGTTGAGGGCAGATGAGATCTTAGGATTCCAACTCTCCTACAAATCTTGTATGGCACTCATTTTGACTTAGCAGTGGTCAGTTGGAGTTGAGTGGTATACCTCAACTCCTCGGGGCTTAATAAAATACGTAATATAACTGTGTAGTTTATCTATTTAGGGTTAAACACACTTCACATTGGATGTTAAACCTTACCTTATTTTCTTATAATGTTTAGTTGTTATATAATGCAGTAAGGGAAATCAGTAGAAAGTGGTAGCTTTACCTATTTCCCTATTTATTGTGCCAGACATGTTTTACATGTTGTAGATTATAGAACCTACTTAACCTGGTGAAACTGTTAATGTGCTTAATTTTCTTAACCTAGTTATTTAGCCGAATCTGCTCATCTTGTTTAATAAGGTTATTTGTTGTAACCAATAATCATCGGTCTCTAACAGATATGGGTCTCACCTTGTGGGTCACCACATATTTTTATGTGGTCATGAGCTGTGTGGTCAGGATCATGGTGTTGAGGAGGAGGATCTTGGGGATAAGTAGAAGTAGAAGGTTGCATGGTTGTTGTTAGTTATATAATCCTAGAGTCATCCATGTAGGTCTGGGTAGGGGATGTTTTCTCAAACATATGTATATTGACACTAGGTTTTGGTAGTACGTAGTGGTTGTATATATCGTATATATGTGTGGGACATCTCTCTTTTTTATGCATGTTGTGGTTGATGCAGCTGTTCAGATGTGTATATACTTGGCATGGTATGTGATATGTTACAGGTTGTTGGACCCTTATGTAATGTTTTCTGGACATGAAATTAATGTATAAATCAATTTTAATTCACCTGATTTTCTACTGTATTTTTTATTAGTAGTTGATCATTTTTTTAGTAATCATGTTTGGTATGGTGGGGCATCACATCATGCGACATGATCCATCATCTCATCTATTTCACAAACCCTCTAAGGACCATCCTTTTTGGCGTGGGATATTGCTCATATCCTATCCACCATGGTCCACCAATAATGTTTCTACATCATCCTATTCTAATTGCATAATTGAAATTTATATGGAGAATGAATAGAGAGAGGCATGTCATGCAAATAGTATACATGTTACATGATGTTTGATTAAAACTACAACATCTTTATTACATGTTTTAGATCACACCACAACAATCTAATTTCCATATCCAGATTCGTGAAAGATTATTTTCAAGGTGTCTCATAGGTATATGATATACATATCCTATATGATATTAGGTGATTATCGTGGATACAAGTTTTCATACAACTCATCTAATCGTATGTGGTTCAAAACTCAAAATCAGCTTTAAAAGAATACATATTCAGCTATGATACTGTTTGTGGTTTTGGGAAAGGGGCGCAACAAAATAACAAAAAAATCTTCCCTTTATACCCTAGTTGTTGAATTTGTTGTAGTTACATAATATCGATGATCAAAGAGATAAGAAGGAGCAAAAATTATAATTTTGCACATATTAGTTGTCCAAAAACCACACACTCCTTTCGTCAGTAAAGAACATGATCCTCTAGATCTAGATCTAGAACGGTTACTCAGAAATCCAAATGAATCAATAGGAGATCACAATTTGCTACCAAGATACTACACAATTATCTTCTTGTGGAACAACTTATCCAAGAGTTCTCACATGTGTATGATACTATACTTCGTCCATGCAGATGAGGGAGAATGTGGTCAACCACCTTGGCCACCAATTCAAAGTAGTTTATGAGATATTGATCTGCTAGTCATCCCAAATCTCCCTTTCTACTCTTATCTTGGGTAGCAGTCCTTAGGGTGACTTCCTTTCTCCAAAAGAGAAGTTTGACACCCAACTTGACACACATGTTGTCTCAAAATATATGTTCAATCCTATAAAATGTGCCCCCTTTATATACAAGAGTTATGGGCTTAGAAAATCCTAATTCCAATTCCTTCCCTAATTGCAATTCTAAAAGACAGTCTAATGTAGAAAAACTCAGGCTGGATTCTGATTGTATGGTCAGGTTGCCATATAGGAAGATCATAGTCATGTTAGGCACTCTAATCGCCAGATCTAGTTAGTTGATTAGTCAATCAAGACAGTTCAGATCCAGATCTGAAATGCTTTCTAATTTGATACTTTTCTTAGTACATTGTGCTCGACCAATCCAATTATAAATCGTCTGATTATGCCAGTCCAGCAGAAAATGCATTTGACTAATTGAAAACCAATTAAAAAAAAATATAAGTGGCCGCCCAAACATTTTGGTCACCTAATAAGAGGGTTAATCAACCTATTTATGATTCTAAACCATTCTAATTACGTGTTGATTGTGAACTTCAATTCCCTTATGCATCCTTATGCGTGTGACCTAGTTGGTTCCTAATTACATTAGTAGTGATTCTCAAAGCATCACAAGTAAAGGTTGGTGTCTAGCCACACAACATTACCTCCCAAGTAATAGTAATGAGTTGGAAAATAACTACAACATATAAAGTGACCAATGTTACCATGACCTCATACTCCCATTATCACAGATATCCTTATTGAAATTGAGGTATAGAATGTCATCCTCTTAACATTCAATCTATGTTCCTTGAGCTAGAGCAGACTATTTGAGATATTGCGAGCTTGATATACTGACTCACATGAGGATGGACATGTATTTCATAGTCTCACTTATCAAGTTGTGGGGGATATCACTCTAAAGGAGGGACACATTCCATCTATATCACTCACAATATTCCCCATGAGTCATAGTATACCCAATCACTATCTTTTTGATGATTTGTATCCTAAACAACTGATAATTGCATATTTATCCATCATAATTGCATTGTTTAGATCACTTTTTAAGAACATTTCATTATTATTATTTAGTTTCAAAGGTAATTTGTCTAATTTAGATTTTCTCCCTTTTTACTTGGAGTTTTTACTAGTTTTGGGATGACTTTTGTATGGAAATGACCAAATCTATTCAAAACCAATCTCATGAATCGATTATTTCAGATAAGAGTTGACCATTTCAGATATGGGTCAAACAATGCAAATCATGAGTCAACTGTTTCACATCCAGACTCAGCCAATTAGTCGCTGCCAACAACCATTCTAGGGTTTCATCAAACTCACACCAACATTAAATCCAATGAACCAACTCATATCTTGAGTCTATTAATTCAATCCATAGTCAAATGGTCAAAGAAGGCAATTTGACAAATCTCTCTCTTTTGGGCAAGCAATTAAAGCCCAAAAAGGCCAGGAGTCAGGGGCTTCAGATTCTCATCCCCATTTTCACGAATCGACCATTTCATATCATGAGCCAACCATTTCAGATCGCAAATCAAAAATTTAGCACCCAAATCCAGTCAAAGGTCAAATGAAGGAGGCCATTATTGTAGTCAAACTTTGGTCAAAGCGGACCCATCAGTCGTCACCACCACAAAACCTCATTTTAGGGTTTTTGCCCCTCCTTTCTCCCTATAAAAGGAGGGGGACTCCAAAGCAAAGGGCAACACTTTTTCCATCACTTTTTCTACCTCTTCCTCTGGGATTTCTATTGTAATCTTGTTTCTTTATAGTATGTTTGAGTAATTCTCTTCTAGGGCATGGGGACTATCCCCATAGCATGTACTCTATACTAGTTTACCGACTCCATCATCTTAATTGAAGGATGTTCCCAAATCGATTCTGCTTTGATCAAAGGATATAAATATATTCTTGTGTGGATATCGAGATTTAAGATCCTATCAAGAACAAATGCATAAATTTGTGACACATTTTTATGATCTTTGATCTTTTTTATTCACACGTACTTTCTACTCAATAAGATTATATTTTTGTAGGGATGTCGAGATCTTGGGTAACAAACACGTAATCTTTTGACGTGATCACCTGATTTAGATTATGATATTTTCATCTTGTTGTCTTGCTCGGTATAACCTATAGTGACATAGTTAGCTCATAGATGGGTTAGAACATCAGAATGAGAGTTACATATTCTTGGCGTGATCACCTGATATATTTATGTTAGATGGTTGGACAAAGATCCTCAAACACTATGACCTCGGGTTTGAGAGAAGTCTGGCATTTGTGTAATTTGTGCTCCCACGAGACACAAATCCGCATAATCCTGATTCATCATTAAAATAAGGAGTTGTATTGGCTCTTTTATTAGTTGAAATTTACTTCTACACTTTTAATTTTTGTTCTCAACATAATCAAACTCTCAACAACCCTGATTTTCCTTCTTGTTCTCGCAATTGGTTTTGGATTTTAACTACCTTTTCATTGTCCCTTGGATTGATACTTTACTATTAGAAAGATGATATGTATCTCACAACAAATCAACTACCTCTTCAGAAGATTAAACTTTAGGATTCTTCCTACTGATTTGGTGCGCAAACAACATACATCAAATTTGGTGTTGTTGTTGGGGACGACACACATTATCTTTTGATCTTGATCACTTGTATATAATTGGAGTTTGATTTTGTAATTTTTAGTCATTCCATAATTTTAATCTTGTTTCATAATTCCTTAGTATTTTTATAATTTTTAGACTAGTTCTACTATTTCTTCCTTCTTTATAGTTATTTTATTTTATAATTTTAGTTGTTATGTAGTTTTTAGTTATGTGAAAATCTCTTTCTTTAGTTTACTTTCATAATTTTTTGTCTTGTTTCATAATTTCATTCCTCAAATTGTAACTTGTTTTGCATACCGAGACCCATCTTGGTAGTGTCTATCCTCCTTCTACCAAGTTTCCATTCTAGTAGTACAACTTTCTAGTTTGTTTTGTAATTTTTAGTCTTATTTATAATTTGTTAGCTTATCTTTGCAATTTTTAGTTCTTTTGTAATTTCTAGTTAACTCCTCAACTTGTTTTCTAAATTTAGTTTCTTTTCATTATTTTTAGTTATTAATCTCTTATAGTTTAGATATTTTTCCTCTCTTTCTATCTTAGATTCCTTTTTGTAATTTATTTCAAAAAGAAATCTTTTCAAATGGAATTTTCAACACATTATAATTCACAGGGTCAATTGTGTGGTTATTACGCCATACATGACTAGATTGTACAAATGTGTCCCCTCATTTTATGGCGGCACCTTGTAATATTGAGTCTTCCTACCAAGATAAATATAATCAAAATTACAATCCACAAACTTCTAAAGACTATTATGAGTAAGAATACTACACATATCAATATGAGGGATGTTATGACCAAGAATGTTATGGGGATTATGGTGAGGATAACCAAAATTTGTGGGTATGAACCTTATTGTATCCAATATACATTTCAACATGAGGAACAAATTCAAGCCCTAGAAATGATAGTAGCGGAGAAACATGAAGTATTCGAAAAAGCCCTAATAGCTAAATTACTAGACGCCCAATCAAAGAGCCCCCTAGAGAAGCTAGAAGCTAGAGAATCCTAAGATGATTTTTCTTGAAGATGACGATGATGATCTCACGTTTATGTCATTTATGTCATATCTTACTAAATTATCACTAACCCACGAGTTGCAACCTTCACATGATGAGCACCTTAGTATTCCAACCCTTCTTCTAGAGGCTTTATTACTTAGGTATGAAAAGTTTTAGCATGATAGTCATCCTTATCCTGAATCTCCAACAACTCCTCCTATCATAGACATAAATCCAGATGTTATCATTGACCAATCCACTTGGGTTGAACTCTCTCTAGATAATGAACCGCCACCCCTCCATGATAAATTAGTAGATGTTTTTTGAGAGAGGCTTCCTCATCAAGAGACTTACACTCCATCACATCCAATTTCTTTTTTACATATGGTTGATCTAGATGGGGAGACACCACCATTTGAAGAGAGTCACATGTTCCCTATCATTGATTATAAAGATGATATTCCCATTTTAATTCCTCTTGAACCCTGGGGAACATCTTGCATAGAGTAACTTGAGCCACATGCTATATCAATAAGGAAACCCACTAATCCCATTAACAACAATGTTGATTGCATGATTTTTTAGGAGAGCAAAAATATCCATCATGTTGATTTAAATTCAATTGTTCCTTTCATATCAACACTACTTCTCATATACGCATATCAATATGATGGGGGATTAGAGCCAGATCCTCCACCTGATCCTGTACAGCCGACACTACATGTGCTACCAACCCAACACCCTCCAATATCCCTCTATCCATATTCATCACCGATACTTCCTTCACCATTGAAGGAAGATATGTGGATCTCACTGGAAGGACTATGGGTAAAAAAGCAACATCACTTTTCCCTATCTAAAATCCCCTTTGAGCTTCCACGACCACCCAATTAGTGGGTGTACTATGAATCTCACTTTTGAAAGGTTCCATCCCTCATCAACATTCCATTTAGCTAGATGTTCTTTGAGCTACCAGGTCCTCCTAGTGATCTCCACACTTTTCTTCCCTCCAATCTGGATTTTAGTTTAGCTAGGGATGAGCAAAATTTCAAGTTTTGAATGGATGTGGGTGGTACGTACTCATTCCACTCATGCTATCTTAAAATTCTTGCAATTTTCATTATGTTATGTAGTTTAGATTTTAATTTTTCCAAACAATTTCTTTGTTTGGGCATTATCTAGTCGACCAAGCCTTTATCTAGTTGGACATGATTATATGCATATCAATACACCCCCCTTGAATGATGGAACTTCTTTTGTAGCATAAATTATAAAATGTTACATTTCTACAAAGTATCATGTCATCTAGGATCTTAATTGACACAATTCTTCATAAAAGATGACAAGCCGTAGAAGACTAATAGAATTAAAAAACAATGCTTCCTTATCTAGAGCTATAAATTGACTTGAAAATTTTCTTAATTTTGTATAACTCAGAATTAATTGACTCAATGTATTATACTCCCAATGTGCTTAAGTTAAAAAACGAGTTGCACAAAGAATAGTCTTATCTACAGTTCTTCCATCGCTATATTATCTCTCCATTCATAAACGAAAAGAAAAAAATATTAAAGTGTCAAAATCTTAAGTTCAGAGTGGCACCCCTCCCCCCTTCTCCTCCCTATTTTGCTTATTCCATATCTCTCATAAATTTAATAGGGCGTACCATCAAGAAAAGATGCCAAAAGAGCACATCAAAATATGTGGTCAATGTAACTACAAACAAAGAAACAAAAAGGTCTTAAGTTGAATAGATGAGAGATTGCTTCCTTCCGTACCTCCCTTCACTCCACTTTCCATGCCCAGGGGATATCTATATAACCCCACCAAAACCATTGAGCCCTATTTTTGTGTAATGACTCGTAAGAATATGTGGGAGTTTAAATACAAAAGAGATGTGAAGTTTGTTTTATTACATGTCTTGAAATGGAACCAAGTTGTGAAATAATATTTAATAAGGAATATGAAAATTATTTTTTGTGAATCCAAGAAGCGAAGGTTTCTTGGACATATAAGGTGGAAGGAGTCAAGTGGTATTATGTGAGTGAGGATGATAGACCGAAATTATTATGTGGCAATGTTTTTAATTCAATGATGCTCGAGGATGAGCAAAGTTTAAGTTTGGGTATTTTGATAAGTGTATTTTTATCCATCATAATTGCATATTTTAGATCTCTTTTTAAGAACGTTTCATTATTATTGTTTAGTTTTAAAGTTCATTTGTCTAAGTTAGATTTTCTCCCTTTATTTGGAGTTTTTACTAGTTTTAGGTTGACTTCTGTAAGGAAATGACCAAATTTGTCCAAAGATAGTTTCACAAATTGATAGTTTCAGACACAAGTCGACCGTTTCAGATATGAGTCGACCAATTCAGATCACAAATCAAATGTTTTGTTCCCATACTCAGTCAAATGGCCACAACCAACAACCATTCTAGGGTTTCATCAAAATGACACAAACATTAAATCCAATTGACTAACTCAGATTTTGAGTTGATCGATTCACGACATAGTCAAATGATTAAAGAAGGCAGTTTGACAAATCTCTTTGGGCAAGCAAATAAAGCCAAAAAAGGCCAACCATCGAGGGCTTCAGATTCTCATCCCTAGTCTCATGAATTGACTATTTCAAATATGATTCGACTTTTTCAGTTTGCGAGTCGACCATTTCAAATCATGAATTGATTGTTTCATGCATAGATCCAATCAAAAGTTGAATAAAGAAGGCCATTATTGGAGTCAAAGTATAACACCCCAATTCTCTTATCACATGAGCGTAAGCTAATGTTTTTTAACTAGGGAGAATCACTAACAGGATATGCATTACAATAATAATAGAAAAGAACCAACACATACTACTGTAAAAATGCATTCTCATAAATTCTTAGGAAAAGAAACATAGTTACAACAAAGTGTATCAAAAGCCTATATAAATGATGATAAAACCTTTACTCTATCTTAATGTCTCGGATCGTGTAGATGGTGTCCCGCATCAAGAAAACCTCTTTAAACTGAAGATGACTCCTCTATCTTGACCTCTCTTCCTGAAGATTAGTACATGTAGACATCTCATACCTAGTCATACACAAAGGGAAACCTAGGTTACAGTAAGTATCATTGAATTTTTAATAAATAAATAAATATATACTATAACTGAAAGGGGAATTAATATCTAAAAGTTGTAACCTTATACTCAATCCATGTATCGTTTATTTACATATTTTATCTATTTGTAGCCACCTTATATAATAAATCCTCTTCTATGACACTGAAGTGTCCTCTATGGTGCAGAGCATCCTTTGTTGCTATAACGTGCCCTCTGTTGACACAGAAGTGTCCTCTATGGTGCAATGCATCTTTTTTTGGCACGATGTGCCTTTTGTGACACATGTAGTGTATAGCGCAATGCGCCCTCTAATCGTCCCAGGACTCTTTGGTGAGGACTTATCCTAAAAGTATATAATTAATCTCCTGATGTCATTTTCTATCTCTATCCTTAATTTCTAATCTCTGAATCATCATCTCTTATATCTGAATATTAATTTCATATCTCTGAATATGTTCTCAATTTCTTATCTCTAAATATTAATCTCTTATCTCTAAATTTGTTCTTAATTTCTTATATCTGGATCTTAATCTATTATCTCTAACTCTGTATCTATGTTCTCTAATTCTTAACTAAATCTAACTCTAAATCTAAAATCAGATAATCTTAGTATCTCATGAATCTTAATCTGGGGATCTATTTTAACATGAGGGCTTAACATAATTTTGATATCAGATATTGACATCTGAGTTTAAAAGTTTAACAAAGTAAATTGAACCCAACATAGAAATACTGAGGATCTAAAAGTGATATACATGTCAACTAGTTTAAATATAATAATATGGCAACATAACTCAAACTAAATAGAATCTGATTGCCGAAATCATGACAGGATATGAAACACTAAAGTCTAAAAGTAACTTAATCTCTAAGTCACTTTTAGGGATGTGTATGCTGAAACATAATAACAATGAAAATCAATGGACATGTCCCACTTACATTTTATACTGAAGATGCCCTTAAGGTAGTCTTAATTCCTTGTTCCATAACTTGATCCCCTAGATATCATTAAATTTCTATAGGTGCAAATGTATATTCCCTATTTCAATTTCTAAATATTAAACTCCCATCACCCTAACTTTCTAAACTGAATTTGGGTTCTTCTTTTTATAGACTAAAAATAATTCCCATATAAAATCATGACAAAATCTTAGTATTGGACGTATATCAAAACTTACATCATATTACAACTACGATCTTTATACTCAAATAAGCCAAAAAAACCCGTCTTATGCACTAATTAAGCATTTACATCATATGATGAGAATAAATCTCAAACATAATCACATATACTAATCTTACGAACTCAGTTACTATATAACAAGGAAATAAGTACAAATCATCTTCTATACAAAATATGCATACCTATCTCATAATAATAACAATAAACATCAACTATCTTGCCTTAATGGCCACTTAGGCCTCATAATAATACATAAAACCCCATCAAAACTTTGAAAATAATAATCATACAATCTACAAGGGTCTATATAAAAATATCATGTCTTTTCATAGTCAAATCATGGCTAAAATACCCAAAATACCTTTATTAGAATTTATATCAAAAAACTTACTAAATTTAAATCAGAAAGATCATGCCTTGTAATAATGTTAAAAATATAAAAACATACTTAGTAATACATTTTCATAGTTTCTAAACTCAGTTGATATTCTTAATGCCCAATACATAGAAATCTTATAAGTATTGATACATAATATACATACACACACACACACACACACACACACACACACACACACACACACATATATATATATATATATATATATATATATATATATATATATATATATATATATATAACAACTTTTGAATCATCTACTAGAGATTTTTTAGACATAGAAGGCTCAAAATCCTTTCCATACATACCTTATTTTTTCCAAATAGATACATATACAAAAATATGTGTATTTAAAAAAAAAATACCTTATTGGAGCAACGATGGTCGTTCAAACAAGATCTAACAGACAAAGATGCACCACGCTGCAAGTAGGAGCAGCAAGATCATGCTCATGGATCCCCAAATAGGGTTTGTCTCCCTCTCCACCTGATAGACCCAACCTAGGTTTGTCTGTTGCATGTGATCTATTTTTCACAGAGTACCCTCACTGCCACTGGGCAATCTCCGATGACCTATTGCTCGACATCTAAGACTCTATGGTGTGAGATAAGGCTGTCAATCAATTTGGGTTGGCATCTAAGTCTAGGACTATGAGATTTCTAGGCACAAAAAGGCTATGGCTGAGATCCCCATCTTGCATCCTTGATGTCGTCATTGACCCTCATATTCTTCTTATGTTTCTTTGATATCCTTCCTTCTCTCATAGATTTGCTTGAAACCCTAGAACTAGTTCCTTTAGACCCTACACTCAAGATCCTTAGGGTGTTTTATAGCCACTCGTCTCATGGATAGCCATGTGGATCCCAGACTCTATTTGAGTCTTGTTTAGGGGGGCACGGGGAATGTGAACCTCACATCCCCCTTTTTTCTTATCTTTTAAATTAAAGTCCAAACTAAAGAAATATTTACATATCTCAAATAAAACCTCTATTTGATCTCAAATTTTGGGATAAACAATATATTGTCGTTATCTCTTCATGGGAAATATATTAGGTCCAAATTAATCGAATAGACACTCTAAAAGCATCCTTTAAGTAATTATTTCAAAATTAAAATTTTCATTACCTAGGCCACTGGATAAATCAAAATTCTATAAAAAAACCCTTTAAGTATTATTTGAAAATTACAAATTTAATCATCTAGGCCACTAGATAAATCAAAATGATATGAAATTTCTCCAATAGTATTATATTCTAATTATCTTTCCAATATATTTATTTTGGCATTTTTTATGAACAGAAGAAAAAAAGTAAATTCTCAAATTTGTACACCAAGTACCCATATGTAAGTTCTAATTGGCCCAAATGGGCTTGAAGTGGGTTATGGGGCACATGTCACATCTCTTTGTCTTCCAAAGGGTCCTTGAGATTAATCATATTCTTGATTACAAAAATTATTGTTCAACTGATGTAATTCCCCAATTGAATATTGCTCATGATACATTTGATCAATATTACATTGCTTTCTAAATATTAAGATCATAACTAGTTCTACTGCTCAAACCATTAACTAGAGTCATCATATTTCCTTCATCATTCCACTCTGGTTGTCACCTCATATCATCAATTTAAATATCGTATTCCCAAACTTCAAAGATATTACCAAATCAGCCTAAATTGTATATAAGACACCCTCAAAATCTTTTTACTTTAAATACAAATGTCATGAAAATTGGATGGAACCTTATTGTAACTACCAATCTATCATATAATGAATTTATCAATAACTTAATCATGTTTTTACTAGGTTCTAAAAATTAGGGGTGTGACACAAACTTTGGTCGAAGCGGACCCAACGACTGCCACCACCAGAAAGCCTCATTTAGGGGGTTTTGCCCATCTTTTCTCCCTATAAAAGGAGGGGGGACGCCAAAGCAAAGGGCATCACTTTTTACATCACTTTTACTACCTCTTCCTCTAGGATTTTTATTGTAATCTTGTTCCTTCATATTATGTCTTAGTAGTTCTCTTCTGGGGCAGGAGTAGTAGCCCCATAGCCTGTTCTCTACATTAGTTGTACGATTCCATTATCTTAATAAAAGGAGGTTCCAAAAACCGTGTTTACTTCAATCAAAGGATATATATATATATATATGGGTACCGAGATCTCTGGTCCTAATAAGAAACAATGCATAAATTTTTAACACATATTTATGATCTTTTATCTTTCTGATCCACACTCTTTTTCTAGTTAAAAAAATCATATTGTTGTGGGGATGCTACGATCTAGGTCTGAACATGTAATATTTTGACGTAATCACTTGATTTAGATTATGATCTTTTTATTTAGTTGTCTTATTTGTTATAACCTATGTTGACGTGATCACCTGATCCATGGGTTAGAACCTTGGAATGGGAATCACTTATTATTGACACAATTGATTGATAGATTTATGTTGGATGGTTGGATGAGGATCCTCACACGTTGTGACCTCAGGTTTGAGAGAAGTTTGGTCTTTGTGTGATTTTTTCTCCCACAAGACAATTTTTTCATAATGTTGATTTGGTCATTAAAATAAGGAATTGGATCGGTTGATGTAGGAGCTTGGTTTTTGATGGCTATCCTTTTGACCCGTAGTTTCTTCCTATCTTTGATTAGTTAAATTTTATTTCTATACTTTTATTTTCTATTCTTAGCATAATCAAACTCTCAACAACTGGAGTCCTTCTTGTTCTCACAATTGGTTGGATTTCAACCATCCTTTCCCATCCCTTGGATCAATATCTTACTATGAGAAAGTTGGTTTGTTGCTTGCAATAAATTGACTGCCTCTTTAGAAGGTTAAACTCTAGGATTCTTTCTAGTTATTTGGTGTGCAAACGACATGCATCAAGCATGTTGGGCTAGTGTCAAAGCACATAGAACAATATTTGTTACTGTAGTGACTTAGGTTTAAGGATCATTGTCACAACTATCACATTGATGACCCCGACATGTCATTCCATGACTCCCATGTGTCAATCTTAAGGTGGGTTACAACTTGTTTTCTAACAAGTAGCTATGTATCTGAGTTGATATTCAAAATTATGACTAAAGAGATATAGTAATCACTCATGGTGAATGCTAGTCTTGTGTATTATTGGTTTCCTATACTCACTACTACAGAACATGCCTTTAGCATCGGTTAATTAAGGCCTTTAGTATTGGTTTCCAAGCGACACCCAAGTGGGTGCCGCTAAAGGTGGACCCCTTCTGTTTCGGTTCCCTAACCGACGCCAAAACGCTTCCTGCCACTGAAAATGCACCAGCAAAAGGAATATAGGCATCGGTTATTTAAGAAAACTGACACTATAGAGTGGTTACAGACATCGGTTATTAAAAGAACCGACACCATTACCCTTCCCTCCATCAATAAAGTACCAGTAAGGGCACTATCGACATCGGTTCTTGTATATAACCGACACTATATCTTGATAAATTCGTCAGTTTTATGCAAATAACTGACACCATATCACTGCCATCACGACCGTGCTGGCCAACACGGCCGTGGTAAGAGTCGTCGATTTTTACCGACAACCGACACCAGGACGGGATAAAGACGTCGATTTTTTGCTAAAAATTAATGCCATATGATTTTGGTGTCAGTTGTTTATAAACAATTGACACCTATTTGCTTATTTTTTTCTTATCAATTTGTAAGCATGTTGTATGGCTAGTCAGTAGGATGCAGAACCTGCAGTTCAGTTTTGAACTATAGGTTTACAACATCCATTGATATCATTCATACAACATACCACAAACCTGCAAAGTTATTCAAATTTAGACACATGTATTGGTCAGATACATGTAGAAACCTACAAAGTTATTTACATACACATTCAGTTCCATTCATTTTATCTTTTTCACATTCAGACACATGTAGAAACATTCATGTATTGATTAGAAAAAGTCATTCACATTCACACATATGAAAATTCATAAAAAGTCATTCACATTCACACAAAAAAATAATTATGAGAACAAAGTTATTCTTTATTCATCATCATCATCATTGTCAATAAAATTATATTTAAAAATTCCCACTCTTTGTAGGGATTTTTCCCATTCTTCTCTTACAACATATAATTTCTCTCTCGTATAGGGAGTATGTACATCTAATAGCTTTCCACCTATGCTGAAGTCAGCAGTTTTAAAGACCTGCAAAGAGAATGACGTATACATATATAATTAATAATATATAGTAAGATTGATATATTTCATATTATCTAATGAGACTATGTATAATACATGCTGTATCATTTAGAATGATATTGTGAAAGGGAATTCAATAATCAGAAGCTAGCATTTCTTTTATCCATGTATAGTTAGATGCATTAACTGATAGGAGAGTCGAGGAAGCACTTGATAAGAGACTCCATGACGCAATTAGCAAGTGGCATGCATCTCAGATGGCCACTCAGACAATACATGTGATGTGTTGTGCTTCTCCTACTACTCCTACTATAGAGGTTGGGAGTAATCCTAAGGACCCACCACCTACCACGTCATCTGTAAGTATTTTTATGACATAGTAGCTAGTCTGTTCAAGATGATATGTTTGTGTATATATGCATATAACATTCTTTACGTAAATTTGTAGGGGTTGAATCCATGCCGACTAAAAAGTCAAGAATATATTGTTGCAGAGGCGTCGACTTACCCACCCCTTAAAGGGTGCATGTTTCATGGGTATCCAGTACCAGATGGTGTGGTACGTGTGAGCCTGATACATGTACTCCCCAATTAGAGGGATCTTGCACTGCCTCATGCATACCTAGATGTTGAAACACTTGGTGAGGCAGTAGGTGGAGTGATATTGTGGCCTGAAGTGGATGTCCTCTATACTAATATTGTATGATAAATTTTCATTACGTTAATTTGTTAGTGTGTATATATGAGTCAATTGATATGAAATTATATATACAGGTCAAAAAGACGAGACCCGCTACATCTTGGCCTCCACCTCCTCGACTACCAAGTTGGCTTCCAAGGGACCTACACGCCTTGATAGGTCCTAATTGTAGGGGCGTGGCAGTATGGATCGATGAACATGATCTAAATTGCCTTATAAATGTTACTATTCCAGAGGATGCTGTAGGTAAATCATATGATAACAATCTATTTATATAAGTTTAACATATGTATTAATGCATACATAATATAAGTTTTGCATACGTATTAATGCATATGTATTAATGCAGGTCAATCATATGAAAACAAGATATTTATACAAGATATTTTGGAGTTGTTTCGTTATGATTGGATGAACACATCTATGATAGAGCTTTGGATATGGTGAGATCTTATTTATACATCCATATACCTTATTTTATATATGGTGATCTGGTTTCTTATATATTAATGCATACGTAATACATGTTTTACAGCCACTTACACATGATATGTACAAATTTTGGGTTTTTCCATGTGGGATTTTTGGTTCCGTCTTTGATTAGTCTTGTAGATGCAGACCCTTCTTCAATTACTTCATATTGATGTGATGCTTTTCAATATTTTGGTAAAAATAATAAGACAGTGATAATAGCTCCATTCAATATCGAGTAAGTTTACTTTGCTTATAATTTGGATTTAAGCAAATTATATTTTTATTGTGGATTTTGAGTTATTAATTTTCTACTTTCTTACCTGTAGTGGTAAACATTGGGAGTTACTAGTTATTGTCCCCAAAACGTTCACTGTCTATTATCTAGATCCTGTGGGAAATGAGTTGAATATATTATATGGACATGCAATTAAAAGGCCATTATTCTCGTGAGAAATTTCATATTTTTATATCCGTTAACATATGTTACTAAATTACTATTTAATTATGCAATTTAATGTGTTACATTAATATATGTAGGACTTTATAAGAGTACAAAAAAGCTGGAGGAAAGGTCCCCAGGAAAAAGAATCTGTCACTAATTTGGGAGAATGTGAAAGTAATTTCCTGACTCCAATATATATATTATTTATGTGAACTGTACTTATTTGTATTTTGAATATTATGTATGGTTACCTCAGCTTGTGAAAGTCCCGCTTTTGGGGCAGGTTTGCACTGGGATGGCCCAAAGAACGCTTTGATTCCCACACCAGTTCCTGCACCCCTAACACATCCAGGATGATCTGGGTTATCCAAAGCAACTGTCAGTTCATCCCTTGTGCCCTGAGGGATGAACTTGCCTTCCTTCCTCTGCTCGTGCAGCTCCCGCTAATCACCATCAACAAAAATTAGTAAGTAAACATAACAATAATCAATATCGATCGATTGCTCTAAGAGTTGATTTTTACCATTTTTGCAACCGCCTCATCAGTTGCGGGCTTCGGTATGTCTCCCTTCTTGTTTTGCCTCCCAGCTATCCACATAGCATGGTGAGGTAGAGGTGCGGGAGCAGTAGTAGAGGACTCTCAAGTCTCCTGAGTAGCAGCAGACTGAGAAGACTCAGCCTGTAGTCTTTGGTGAACGCCTGTATATCCTCTTGGACCCATTGTGTGGTTGTGCACATTCAGTGCACACCTTGCTCGTTGAGCATCGCTGATAGCCTAGTTAGTTAGCACATTGATTTGGTTAGTAACACTAAAGGTTAATCTTGAATAGATGAATACATAAGAACGTATATTAATTAAATTGGGAGTGGCGCTTAATACCTTGAATTCATCCATTTTTCTTTGGATAACAAATTCCTTCCAGTCTTTGGGGTCCAGGTAGTTCCGTTGCTTTGTAGCTTCCTTCTGCTTAAATTTATTTTTTAAAGAGAATACAAACAAAATTATTAGTGTAGAGTTAGTCAAATAGTGATCAATGTCTAGAATTGGAAATCAATCAAGAACCTCTTCTCAGCATCGCGTATGTAATCTCGGGTGAGATTGGTCCTATAGTTCCTTAGGACCATCCCACAACGTTGCATCACACATTTACGATGCATCTTTTCATCCAGATCAAATATGCTCTACAAATTAAATAGAATTGCTATTAACTAGTATCCTAAAAATTAGTAATCTACACAAATAGAATTACAAATAATAATAACTCACACATAGTTCCTTCCATTTATGGTCTTTCTTCCCCTTAGGAACTTTATGCTAGGATTCTAGGTTAGGACTACAATGACTGCGAGTAAGAACCCCAAGATATGAAACAAATGAGTTACAGTTCACTCCATATGGATTTCCTGCATGATCGAAATCCACATCCAATTTGGGTCCATTGCCCCTTTGCTGTAGTAACTTGTTCATCATTGTGATGCCCCTCACTTTCTCAATTTTCTTTTGCTGCTCTTCAAGTGCTGTAATTTCTTCAGGGGGTACATCTCCAACCTAAAATTTGATTAAAAAAACACACTTACTGTAAAAAGTGGGACCCGAAAGGAGATCCACTCAAATGATATAATACAAGAGCCATGTAATAATAAAGCAGTGGAACAAAATCATTACAAAGTTATAAGATGTATCATTATACAATTGTTCCTCACCACAAAAGGTGATTTTACAAAAACTTGAACTAAGTATGACTAAAGCCGACAACATACGGTAACCTAACTATTGCAAGCTATCCTTAATTCCAAGCTAGGTAGATGATCTTCTCGAGTCGTTGTCTTGTAATGTACCTATACCTGGGTGGAAAGGAACATCACCCAGAATATAGGAAACAATATAGAGGTCAACAAAGGTTGAGTATGTACATATATAAACACTTTTGGGTATTATATAGGGTTAAAAGTACAAAAGAGATGTTCCCACAAGAAAAGAGGGCTATTTGCAATTAGGTATGTTCAAGAGAAAAGTAACAAAAGAAATGAGGCATATTAAATTCAGATTTGCAAGCATGATAATAAAGATTGTCTTGCCATAATAATCATCTGCAGATTCATATTAAAACAATAAACATTTGCATGCATAACAATGTAGACTAAATATACCTAAAACAGGGCCATAACACCATAGGATCATGGCCTAAAAGAAATAAGGGTGGAAACACACACCCTATATAAGTATGGTTGTACATAAGTACCACTATTCTAGATATTCTAGTCAAACACATAGCATGCATAAATAGAGTGGCAAGACTAACATTTTTAGTCAATTTCACATAAAAGGACAATCATAGAAGGAGAGGTCCAAAGACCCATTATAAATGAATATTCCAACAACCACATGAATTTATATGAATCAAAAGCATAAAGTATGAATGTCCAACAATTGGATTTTAAATAAAATTGATAGTTCAAGAGATGACTCATTAAAGAAATGTAGGTTCAATCAAATAATGCCCAAAATAAAATAGAGGATGTACATACCTGATATTCACGACTAACCCAATTTCTAGGGGTGAAATTCACCAATCAATTATCTCCAAGGGTTGGTGATGAATGAGCTACAAAGTAGAGTATTGTTTGTTACTATTTGGATTGAAGCCAAAACATGTTCAATTTAGGTTATTTAGGACTCAGTTTTCCATCTAGGTTTATTATTCCATATTTTTCTTATCATTATAGTCAATTAGATTTCCAATTAGGTCATATATTATCAATGTTGTCCATGTATATGATCTTTTTCGATAGATTAGATCCCCAATTATTATTCTTTATCTGACATAACATAGTTCCATTTAGTCAGTAGGATTGAAGATGTATATTGCAATATATGCTTTAAATACCAAAGTACCCTAATAGGGACACCTAGGGTATAAATCCAACATAACTCAGTATAGAAGTTAGATATTGAATATGCACATGAATAGAAGTTTGTACCAAATGATTATAAGGAAGTAGATTATTTATTAGTCTGAACTAACATGTCATTCATACTTTTGTGATTAAGAAATATTCTTAAATATAATGTTTCTACGTACTCCACTTTATTCATCATATATTAATCTACATAGATGTACTTTATGTATTCATGTGTATTTGTAATTGCCATAATATATAATCATTTATCTGGGGTTATGGTTTCACACAAGGAGGATGCTAGTACTTTGAATATTCATACATATACTTACGAAATTGTTGATTTATTATTAAACTATAGGATTTTCCTCACTACTATTTCTTTATTATATCGATGAGAATACACACACACACACACACACATATATATATATATATATATATATATATATATATATATATATATATATATATATATAAGTGTGTGTGCATACCACTAGGCTACATATAACTATAGTTGAGTATACCGAATGAAGCTTTAGATATTATCTTCTAGTGCACCTAGTTTAGATATCTCAGTCTTGTTAATTGAATTATCTAATATTAAACATAGGAAAGTACTAACCTGTCTTGGTCCAAGTAGAGTGAAGAGATTGATCTTTAATAAATGTCATATGCTTGTGTTCCTTGGACTAAACTGAATATGGATTCAGGTTGAGGTGTGTTGAATTGTCATGGAATCTCCATCAAGTCCTCCATGGTCGCTGCTGGAACTTGACATTCAATTGCAGGTCATCATCGGCAGGTGTAGCATGTCTGATGGAGAGGAAGGAGGAAGTATTTGAGGAGGGAGAATGTATCAACATCATGAATAGGTTGGAACATGGTTGTGGGATATTAGTGGATCTTCATGATGCAACAAGTGGTGGTTGGCATAGGTTTGACAAAGAACATGAGGAGGAGAAGTGTCACTCAACGACAATGACCTACGATGGCTCTGTCTGTTGTTGCTTGGCACCGTCGGGTGCATTAGATAAGATTGACAGTGGTAACCATGACTAGCTTGGTCTGAAGTGGTGGTAGAACTTGCTTCATGAAGGGAGGCAGCCAAGGTGTCATGGCGGTGGCCGTCTGGTGGTGGGGCTGGCGATGTGTATGTCTTGTAGGTTGCAGGTGGTGTTGGCTGTGTTGGGAAGATCAGAGTGGTGGCAACCCAAGGAGGGAGGGAGATGGTCTGTGGCTCATCTATGTTGATGACAGTGCTGCCTTATAGGCACATGGGCATCAATAGACCAAAACATTACTTCCGTTGATGGTGACATGCAGTTCATAGGTGAGGAAGGAGGAAGGCGATTAAGCAGCCAGAGAAAAATCCAAATGATGACTAACTGCCTTGATAGTGGAATAGAGAGCCAACAATCAATATATTCACTTGCGCCTTTGATCGGGTACTTGCAGGAGGAGGCTGAGACTGTGACTTCTTGGCTGGTTGATGGACAAGGTGTCGACGGCACTCGACGCTGCTTTAGTGGCGCTCGATGCTACTTAGAGTTGCTTGATGTTGCTGGGTACAGGTGGAAGGCGGCAAAGGTTGTTATCGAGTCTGCACTCTACAGTAGATGGGCGGCACTCGGGTTGGTGGTTGTAGAGATGAGGGTAGCATCACTGCCGATGCAGCAACCTCCATAGGCCTCGTAGTTGTAGGTTGACGATGAAGCTACAGATCGATCTCGATGGCATCATTGCTGGTGGAGGTATCTACTATAGATTGGTTTGATTGCAGCACGAACAGAGATGAGTAGAAGAGGTCGGTGGCGCTCCCTGGAGATGTTCACACTGTCTGGAGAGGCTCATATGCTACCTAGTATTGCTTGGTGATGTTGGGTGTAGGTGGAGGAGAGGTGCCAGCCGACGACTGTTCTTTCGTCCAGGGTGACTGGTCGCAGATTCAGGAGGAGATGATGAACATGGTATGGAGGAGGAAACAGGAAGGAGGCGGCTAGCTCTCATCCTACTCGTGGCAATGGTCATGATGATTGGAGGAGGAAGAAGGCACCATTTCTCTATGCCTCAAACCACGTTTTTCCAATCACTCACCAGTGATGTGGTTTTGTAGGTTTGATGGGAGGAAGAAGAAGAGGCTGTGAGGGGGGTATGACAACTTGATGAACCTGGAGTGGTGGTGGGCTTGAGAGGACGTCGATGGATTCATGGTCGGTATTGTCAATGGTAGTCGAGGGTGCCGAGCAAGCCACGCGGAAGTGATCATGTGTTGCAGGTGGCGTCTGATGACTGAGGGTAGGAGAGAAAGAGTGGGACTGCAGGGGGCTAGTGCTATGAGAGGAAAGAAGTGAAGGATGAGGAGAATAGGGAGAGGAGAAGAGAGAAAGACGGAGGAAGTAGGAGGAGGAAGATCCGCTGGCTGCGGTAAGCTGTTGCGGAGAGGAAGGAGACATAGTCATACACAGAGTAAATCAATTGTGTGACCAGGAGGATTAAGCGGTGACAATAGAATGTAATTATAATTAATACAATGGTGTATACTAAGTTAGGAACTCAAACTAGTAATTGGTTGGGCAATTGAAGTCTGATTGATATCAAAATTGATAAGTAGACCAACTAACATGTGAGAAATACCATGATGCCATCAATTTCACATTTTGAAGATGTTTAATTTAAAAGATTTCATTACTTGTATATCATACATACATTTAATGTATTTACTCATTTTAACATTTATTACACTTTAATTTGATTTATTACATCTTATACCCCTAAGAATATTTTAGGATGTCAAATTGGAGTCAAGCATGGTATTTGGTATATGTGTTCCTTAAGTCTTGTTATTGAGTGTATTGTGATTATTTTACCTTGTATGCCAAATACTAAGGGTATTTATATATCCTTAACACCAATTATTCTTCAAGTGCTTTGTATTGTTGGAAATATACAATATGTTAAGATAATGGAATAGGACCTTAGAATAAGCGAGATTCAATACATATGTCTGGATTCGAGTACGTTACAACACTCCACCCCTTAAAAGGGATTTCGTCCTCGAAATCCATCCACTTGTGGTATGGTAACTTGAGTTATAAACGTAACCAAGTTATACATTTCTAGTATACTCAATGTAGGGGGTCATACCATATTATTCATGTCACACTTATCGTGTACTCTTAAGGGGAAGCCATATGTATCCATATATCATGCATCAATTAATCTAATTATGTTAGATGTTGGGCTAGAAAAGTTACAACAAGACCTTTTGTTAACTAGTTTGTATCAATTAGGGCTAACTGCAGTGTTATCATAGTTTCTCCATTCTTTGATCATGGTCCACATCATTTTCCTTATCATCATTATCATCGTCATTATCATCAACATCTCATCATCATCAAAAACAACAACATCATCATCTACTCATCATCAACGTCGTCGTCATCATCATCATCATCATCACCTAGAAGGGCAAAAAGGGTGAATCTAGGTCTTACATATCCAAAGCTTCTTTGTACTCTCTACACCACACTTAGTCCTTGGGTACCGGTCGATCATTCCAGTCAAGTGCTTCTTTATTGAAGGATTTCTCTACAAATCAAACTTTCTTACGGTGGTGACTTGGTTCGAAAACCATCAATAAAATCTTAAAACTTTTCTTTAGTATATATAAATTAATATTGAAAATAAGTTTGACGAGGAAAATCTTGCGACGAAAAATCCAAAATTGGCGCCAAAAATTGACCCGAGAACCAAGTCAACCACTTTCCAATATGCTACACACTTGGTGTTACATTACTATCAATTCATTCTAATAAAAGAGTTTATTCACTAAAACAAATTAAGGAGGGAAATGTTTTACTATTACACATTGTCTACTTCCACCAGACCTATTAGAACACACTATACATTATTCTTCACTTTACCCTTATCATGATCTACACATCTTCATTCCACAAAAGGGTCTAACTCTATGGACACCTAAAAGGGCATACACCTATATATCCAATACTAAAGTATAAGAGGAGGAAGGGTCTTTTATTATGCACGATCAACTTCTATTAAACCTTAATAAGAAAGGACATTATAATTCCCCATGTCACCCTTAAATATGATTCACACTGCCTCATCTCGAGACCTAAGGAAGTCATAAGACTATCCAATGTTATGGGGAGAGAAATAGGGTTTACATATCACTATCTAGTTTACATCCATAATTCTTCACATATAAAGGTACCCTACATAGTCAAGCTACTCATATTAATCACTACACTGAACAAGTATACTATTGGAGATGAGAAGGGTGAATACTATGGAAATCTACCAAAACTTATAGCTTTCTACAACTAATTCTCATGTATGAGGCATAACAATCTCAATGAAGATGGTAGCCAACTCTGAGATGAATTTAGGGTGAGCTATGTGAACTATACTCCCATAAGGTTGGGAAAAAGAATCTAATGACCACAATTATAACCCCTATGTAGGGAAATTATGTACTCGATAAAGGGTATAGGACTAACTAGGGTTCCCAAAAATTGAGTCTCGAACACACGTGGTTTGGGGAGTGGAAATCACCAAATTAGATAGGGATTGAAGCCCTATTTGGTTTCCACTACTCAAGATTAGATATGTCAACTATATGTAAAGGGTCGCCTATGTACCTAATGAAGGAACAATATAGGATAACTTGAAATAGTCAAGTTACCGACTGCTTTGGCTTTGACACCATTTTGTAAAAAGTGGGACCCGAAAGGAGATCCACTCAAATGATATAATACAAGAGCCATGTAATAATAAAGCAGTGGAACAAAATCATTACAAAGTTATAAGATGTATCATTATACAATTGTTCCTCACCACAAAAGGTGATTTTACAAAAACTTGAACTAAGTATGACTAAAGCCGACAACATACGGTAACCTAACTATTGCAAGCTATCCTTAATTCCAAGCTAGGTAGATGATCTTCTCGAGTCGTTGTCTTGTAATGTACCTATACCTGGGTGGAAAGGAACATCACCCAGAATATAGGAAACAATATAGAGGTCAACAAAGGTTGAGTATGTACATATATAAACACTTTTGGGTATTATATAGGGTTAAAAGTACAAAAGAGATGTTCCCACAAGAAAAGAGGGCTATTTGCAATTAGGTATGTTCAAGAGAAAAGTAACAAAAGAAATGAGGCATATTAAATTCAGATTTGCAAGCATGATAATAAAGAGTGTCTTGCCATAATAATCATCTGTAGATTCATATTAAAACAATAAAGATTTGCATGCATAACAATGTAGACTAAATATACCTAAAATAGGGCCATAACACCATAGGATCATGGCCTAAAAGAAATAAGGGTGGAAACGCACACCATGGGCGGAATATGCACGCCCTATATAAGTATGGTTGTACATAACTACCACTATTCTAGATATTCTAGTCAAACATGTAGCATGCATAAATAGAGTGGCAAGACTAACATATTTAGTCAATTTCACATAAAAGGACAATCATAGAAGGAGAGGTCCAAAGACCCATTATAAATGAATATTCCAGCAATCACATGAATTTATATGAATCAAAAGCAGAAAGTATGAATGTCCAACAATTGGATTTTAAATAAAATTGATAGTTCAAGAGATGCCTCATTAAAGAAATGTAGGTTCAGTCAAATAATGCCCAAAATAAAATAGAGGATGTACATACCTGATATTCATGGCTAACCCAATTTCTAGGGGTGAAATTCACCAATCAATTATCTCCAAGGGTTGGTGATGAATGAGCTACAAAGTATAATACTATTTGTTACTATTTGGATTGAAGCCAAAACATGTTCAATTTATGTTATTTAGGACTCGATTTTCCATCTAGGTTTATTATTCCATATTTTTCTTATCATTATAGTCAATTAGATTTCCAATTAGGTCATATATTATCAATGTTGTATATCCATGTATATGATCTTTTTCGATAGATTAGATCCCCAATTATTATTCTTTATCTGACATAACATAGTTCCATTTAGTCAGTAGGATTGAAGATGTATATTGCAATATATGCTTTAAATACCAAAGTACCCTAATAGGGACACCTAGGGTATAAATCCAACATAACTCAGTATAGTAGTTAGATATTGAATATGCACATGAATAGAAGTTTGTACCAAATGATTATAAGGAAGTAGATTATTTATTAGTCTGAACTAACATGTCATTCATACTTTTATGATTAAGAAATCTTCTTAAATATAATGTTTCTCTGTACTCCACTTTATTCAACATATATTAATCTACATAGATGTACTTTATGTATTCATGTGTATTTGTAATTGCCATAATATATAATCATTTATCTGGGGTTATGGTTTCACACAAGGAGGATGCTAGTACTTCGAATATTCATACATATACTTACTAAATTGTTGATTTATTATTAAACTATAGGATTTTCCTCACTACTATTCCTTTATTATATCGATGAGAATACACATATATATAAGTGTGTGTGCATACCACTAGGCTACATATAACTATAGTTGAGTATACCGAATGAAGCTTTAGATATTATCTTCTAGTGCACCTAGTTTAGATATCTCAGTCTTGTTAATTGAATTATCTAATATTAAACATAAGAAAGTACTAACCTGTCTCGGTCCAAGTAGAGTGAAGAGATTGATCTTTGATAAATGTCATATGCTTGTGTTCCTTGGACTAAACTGAATATGGATTCAGGTTGAGGTGTGTTGAATTGTCATGGAATCTCCATCAAGTCCTCCATGGTCGCTGCTGGAACTTGACATTCAATTGCAGGTCATCATCGACAGGTGTAGCAGGTCTGATGGAGAGGAAGGAGGAAGTATTTGAGGAGGAAGAATGTATCAACATCATGAATAGGTTGGAACATGGTTGTGGGATATTAGTGGATCTTCATGATGAAACAAGTGGTGGTTGGCATAGGTTTGATGAAGAACAGGAGGAGGAGAAGTGTCACTCAATGACAATGACCTACGATGGCTCTGCCTGCTGTTGCTTGGCACCGTCGGGTGCATTAGATAAGATTGACAGTGGTAACCATGACTAGCTTGGTCTGAAGTGGTGGTAGAACTTGCTTCATGAAGGGAGGCAGCCAAGTTGTCATGGCGGTGGCCGTATGGTGGCGGGGCTGGCGTTGTGTCTGTCTTGCAGGTTGCAGGTGGTGTTGGCTGTGTTGGGAAGATCAGAGTGGTGGCAACCCAAGGAGGGAGGGAGATGGTCTGTGGCTCATCTATGTTGATGGCAGTGCTGCCTTATAGGTACATGGGCGTCAATAGACCAGAACATTACTTTCGTTGATGGTGACTTACAGTTCATAGGTGAGGAAGGAGGAAGGCGATTAAGCAGCCAGAGAAAAATCCAAATGACGACTAACTGCCTTGATAGTGGAATAGAGAGCCAACAATCAATATATTCACTTGCGCCTTTGATCGGGTACTTGCAGGAGGAGCCTGAGACTGTGACTTCTTGGCTGGTTGATGGACAAGGTGTCGAAAACACTCGACGCTGTCCAGTGGTGCTCGACGCTGTCCAGTGGCACTCGACGCTGCCTTAGTGGTGCTCGATGCTACCTGGAGTTGCTTGATGTTGCCGGGCACATGTGGAAGGCGGCGGAGGTTGTTACCGAGTCTGCACTCTGCAGTAGATGGGCGGCACTCGGGTTGGTGGTTGTAGAGATGAGGGAAGCATCATTGCCGATGCAACAGCCTCTATAGGCCTCGTCGTTATAGGTTGACGATGAAGCTGTAGATCGATCTCGATGGCATCATTGCTGGTGGAGGTATCTACTATAGATTGGTTTGATTGCAACACGAACAGAGATGAGTAGAAGAGGCTAGTAGATCTCCCTGGATATGTTCGCACTGTCTGGAGAGGCTCAGCTGCTACCTAGTATCACTTGGTGATGCTGGGCGTAGGTGGAGGATAGGTGTCGGCCGACGGCTGTTCTTTCGGCCAAGGTGACTGGTCACATATTCAGGAGGAGATGATGAACTTGGTATGGAGGAGGAAATAGGAAGGAGGCGGCTATCTCTCATCCTACTCATGGAAATGGTCATGATGATTGGAGGAGGAAGAAGGCACCATTGCTCTATGCCTCAAACCACGCTTTTCCAATAACTCACGAGCGATGTGGTGTTGCAGGTTTGATGGGAGGAAGAAGAAGAGGTTGCGTGGGGGTATGACGGCTCGATGAACCTGGAGTGTTGGTGGGCTTGAGAGGACGTCGATGGATTCATGGTCGGTATTGTCGATGGTAGTCGAGGGTGCCAAGCATGCCACACAGAAGTGATCACGTGTTGTAGGTGGCGTCTGATGACTGAGGGTAGGAGAGAAAGAGTGGGACTGCAGGGGGCTAGTGCTACGAGAGGAAAGAAATGAAGGATGAGGAGAATAGGGAGAGGAGAAGAGAGAAAGATGGAGGAAGTAGGAGGAGGAAGATCCGCTGGCTGCGGTAAGATGTTGCGGAGAGGAAGGAGACATAGTCATACACAGAGTAAATCAATTGTGTGACCAGGAGGATTAAGCGGTGACAATAGAATGTAATTATAATTAATACAATGGTGTATACTAAGTTAGGAACTCAAACTAGTAATTGGTTGGGCAATTGAAGTCCGATTGATATCAAAATTGATAAGTAGACCTATTAACATGTGAGAAATACCATGGTGCCATCAATTTCACATTTTGAAGATGTTTAATTTAAAAGATTTCATTACTTGTATATCATACATACATTTAATGTATTTACTCATTTTAACACTTATTACACTTTAATTTGATTTATTACATCTTATACCCCTAAGAATATTTTAGGATGTCAAATTGGAGTCAAGCATGGTATTTGGTATATGTGTTCCTTAAGTCTTGTTATTGAGTGTATTATGATTATTTTACCTTGCATGCCAAATACTAAGGGTATTTATATATCCTTAACACCAATTATTCTTCAAGTGCTTTGTATTGTCGGAAATATACGATATGTTAAGATAATGGAATAGGACCTTAGAATAAGTGAGATTCAATACATATGTCTGGATTCGAGTATGTTACACTTACATGATATAATTATAAATGAACATAAAGATAGAAACCTCATGGATATATTCTTAAAACTTACATTGCGGCGCAAGCACGTCCTCACCCTCATGGTGATCATCAACACGGTCATCATAGGAATGCTCAACCATCTAAAAGTTCACATTCAAATTATAAATTTCACATTGTAAAGTACACATTCACATTGTAAAGTAATTCACATTGTACAGTTCACATTCACATTGTAAAGTTCACATTCACATTGTAAAGTCCACATTCACATTGTAAAGTTCACATTGTAAAGTTCACATTCAGAAAAATAAAACATATAAAAAATATAAACATGCATGCCTCTAATATTGTGATCTTTTATCAATTAACAATCCTTCATTCTGATTCCTACAAACATACAAGTCATTGTGATCCCCAACTTCAATGTTTGGTGGTGTTGGCAACCCAATTGAGAATGGACTAGAGTCATCATACTTATAATAGTACTCTTCTTCATCTATAGGATCTTCAATGAACTGTCTTTTACCATGAAGAACAACTGACCATTTATCATTTGCAGGATCATCGATATAAAATACTTGTTTCGCCTGTGATGCCAATATGAATGGTTCACCCTTCTCGCCAATCTTTTCAAAGTTCACTAACGTGAAACCCAATTCATCCACTATAACTCCTTTGTTGTTGTCAACCCAATCACATTTAAAGAGCAGAATTCTAAAATCTACATAGTCAAACTCACATATGTCTTCAATGACACCGTAATATGACATTTTAGCTTCACGTGGACTCTTATCCTTTGCACTTGCAAAAAATAATGAAGACGCTTGAAAGGTGACCCCACTGTTTTGGATGACACTCTTATCATCTTGACGCTTTGTGTAATACATGAATCCATTTATGTCAAACCCTTCATAAGACATAACATTCAATTTTGGTTTAAAGGCGAGGCATTTGATGGTTTTAGTAAGATTATCTGGTGTTTGAGATAGTTGATGTAAGACTTTATCTTCAAACCACTTAATAAATGTCTTGTTATGCTCTCTAGCAAGCCACATTGAATTGGATCGAGGATATTGTTTCTTGATGAAATTGGTATGTTCCTCGATATAAACACTCACTTCGTCGATGTTGTGTAAAATATACAAGTGACCTTGCTCCAACTGCTCACGACTGGTTGCTTTCACCCGTGATCCCAAAATTCTTTTGCCAAAATGCTCCTCAATATTCTTGTCATTCACAGGAACGTCATTACCACTCAGAAAGTCATTGCAAAAATCCATAACCTCTCTCGCCACATAACCCTCAATAATAATCCCTTCAGGCCGATAACGGTTTCGAACATCACCTTTAAAAACGCTCATGTATTGTTCAAAGGGATACATCCAATACAAGAAAACTGGTCCCAACATTTTCACTTCCCTAGTCAAGTGGACCACAAGATGTACCATGATATCAAAGAACAAAGGAGGAAAATACATCTCAAGCTGACATAGGGTAACAACCACTTCTCTTTGCAATTTATCGAGAGTATCAGGGTCAATAACTTTGTTGCACAGACTGTTGAAAAAGAAATAAAGTCTGGTGATTGCAAATCGTACATGCTTCGGCAATATAGATCGAATTACCACGGGCAATATTTGTTGCATTAGAGTGTGACAATCATGAGATTTAGGACCTATCAACTTCAGATCTTTCATTGATACTAATGTACGGATGTTGGATGAGTAACCTTGTGACACCTTAACATTTACCAAACATTCACAAAAAACTTTCTTCTCCTTTCTAGAAAATGTGTAACAAGCGGGAGGTAAGTATGTTCTCCGATCGCTACTAACTACTTCTATTAATTCTGTCCTTATTCCCATTTCACGTAGGTCCATTCTGGATTTTATCCCATCTTTAGTCTTACCTGGTATATTCAACAGAGTACCGATGACGCTATCACATATATTTTTCTCAACGTGCATGACATCGATACAATGCATGATCGTCAAAGAACTCCAATAAGGAAGATCCCAAAATATTGACTTCTTCTTGAATAAAGACTTGTCACTATGTGTGGACATCGTACATTGTGATTTCTTACCAAATTCATTGGCGATGTCTTTTACTCTTTCATAATCATCCTCCCCTGATATAGGTTTAGGTGTATTCTGTTCCTCATTCTGTCCATTGAATGATTTGCGTAACCTACGATACAGATGAAATTTTGGAAGAAACCTTCGATGACCAAGATATATAGTCTTGCCGCTGTGTTTTAGTCATATTGAATCAATGTTCTCTTCACATATAGGACACGCTTTAGATCCTTTGACACTATATCTAGACAAATTCCCATACATTGGAAAGTCATTCACAGTGCAAAACAACATAGCGTGCAAATGAAATGTCTCTCTTCGTGAAGCATCATAGGTCATCACACCTTCACCCTAGAGCTTCTTCAAATCATCAATCATAGGTTCAAGATAAACACCGATATCATTTCCAGGTTGTTTAGGGCCCGATATCAACAACGACGACATAACGTACTTATTTTTCATACACAACCAGGGAGGAAGATTGTATATAACAAGCATAACTGGCCAAGTTCTATGTTCGCTTCTCAATGTCCCGTACAGATTCATCCCATATGTACAAAGCCCAAGTCTTAGATTCCTATCTTCTTCACAGAATTTAGGGTACAATAAATCAATCTTATTCCACTGTGGGGAATCAGACGCATGTCGTAGGATCCCATCATTATTTTTCTTAACATTTGCATGCCACCTCAAATTCTTCGCATCTATAGGATTGGCAAACAAGCGTTGAAACCATGGTATTATAGGTATATACCACATCACCTTGGCAGGAGAATCAGGTTTGAACTCCCCCAAAGTCGTCAATTTATACCTTGACACACCACATTTCAGACAATCTTTCAAATCTACATAGTCCTTTTGAAATAATATACAATCATTCGGGCATGCGTGTATCTTCTTGGCCTCCATTCCCATTGGGCACAACAATTCTTTAACCGGTATGTTGAGATTGGCAGCTCATTTCCTTCATGAAGAATTTCTTTCAACAAAGACAACAATGACGTGAAGCTTTTGTCGCTCCATCGATTATTAGCTTTCAGTTTATACAATCTCAACACAGTGCTAAGCTTCATAAACTTACAACTTGTGTATAACGGTATCTCAGCATCATGCACAATGTTTCTAAACATGGGAGGTGGATCAGTGTGCTATACCCCACAACTATCCAGCATCACATCAACGATGTCTACTGGAACTGGTTCGTTCACATCTACATCATCGGAGGCAATTTCTTCTTCCACACAAGAACTGTTATCGACATCCACTAATTTCAGGTTTGAAATCTCTCCATGCCAGTGCCATTCTGTATAGCCTTGTACAATCCTGTTGCACATGACATAACATTTGATTTCATCACCAGTGCTGACTTTCAAGTTGTTACCGCAATGCCTACACGGATAGTAGAACCTATCTCCAAGTTGTTTCCTATGTTCCTCGACAAATCTAATAAACTGATCAAGACCAGAAATAAACTCTGGGGTGCAGTGATTTGGAATGGACATCCGTGATCTATCCATTCTATTATCAAAGAGAAAACAAGTATATATTAGAACAAGATTAGGGTCTAGGGTTAACAAATTAGAGTTTATGCATGGTTAAAACTTTAGGGTTTAAGGTCTTATATATAATAAATGTGTACCACCTATCCCATTCTTGAACACCTAATCTCACTAGTAAGTGTATAATGTGTATTGGGTTTTCAAATGGGGAAATGCTACTGAAATTTTCTTGAAAACCAAATACACATTATACACTTACATCCTAAGTGAGATAAGGTGTTCAAGAATAGACCCAAACTGGGGACTATCCAAGATTTACTCCTAATGAGTAAATCTTGGATGGGTTTCTAGGACAACAAATACATGTGCTGTCATTCTTATATATAATAAATGTGTACCACCTATCCCATTCTTGAACACGTAATCTCACTAGTAAGTGTATAATGTGTATTGGGTTTTCAAGAAAATTTCAGCAACATTTCCTCGATGTTCTCCAAGTACATATGTACTAAGAGAACAAATGGGGAAGTGTTGCTGAAGTTTTCTTGAAAACCCAATACACATTATACACTTACATCTTAAGTGAGATTAGGTGTTCAAGAACAGTCTCAAACTGGGGACTATCCAAGATTTACTCCTAATGAGTAAATCTTGGACGAGTTTCTAGGCCAACAAAATCATATCACTAAGAGCATGGTTTCATGTTAGGTCAGCATAGGTCATAATAATCCACTAGAATGAGAAAAAGAGGTCTCATGGTGTTAAAATAGAATAAGAGTATTAGATCATGATTCTAGAGTGTACAAGACATAATAGTGACTACTGATTTTGTGGGGTGATATCATTTCATGGGATTTATAGATTCAAACTTAACAAGTGTACAAGTTGCATCATTTTAATACTCGAAAGGTGACTAGTGGGTCATATCACATAAAAGATGGCATTAGAAGGAAAGTAAGCAAGCTAGATCAATTAACACTCATCTCAAGGGAACATTAGTTACTGAGGTACCAAGAAAGAGTACTTTTAATCACTAGGATCATACAAGTAGCAATGTTGATTAAGTCTATGTGATTAAAGATCAAGTAGTGTAATAAAACATGGATTCAGAGAAGATATGAACACAATTAGGGGAAATAGACATCATCATTGGAAAGCTGAGGGTTTTTTGATCATTTTGGTATATAAAAAATTATTATTTGGGCCCAACCAAGCATCTTGCTCTAGAGTATGGAGAGAGGGCGAGACATAGGGTTTTTGGGGATGTTTACCTCTATTTGAGCCCAGCCGGGCGTCTTGCTCTGGAGCAGGGAGAGAGGACAAGATAGAGGGGTGCACGTAGAAGCTGAGCGGGCAGGCGAGCATGGAAGAGCGGCAAGCAGGTAGCCGACGAGCGAGCAAGGAGAGAAGGGCAGTGATGAGCAAGCAGCCGGCGAGCACAAAAGGAATAGCGGCGACGACGACGAGCAAAGAGAAGGGCGGCGGTGACAGTGAGCAAAGAGAACTACCGGTGCAGCAGCGACGAGCGAAGAGCAGTAGGGAGCGGTCGGCGGTGGCGTGTAAGGAGGAGGGAGTAGGGGGCGGAATCGCCAGACCCTAAAATCGCCGTTCGATTGAAATGAAACAGAGAAAGGGGAAGAGTCTGCTTCGCACGGGTGCTATTAAGTTAACAATCGATGTCGGTTATTAAAACCAACCGACGCTTATAACAATAGGCGTCGGTTACCACCAAAAACCCGACACATATGCTCAATTATAGTCGTCAGTTTCTACTAGAAAAACTGACGTCTATCTACATATTCCGACAAAAACAAAATGTTCTCAAATTCTGACCATAGTCGTCGGTTGCCATAGAAAATTGACGCCAAAGGGGGGTGAAAATTTTCACAAGGACAGCGCTCGAAAACACATCGATGTCGGTTATTGTAAGAAATCTGACGATAAAAATGGTCCTAATTTCTATCTCGTAAAAAACCTTTAGTTGTCGGTTCTTTTGTTAACAACCGACGCCGTATATTAAATTTTGGAGGTAATTTTTTCCATTTGAAAATTTGGATTTGGCAGTCGATTTTAGGCATCATTTACTTATTCAGGAACTGACGCTAAATAATAAGTGATACCCGTGTCTGGCCGCTCTTCACAGATAGATGTCAGTTTTTGTAATAAACTGACGTTATAGGGTTTAGGCGTCGGTTTCTTGTATACAACTGACACCTATAAATGTGACGTTATAAGCCATTTCTGTAGTAGTGTACTGTCCATAATAATAACCAAATAGGGACATAACAAGAACGAGTACTCTTATTGCACATATGATCTCATGTTGAGGTCCTCATCCAAAACCATATGCTATCGAGTTAATACATTCTTAGGACATTATTATGTTTATTCATTATATGAATACTGAAACAAACATAATAATTGGGATTATCTTTTATTAATAAGCACTAGAATGGAGGGGGGGATAGGGTTTTAGGGGGTTCGGGTGTATGCGGGGGATGAGGGGGATTCAGAGGTGGCTGAGGCAACTGCAGTACTAGTAGTAAGGTTGTGAACCACATCAGAAAGGGAAAAGTGGTGGAATGTGTGCCATTTATGGAAGGAAGTCGATGGAGAGAAAGAGATAAACATAATGAACCGGGCGGATCTCATATTGAGGGGGGATACAGTCTCTATATCGGGGATCCGTATCGGTGTCTAATTTGATAGTATGAGAGACAATCAAAGTGGAGGTGACTCACCGTCCACTGAACCAACTGGGAACACAATGAACAAGTTGGCTAACCCGTTATCAATACTAGGAAAAGAAGTTACACAAGAAGTAGAAAACCCTTGGGGCAAAGGATGCAGTACTAAAACTCAGAACAAGGGCATTAGCAAGAAAGATGAATCATACATGTTGTTTGATTTTAACGACTCTAAAGACAAGACCTTTCAAGATTCCAACCAAGCGTTCTTTCTGGAGAAACTGTATGAAGGCAAATTATTAATGTCTGATGTTAGAGTGAAAGAAATTGACAGACACCCAGCCCTCAAAATCAATCAAGATGCAAAAGAAGATCTGGAAAGGCCCTAGAAATATATGGTTATTACACGGCTCATTGGCACTGATGTTGGATACATGACGATTGAAAAACCACTAGAGGGGGGGTGAATAGGGTTTTATGATATTTTAATAATAATTCAACCAAATTAAGCAACCACAAAAAGATTGGACAAGGGGACAAGGATTTAGAGTGGTTCCAACCTTAGCAAATACTAAGGCAGTCAATCCACTACCCGGTTGCTTACCCAACCGGAATTTTGAAAGAATCAAATTTTATTACCTCGCAAGGACTTTACATAAAATTACAATTCTTTCACCAAACCCTTCGAACAGCCTTCACCTAGAAGTAGTTTCACCAACTTTGAAGCAGCCTTCTTGAAGTAACTTCAAGCTCCCCCTTGAAGTAGCCTTCCTCTTGAAGTAGCTTCCCGTTGCAATAGCCTTCTTGAAGTAGTCCGAAGTCCACCTTCTCCACCGAGAAGAACCTTCTCCAATCCGCAGCCTCCAACCCTAGGAGTAGCAAGGAGAATACAAAAGATACAAAGGAACAAGAAGGAAAAACAGAAATTACAATTCCACTTGTAGCTCAAGGCTTGATTTGCCTATATCAAGCATATAGATCTCCTAACCAATGAATATTGGAATGTAGGTTTAGTAGATAGGAGATGCTAGCCTATAGGACACGAAATTTGGAGCAAAGAAAAGAATAGTCAATGCTAGTGTTGCTCAATTGCTCAAAACAGATTTCCAATTGCAAGTGTAAGCTCAAGTATATGCACAAGTGAAGATTGGTGAGTATAGGTGTCCTAAGGCATGTCCTATTTATAGGAATGACCTACAAGTGCTTAAGGACGTTCTAGAAATTTTCTAGGGGGTTCTAAGTGCTCAACTATCCGTTAGGTATAAGTTAGTTGCTTTAGCAACGACTAGTTAATTAATTCTACAGTTGCTGTCAGAGTCCATCTCGGTCGAGGAATTGTCGACCGAGACACCTACTCGGTCGAAGTTTTGTCGACCGACAGGCTCTCTGGATTAAGTGTTAACAACGTTCATCTCCAACTGCCAACTACCTTCTCAGCTGTGTCTAACGGCTACTTGGGTCATTCTCAGTCGAGAAGTTTGTCGACCGAGAGTGTCTCGGTCGAAGATTTTGTCGACCGAGATTGACCCTGTTTCAATGTTTCAAATAAAGTGCTAAGTGTATGTATGAGTGTGCATATGTGACACTATTGAAGGGGATGATCTATCTAAGTGTAGTGATTGACTAGGGAAGATCTAACGCTTGATTTACATGAAGTCTAAGTACTTGTACATTATATATTTGTACAAGTTTACAATTGATTACATTTCATGAAATTTACAAGCATTCAAGCATATAGATTCCCTAGTGCTTTGTCATCCACCTCATTCCTGCAACAATCAAGTAGCTCGTTAGATCGACAAGAATGAATGTTTGTCATCATCAAAACAAAGGGATTTATCATAATGTCCAATTTAGCCAACAACGATGAGAGAAAGATTGCAAACACTATGGAACTCCCTGGGACATTTCATTATGTTTGAAGTGGATCTGGGTCATCATTGTTACAATTTTCATGTAGAAAGGACTTCATGACTGCCTTAGTAGGTGGCCCATGGAAACTTTTTGGTTGTTGCTTAACTGTATAGCAATGGGATCCTTCGTTTCTCCCCTCTACTGAACTGTCGAAGTACCTGGTAACATGGGTGTGAGTGCTCAACCTACCATTGCATCTTTATGTCCCGACCATATTCGAATATATTGGTCTGGTACTAGGAAGCTTAGTGAAGGTAGACACACACAGTAGCTCGGACCAGAAGCAAGTTCTCCAGGCTAGCCGTTGATATTGACACATCTAAGAAGCTTGTTCATAATATTCTTATCAATGGCAGCATATACCAAATTGAAAATGAGGTTTTCGCTGACACCTGCGAGAGTTGTGGTAAATTGGGACATGGGAAAAACATTGTCAGGCCTACAATCCACATCACAATAGCAACAAAAATACTAATATAGAAAACACCACCTCGGATGAGAGGGATAAGTACATGCCTCCTTAGGATAACAACAAAGATAACACTTGGCAGACTTGAAGGAAAAAAATCCCAGTACGTAAGAATCAGGCACAACAAAAGGAGAATCCATCAAAAGAAATGAATGGAACACCAAAAATGTTCGTGAATCTAGCAGACTTACATGAAGATAACCCAAACAATGAAGTTGAAGCCTCACAGGAAGAATAACAGGACACACATAAAAAATCATCTACCACTGATAACAGTACAAAGACATGGAAAAAGAAGAAAATAGCTACAACTGATAAAAAGGGAGGTTCTAAAAGAGATAAATGGAGAAATAAATAGGAAGTCGGGCACTTAGGAGGAGCATGTTGCAGTGAACCCAGATGTGGATGAAGTGGTTGAGGAAGTTATCAACATAGAGGACATTGAGGACAACATAAGCACCTTAGCCGGGAAATATGCTGAGAAAGGCCAAGATGCTGAGGTAACATATACAATATCCCCGGTTTACAATCAAACATCATCGATAGAACACAAAAGGCTAATGATAAGGAACTCATGAAAAGTGAGGAAGAGACAATGGTTGAACCTGATAACCCACTTGAACCTGACCCCAATATCAATAAGGGCCCTCTACCTCCTAGTAGGAAGATGTTGAAGGGGAAAGGTACAAAGATGAAGCAAGCCAGATCTAAATTGCCATACGAACACTGATGGAAAAGCCCTTGCCTGAACCTTGGTGTAGATGAGGAGTGCACTGATGTTGGAAAAGAGAATGAAGACCTTGTTCAAAACAGTCAGGTCAGCTAGACCGTGCAGGTGCAGGTGTGTGTTTTACTATCTTAAAAGTTATTTAATGATAGATACACTATTTTGGAATACCAGAGGCATCGAAAATAGGGATACGTGTTGTGTCCTATGTGATATTATCTCCATAAAGAAACCTAAGTTGGTTGCTCTACTCGAACCACGGATCAGTGGTCAAGCTGCTACTAATACCATAAAGAGTTTGGGCTTTTCCAAGTCCTTTCGTTGTGAGGCTAGAGGATTCGTAGGTGGAATTTGTCTCTCCTAGAAGGAGGATGAACGTAATGTTCAAATCATCAACTATCACTGCCAATTCATCACTTGCAAGGTAAACGAAACCACTCTTATTACATTTGCGCATGCTAATCCCCATGTTTCAGTGGGGAAACCAGTGGAAGCATCTTATTAACATGGGCCATCACTTCTCCCTCCCATGGATCATCATGGGGGACCTCAATACCACTTTAAATGAAATCGAGCAACACCCATTATGACTTCAACGAAGCAAGGGTCTTCATCGAGACAATTCTAGAAGCGGGACTCTCTAATATTGGCTTCTCAGAAGTGAAGTTCACATACATTCACGGTGCTCTTCAGGAACATCTTGACAGAGCTGTTGTGAACCCTACATTCATTGACCAGCTTATTGACATCATTATTGAACATATCCCTCGTTCTAACTCTGAACATTGCCCTATTATTATTAGATCTATGGCATGTGGCAGACCTCAACCAAGATTTCTTGTCAAATAATCTTGGTTGAAAGACACCCAACTGCAAACCATACTGCAGAACAACTGGAATTCGAGCATGGACTTCCATGGATCCCTAGGGGATGCCAAAGGAGAAATTATCAAGTGGGACAAAGAGAAAAGTAAATCGATTGGGAAATAAAAGAAAAGGACTCTACAAAACATCAAAACCTTGCAGACAAGTTTGGAAGAATACTATGACAGTATCACAACCAACCTAATTCCATAGATGGAGGCCAGATACAAAAAAATCCTTAAATAAGAAGAGAGTGATTGAAAACAAAAGAGTCACGTCAATTGGCTAACTAATAGAGACAATAATACTAAGTACTACAATGACTTTCGTCAAGCAAAGGAAAAGGCAGAATACAATCACCATGTTGAGGAACAGTGAGGGTGTTTGAATCACAAAGGAGACTGTAATCGAGAACATGATATGCAATCATTTCATCTCCATGTTCACATAACCACGAATTAAATAGAAATTAGGAACTTTATGGGTGAATTCAGGGCTTTAACTCCTAACCAATACCAAGAAATTGTTAAGGCCCCAAGCCTTGTTAAAATTCGCAAAGTCTTATGCGACTCCAATCCGCACAAGGCTGCAGGCCCTGACGGTGTCGATGGCTCATTCCTAATTACAAATTGGCACACAGTAAGGTACTTGATAAGCGGCATATTGATTCCATACCGTACCGAAGACGAATTTCCTCCTTACTCAAAACTGTTAGTAATGTGATAGCTGGGAATCAACTAGATGATACTCTCTACAATGCAAATATAGTGCTTATTCCAAAAATAACCAAGCCAGAGACATGTGAACAGTTCAGACCCATTTTGCTGAACAATATTGGCTTAAATATTTCTTCCAAAATAATTGTGGAACGTTTGAAGGGTTATCTCTCGGACTGGATCTCTCCGGCACAGAGCGCATTTGTCCCAAGCAGAAGAACTTCTGATAATATCGCAGTGGCTCAGAAAATCATACACATCATGAGGCAGAAGAACGTTGGTAAGTTCATGGCGATCAAGATAGACCTATCAAAGGTGTATGATAAGATTTCATGGTCCTTTTCCTGGAGCGGTTGAGCCAGAAGATAAAAAAACTAGTCCAAACCAAGAAATGGATACCAATTAAACTATACAACAACGGTTTGATGGTCTCTCATCTCTACTTTGTTGATGATATCTTCTTGTTTGCAAGGGCTGAAGTGTCTCAAATGAAAACAATCTTTGGGGTCGTTTGGGTGAAACTATTTAAAGTACTACGGTAGTCAACAATTTCGGGATTTAGACTCTCTAATTATCAAAGTCTGTATTTTTTAATTACAGTGTTTGTAAGCCACAAATCACGGAGGGTAAAAAGACCCCATGTCGTGCTGTTTTCGTATTTCTTGAAGAGTTGTGTGATCCCACCGCAAATGCAGGGCCCCATGGCAGCAACGGCAGTGTCCGGCGATGAGAAAGAACTTTCAGCACTCCCTCAGATCCAATGTGCATTTGGGGGGCGCCCCTGCTTCCTGAACGGCGGCGAAGAATGCCAGGGCGTCGAACTTGGGCAGTCCCACATGCTGCGGACGCCGTTGCACAGCCCTAGCAAATCGTAGTCGAAGACAACGGCGGCGAGCATCACTCGCTCCAGCAAGTCCGCAAACAGTGCTGAAAGAGGACCAGATCTCCCGTCGTGTGGCGCTGAAGCAAGGTCACATCTAAGCCGGCGTTGAGCGGCGCATGGATCAGATACAGAAGCAAGCAAGGACGACCTCACTCGCTATTCTGCGGATCTCAAGGGGAAGGGGCTCGTGCGACTTTGACCTGCTCAAGTGGACGCCTTGCGCTCAGTAGAGAGAAGAGCCTCCGGGAGGCCGCCGCCGCATTGACCGGTGATAGGGATGGAGAGGAAGGGCATGAAAAGGGTTCAAAATCATAGTGAGACTGGGTACAGAAAAGTGGAGATGGAATTGCGGAGGAAAGTAGACGGGAGAGGAGCCAATCGCAAGTGAAGAAGAGAACGGAGAGACAGAGGTATGCCAATCGCAAGTGAAGAAGAGAAGAGAACGGAGAGATATCGGGGTTGGGGGGTGGGGTGTCGGGGGTGGAACCCGTGACGTGGGATTCCAAAGCTCGCCAAAATTGGCGTCTTTTGTCAGGATCATAAAATGGACGGAACTAACATATTAAGACTACGACCTTGCTAAAATCACACACAACTATCCAAACAATCTCAATATAAATGTGGCAGTTAGAATACCAGAAGGAAATACAATACCACCCTAAATTGCCGCATCCAAACGGCCCCTAAAATTTTTTGAGGAGTTCCGTATCGTCTCTGGGCAAGAAATTTCGGTAAGAAAGTCGAGCATACTATTTCCAAGTACCATACCTGAAAGAACAAAAAGGGGAATCTTCCGAGTGAGTGGATTCTCAAATTTCGACAACATGGGGATGTATCTAGGCTTACCCATGATTCACAGTAGAGTGAAGGATCAGACATATGGGGTTATTCTTTCTAAAATCTCATCCAATATCAATTCTTGGTCTTCTAGGTGTCTCAGCTTAGCAGGTAGAATATGTCTAGCCAAATCCACACTAACTGCCATTCCCAGTTACACAATGCAGACAGGTGTTCTACCTCTCAAGGTGTGCGATAGAATAGACAGTAACATTAGATCATTCATATGGGTAAGAAACCACAAGGCTCATCCCTTGGTGCTCGTAGCGTAGAACAAAATAACTTGCAGCGAAAAACATGGCGGGCGGGGCTTGAAGTCGATGTGGGAGTGGAACCTGGCTATGATCGCAAAACATGCCTGGGAATTAGGCACTAAAAGGAACTATGTGGTGTGCAGGGTTAAGATCGAGATGTAATAGCTATTTGAATGGAAACCTTCCCTACATCTCCAGGTTAGGGAGAGCGGCACTCCACTGCAAAGATTTCATAAATAACAATTCAATGTTGATACTGATGAGCAGTGTGAATGTAAATGTATGGTCTGATAAGTGGTGGTGCACTAATCAAACTCTCTTACAGTGGATCACCAAACCTTTTCCTCTTGAGTTACTCGACCTTCAAGTAGCCAGCTTGGTGAATTTAGACAATAACTGGGACGAGGATTTTCTCAAATAGTGGATTCTGCAAGAGATTATTAACAAGATCCAGAAGGTACCAATCCCTAAGAGCCTGAGCGAGAAAGACATTAATGTTTGGTGTCATACAGATTCAGGCACATTCACCATAAAGAGTGCCTACAAATTCTTTAGACAAGACAAGAAAATTCGTTTTCCTAGACAATGGGACATGATTCGGAAATCCAAAGCGGCATCACGAGTCAAAAGTTCCACGTGGCTAGTAGGTCATAAAGCCATTCTCACTAATGTTTGTAGGACTGAAAAAAGACACATATCTTCTGACAAAAGTACAAAACTTGTCCAAGATGCAGAGAACAAGATGAATCCGTGCTACATACTTTGTGGGATTGCACTCGGACCTCAGAGGTTTGGAAAAAACTGATTAGAAGTCAAAACTGGAGCAAATTTTTCTCTAAAGGTGATCTCTGGCGATGGCTTACATCAAATATGAGTACGAACAATGCACATAAACTGACCTTCATGCTGGGATGTTGGGAAATCTGGAGGGCGAGGAACTTGTAGGTATTTGAAAAGACCATGAAACTAGTATACCAGCAGGTTAGCTCAATTTATAGGTTTAGGTGTACTCTGTTCCTCATTCCGTCCATTGAATGCTTTGCGTAACCTACGATACAGATGAAATTTTGGAAGAAACCTTCAATGACCAAGATATATAGTCTTGCCGCTGTGTTTTAGTCATATTGAATCAATGTTCTCTTCACATATAGGACACGCTTTAGATCCTTTGACACTATATCTAGACAAATTCCCATACATTGGAAAGTCATTCACAGTGCAAAACAACATAGCGTGCAAACGAAATGTATCTCTTCGTGAAGCATCATAGGTCATCACACCTTCACCCTAGAGCTTCTTCAAATCATCAATCATAGGTTCAAGATAAACACCGATATCATTTCCAGGTTGTTTAGGGTCCGATATCAACAACGACGACATAACGTACTTATTTTTCATACACAACCAGGGAGGAAGATTGTATATAACAAGCATAACTGGCCAAGTTCTATGTTCGCTTCTCAATGTCCCGTACAGATTCATCCCATACGTACAAAGCCCAAGTCTTAGATTCCTATCTTCTTCACAGAATTTAGGGTACAATAAATCAATCTTATTCCACTGTGGGGAATCAGACGCATGTCGTAGGATCCCATCATTATTTTTCTTAACATTTGCATGCCACCTCAAATTCTTCGCATCTATAGGATTGGCAAACAAGTGTTGAAACCATGGTATTATAGGTAGATACCACATCACCTTGGCAGGAGAATCAGGTTTGGACTCCCCCAAAGTCGTCAATTTATACCTTGACGCACCACATTTCAGACAATCTTTCAAATCTACATAGTCCTTTTGAAATAATATACAATCATTCGGGCATGCGTGTATCTTCTTGGCCTCCATTCCCATTGGGCACAACAATTCTTTAACCGGTATGTTGAGATTGGCAGCTCATTTCCTTCATGAAGAATTTCTTTCAACAAAGACAACAATGACGTGAAGCTTTTGTCGCTCCATCGATTATTAGCTTTCAGTTTATACAATCTCAACACAGTGCTAAGCTTCATAAACTTACAACTTGTGTATAACGATATCTTAGCATCATGCACAATGTTTCTAAACATGGGAGGTGGATCAGTGTGCTATACCCCACAACTATCCAGCATCACATCAACGATGTCTACTGGAACTGGTTCGTTCACATCTACATCATCGGAGGCAATTTCTTCTTCCACACAAGAACTGCTATCGACATCCACTAATTTCAGGTTTGAAATCTCTCCATGCCAGTGCCATTCTGTATAGCCTTGTACAATCCTGTTGCACATGACATAACATTTGATTTCGTCACCATTGCTGACTTTCAAGTTGTTACCGCAATGCCTACACGGATAGTAGAACCTATCTCCAAGTTGTTTCCTATGTTCCTCGACAAATCTAATAAACTAATCAAGACCAGAAATAAACTCTGGGGTGCAGTGATTTGGAATGGACATCCGTGATCTATCCATTCTATTATCAAAGAGAAAACAAGTATATATTAGAACAAGATTAGGGTCTAGGGTTAACAAATTAGAGTTTATGCATGGTTAAAACTTTAGGGTTTAAGGTCTTATATATAATAAATGTGTACCACCTATCCCATTATTGAACACCTAATCTCACTAGTAAGTGTATAATGTGTATTGGGTTTTCAAATGGGGAAATGTTACTGAAATTTTCTTGAAAACCAAATACACATTATACACTTACATCCTAAGTGAGATAAGGTGTTCAAGAATAGACCCAAACTGGGGACTATCCAAGATTTACTCCTAATGAGTAAATCTTGGATGGGTTTCTAGGACAACAAATACATGTGCTGTCATTCTTATATATAATAAATGTGTACCACCTATCCCATTCTTGAACACGTAATCTCACTAGTAAGTGTATAATGTGTATTGGGTTTTCAAGAAAATTTCAGCAACATTTCCTCGATGTTCTCCAAGTACATATGTACTAAGAGAACAAATGGGGAAGTGTTGCCGAAGTTTTCTTGAAAACCCAATACACATTATACACTTACTTCTTAAGTGAGATTAGGTGTTCAAGAACAGTCTCAAACTGGGGACTATCCAAGATTTACTCCTAATGAGTAAATCTTGGACGAGTTTCTAGGCCAACAAAATCATATCACTAAGAGCATGGTTTCATGTTAGGTCATCATAGGTCATAATAATCCACTAGAATGAGAAAAAGAGGTCTCATGGTGTTAAAATAGCATAAGAGTATTAGATCATGATTCTAGAGTGTACAAGACATAATAGTGACTACTGATTTTGTGGGGTGATATCATTTCATGGGATTTATAGATTCAAACTTAACAAGTGTACAAGTTGCATCATTTTAATACTCGAAAGGTGACTAGTGGGTCATAGCACATAAAAGATGGCATTAGAAGGAAAGTAAGCAAGCTAGATCAATTAACACTCATCTCAAGGGAACATTAGTTACTGAGGTACCAAGAAAGAGTACTTTTAATCACTAGGATCATACAAGTAGCAATGTTGATTAAGTCTATGTGATTAAAGATCAAGTAGTGTAATAAAACATGGATTCAGAGAAGATATGAACACAATTAGGGGAAATAGACATCATCATTGGAAAGCTGAGGGTTTTTTGATCATTTTGGTATATAAAAAATTATTATTTGGGCCCAACCAAGCGTCTTGCTCTAGAGTAGGGAGAGAGGGCGAGACATAGGGTTTTTGGGGATGTTTACCTCTATTTGAGCCCAGCCGGGCGTCTTGCTCTGGAGCAGGGAGAGAGGACAAGATAGAGGGGTGCACGTAGAAGCTGAGCGGGCAGGCGAGCACGGAAGAGCGGCAAGCAGGTAGCCGACGAGCGAGCAAGGAGAGAAGGGCAGTGATGAGCAGGCAGCCGGCGAGCACAAAAGGAATAGCGGCGACGACGACGAGCAAAGAGAAGGGCGGCGGTGACAGTGAGCAAAGAGAACTACCGGCACAGCAGCGACGAGCGAAGAGCAGTAGGGAGCGGTCGGCGGTGGCGTGTAAGGAGGAGGGAGTAGGGGGCGGAATCGCCAGACCCTAAAATCGCCGTTCGATTGAAATGAAATAGAGAAAGGGGAAGAGTCTGCTTCGCACGGGTGCTATTAAGTTAACAATCGATGTCGGTTATTAAAACCAACCGACGCTTATAACAATAGGCGTCGGTTACCACAAAAAACCCGACACATATGCTCAATTATATTCGTCAGTTTCTACTAGAAAAACTGACGTCTATCTACATATGCCGACAAAAGCAAAATGTTCTCAAATTCTGACCATAGTCGTCGGTTGCCATAGAAAATTGACGCCAAAGGGGGGTGAAAATTTTCACAAGGACAGCGCTCGAAAACACATTGATGTCGGTTATTGTAAGAAATCTGACGATAAAAATGGTCCCAATTTCTATCTCGTAAAAAACCTTTAGTCGTCGGTTCTTTTGTTAACAACCGACGTCGTATATTAAATTTTGGAGGTAATTTTTTCCATTTGAAAATTTGGATTTGGTAGTCGATTTTAGGCATCATTTACTTATTAAGGAACTGACGCTAAATAAAAAGTGATACCCGTGTCTGGCCGCTCTTCACAGATAGATGTCAGTTTTTGTAATAAACTGACGTTATAGGGTTTAGGCGTCGGTTTCTTGTATACAACTGACACCTATAAATGTGACGTTATAAGCCATTTCTGTAGTAGTGTACTGTCCATAATAATAACCAAATAGGGACATAACAAGAACGAGTACTCTTATTGCACATATGATCTCATGTTGAGGTCCTCAGTCAAAACCATATGCTATCGAGTTAATACATTCTTAGGACATTATTATGTTTAATCATTATATGAATACTGAAACAAACATAATAATTGGGATTATCTTTTATTAATAAGCACTAGAATGGAGGGGGGGCTAGGGTTTTAGGGGGTTCGGGTGTATGCGGGGGATGAGGGGGATTCAGAGGTGGTTGAGGCAACTGCAGTACTAGTAGTAAGGTTGTGAACCACATCGGAAAGGGAAAAGTGGTGGAATGTGTGCCATTTATGGAAGGAAGTCGATGGAGAGAAAGAGATAAACATAATGAACCGGGCGGATCTCATATTGAGGGGGGATACAGTCTCTATATCGGGGATCCGTATCGGTGTCTAATTTGATAGTATGAGAGGCAATCAAAGTGGAGGTGACTCACCGTCCACTGAACCAACTGGGAACACAATGAACAAGTTGGCTAACCCGTTATCAATACTAGGAAAAGAAGTTACACAAGAAGTAGAAAACCCTTGGGGCAAAGGATGCAGTACTAAAACTCAGAACAAGGGCATTAGCAAGAAAGATGAATCATACATGTTGTTTGATTTTAACGACTCTAAAGACAAGACCTTTCAAGATTCCAACCAAGCGTTCTTTCTGGAGAAACTGTATGAAGGCAAATTATTAATGTCTGATGTTAGAGTGAAAGAAATTGACAGACACCTAGCCCTCAAAATCAATCAAGATGCAAAAGAAGATCTGGAAAGGCCCTAGAAATATATGGTTATTACACGGATCATTGGCACTGATGTTGGATACATGACGATTGAAAAACCACTAGAGGGGGTGAATAGGGTTTTATGATATTTTAATAATAATTCAACCAAATTAAGCAACCACAAAAAGATTGGACAAGGGAACAAGGATTTAGAGTGGTTCCAACCTTAGCAAATACTAAGGCAGTCAATCCACTACCCGGTTGCTTACCCAACCGGAATTTTGAAAGAATCAAATTTTATTACCTCGCAAGGAATTTACATAAAATTACAATTCTTTCACCAAACCCTTCGAACAGCCTTCACCTAGAAGTAGTTTCACCAACTTTGAAGCAGCCTTCTTGAAGTAACTTCAAGCTCCCCCTTGAAGTAGCCTTCCTCTTGAAGTAGCTTCCCGTTGCAATAGCCTTCTTGAAGTAGTCCGAAGTCCACCTTCTCCACCGAGAAGAACCTTCTCCAATCCGCAGCCTCCAACCCTAGGAGTAGCAAGGAGAATACAAAAGATACAAAGGAACAAGAAGGAAAAACAGAAATTACAATTCCACTTGTAGCTCACGGCTTGATTTGCCTATATCAAGCATATAGATCTCCTAACCAATGAATATTGGAATGTAGGTTTAGTGGATAGGAGATGCTAGCCTATAGGACACGAAATTTGGAGCAAAGAAAAGAATAGTCAATGCTAGTGTTGCTCAATTGCTCAAAACAGATTTCCAATTGCAAGTGTAAGCTCAAGTATATGCACAAGTGAAGATTGGTGAGTATAGGTGTCCTAAGGCATGTCCTATTTATAGGAATGACCTACAAGTGCTTAAGGACGTTCTAGAAACTTTCTAGGGGGTTCTAAGTGCTCAACTATCCGTTAGGTATAAGTTAGTTGCTTTAGCAATGGCTAGTTAGTTAATTCTACAGTTGCTGTCAGAGTCCATCTCGGTCGAGGAATTGTCGACCGAGACACCTACTCGGTCAAAGTTTTGTCGACCGACAGGCTCTCTGTATTAAGTGTTAACAACGTTCATCTCCAACTGCCAACTTCCTTCTCAGCTGTGTCTAACGGCTACTTGGGTCATTCTCGGTCGAGAAGTTTGTCGACCGAGAGTGTCTCGGTCGAAGATTTTGTCGACCGAGATTGACCCTGTTTCAATGTTTCAAATAAAGTGCTAAGTGTATGTATGAGTGTGCATATGTGACACTATTGAAGGGGATGATCTATCTAAGTGTAGTGATTGACTAGGGAAGATCTAACGCTTGATTTACATGAAGTCTAAGTACTTGTACATTATATATTTGTACAAGTTTACAATTGATTACATTTCATGAAATTTACAAGCATTCAAGCATATAGATTCCCTAGTGCTTTGTCATCCACCTCATTCCTGCAACAATCAAGTAGCTCATTAGATCGACAAGAATGAATGTTTGTCATCATCAAAACAAAGGGATTTATCATAATGTCCAATTTAGCCAACAACGATGAGAGAAAGATTGCAAACACTATGGAACTCCCTGGGACATTTCATTATGTTTGAAGTGGATCTGGGTCATTATTGTTACAATTTTCATGTAGAAAGGACTTCATGACTGCCTTAATAGGTGGCCCATGGAAACTTTTTGGTTGTTTCTTAACTGTATAGCAATGGGATCCTTCGTTTCTCCCCTCTACTGAACTGTCAAAGTACCTGGTAACATGGGTGTGAGTGCTCAACCTACCATTGCATCTTTATGTCCCGACCATATTCGAATATATTGGTCTGGTACTAGGAAGCTTAGTGAAGGTAGACACACACAGTAGCTCAGACCAGAAGCAAGTTCTCCAGGCTAGCCGTTGATATTGACACATCTAAGAAGCTTGTTCATAATATTCTTATCAATGGCAGCATATACCAAATTGAAAATGAGGTTTTCGCTGACACCTGCGAGAGTTGTGGTAAATTGGGACATGGGAAAAACATTGTCAGGCCTACAATCCACATCACAATAGCAACAAAAATACTAATATAGAAAACACCACCTCGGATGAGAGGGATAAGTACATGCCTCCTTAGGATAACAACAAAGATAACACTTGGCAGACTTGAAGGAAAAAAAATCCCAGTACGTAAGAATCAGGCACAACAAAAGGAGAATCCATCAGAAGAAATGAATGGAACACCAAAAATGTTCGTGAATCTAGCAGACTTACATGAAGATAACCCAAACAATGAAGTTGAAGCCTCACAGGAAGAATAACAGGACACACATAAAAAATCATCTACCACTGATAACAGTACAAAGACATGGAAAAAGAAGAAAATAGCTACAACTGATAAAAAGGGAGGTTCTAAAAGAGATAAATGGAGAAATAAATAGGAAGTCGGGCACTTAGGAGGAGCATGTTGCAGTGAACCCAGATGTGGATGAAGTGGTTGAGGAAGTTATCAACATCGAGGACATTGAGGACAACATAAGCACCTTAGCCGGGAAATATGCTGAGGAAGGCCAAGATGCTGAGGTAACATATACAATATCCCCGGTTTACAATCAAACATCATCGATAGAACACAAAAGGCTAATGATAAGGAACTCATGAAAAGTGAGGAAGAGACAATGGTTGAACCTGATAACCCACTTGAACCTGACCACAATATCAATAAGGGCCCTCTACCTCCTAGTAGGAAGATGTTGAAGGGGAAAGGTACAAAGATGAAGCAAGCCAGATCTAAATTGCCATACGAACACCGATGGAAAAGCCCTTGCCTGAACCTTGGTGTAGATGAGGAGTGCACTGATGTTGGAAAAGAGAATGAAGACCTTGTTCAAAACAGTCAGGTCAGCTAGACCGTGCAGGTGCATGTGTGTGTTTTACTATCTTAAAAGTTATTTAATGATAGATACACTATTTTGGAATACCAGAGGCATCGAAAATAGGGATACTTGTTGTGTCCTATGTGATATTATCTCCATAAAGAAACCTAAGTTGGTTGCTCTACTCGAACCACGGATCAGTGGTCAAGCTGCTACTAATACCATAAAGAGTTTGGGCTTTTCCAAGTCCTTTCGTTGTGAGGCTAGAGGATTCGTAGGTGGAATTTGTCTCTCCTAGAAGGAGGATGAACGTAATGTTCAAATCATCAACTATCACTGCCAATTCATCACTTGCAAGGTAAACGAAACCACTCTTATTACATTTGCGCATGCTAATCCCCATGTTTCAGTGGGGAAACCAGTGGAAGCATCTTATTAACATGGGCCATCACTTCTCCCTCCCATGGATCATCATGGGGGACCTCAATACCACTTTAAATGAAATCGAGCAACACCCATTATGACTTCAACGAAGCAAGGGTCTTCATCGAGACAATTCTGGAAGCGGGACTCTCTAATATTGGCTTCTCAGAAGCGAAGTTCACATACATTCACGGTGCTCTTCAGGAACAGCTTGACAGAGCTGTTGTGAACCCTACATTCATTGACCAGCTTATTGACATAATTATTGAACATATCCCTCGTTCTAACTTTGAACATTTCCCTATTATTATTAGATCTATGGCATGTGGCAGACCTCAACCAAGATTTCTTGTCAAATAATCTTGGTTGAAAGACACCCAACTGCAAACCATACTGCAGAACAACTGGAATTCGAGCATGGACTTCCATGGATCCCTAGGGGATGCCAAAGGAGAAATTATCAAGCGGGACAAAGAGAAAAGTAAATCGATTGGGAAATAAAAGAAAAGGACTCTACAAAACATCAAAACCTTACAGACAAGTTTGGAAGAATACTATGACAGTATCACAACCAACCTAATTCCATAGATGGAGGCCAGATACAAAAAAATCCTTAAATAAGAAGAGAGTGATTGAAAACAAAAGAGTCACGTCAATTGGCTAACTAATAGAGACAATAATACTAAGTACTACAACGACTTTCGTCAAGCAAAGGAAAAGGCAGAATACAATCACCATGTTGAGGAACAGTGAGGGTGTTTGAATCACAAAGGAGACTGTAATCGAGAACATGATATGCAATCATTTCATCTCCATGTTCACATAACCACGAATGAAATAGAAATCAGGAACTTTATGGGTGAATTCAGGGCTTTAACTCCTAACCAATACCAAGAAATTGTTAAGGCCCCAAGCCTTGTTAAAATTCACAAAGTTTTATGCGACTCCAATCCGCACAAGGCTGCAGGCCCTGACGGTGTCGATGGCTCATTCCTAATTACAAATTGGCACACAGTAAGGTAATTGATAAGCGGCATATTGATTCCATACCGTACCGAAGACGAATTTCCTCCTTACTCAAAACTGTTAGTAATGTGATAGCTGGGAATCAACTAGATGATACTCTCTACAATGCAAATATAGTGCTTATTCCAAAAATATCCAAGCCAGAGACATGTGAACAGTTCAGACCCATTTTGCTGAACAATATTGGCTTAAGTATTTCTTCCAAAATAATTGTGGAACGTTTGAAGGGTTATCTCTCGGACTGGATCTCTCCGGCACAGAGCGCATTTGTCCCAAGCAGAAGAACTTCTGATAATATAGCAGTGGCTCAGAAAATCATACACATCATGAGGCAGAAGAACGTTGGTAAGTTCATGGCGATCAAGATAGACCTATCAAAGGTGTATGATAAGATTTCATGGTCCTTTTCCTGGAGCGGTTGAGCCAGAAGATCAAAAAACTAGTCCAAACCAAGAAATGGATACCAATTAAACTATACAACAACGGTTTGTTGGTCTCTCATCTCTACTTTGTTGATGATATCTTCTTGTTTGCAAGGGCTCAAGTGTCTCAAATGAAAACAATCTTTGGGGTCGTTTGGGTGAAACTATTTAAAGTACTACGGTAGTCAACAATTTCGGGATTTAGACTCCCTAATTATCAAAGTCTGTATTTTTTAATTACAGTGTTTGTAAGCCACAAATCACGGAGGGTAAAAAGACCCCATGTCGTGCTGTTTTCGTATTTCTTGAAGAGTTGTGTGATCCCACCGCAAATGCAGGGCCCCATGGCAGCAACGGCAGTGTCCGGCGATGAGAAAGAACTTTCAACACTCCCTCAGATCCAATGTGCATTTGGGGGGCGCCCCTGCTTCCTGAACGGCGGCGAAGAATGCCAGGACGTCGAACTTGGGCAGTCCCACATGCTGCGGACGCCGTTGCACAGCCCTAGCAAATCGTAGTCGAAGACAACGGCGGCGAGCATCACTCGCTCCAGCAAGTCCGCAAACAGTGCTGAAAGAGGACCAGATCTCCCGTCGTGTGGCGCTGAAGCAAGGTCACATCTAAGCCGGCGTTGAGCGGCACATGGATCAGATATAGAAGCAAGCAAGGACGACCTCACTCGCTATTCTGCGGATCTCAAGGGGAAGGGGCTCGTGTGGCTTTGACCTGCTCAAGTGGACGCCTTGCGCTCAGTAGAGAGAAGAGCCTCCGGGAGGCCGCCGCCGCATTGACCGGTGATAGGGATGGAGAGGAAGGGCATGAAAAGGGTTCAAAATCATAGTGAGACTGGGTACAGAAAAGTGGAGATGGAATCGCGAAGGAAAGTAGACGGGAGAGGAGCCAATCGCAAGTGAAGAAGAGAACGGAGAGACAGAGGTATGCCAATCGCAAGTGAAGAAGAGAAGAGAACGGAGAGATATCAGGGTTGGGGGGTGGGGTGTCGGGGGTGGAACCCGTGACGTGGGATTCCAAAGCTCGCCAAAATTGGCGTCTTTTGTTAGGATCATAAAATGGACGGAACTAACATATTCAGACTACGACCTTGCTAAAATCACACACAACTATCCAAACAATCTCAATATAAATGTGGCAGTTAGAATACCAGAAGGAAATACAATACCACCCTGAATTGCCGCATCCAAACGGCCCCTAAAATTTTTTGAGGAGTTCTGTATCGTCTCTGGGCAAGCAATTTCGGTAAGAAAGTCGAGCATACTATTTCCAAGTACCATACCTGAAAGAACAAAAAGGGGAATCTGCCGAGTGAGTGGATTCTTGAATTTCGACAACATGGGGATGTATCTAGGCTTACCCATGATTCACAGTAGAGTGAAGGATCAGACATATGGGGTTATTCTTTCTAAAATCTCATCCAATATCAATTCTTGGTCTTCTAGGTGTCTCAGCTTAGCAGGTAGAATATGTCTAGCCAAATCCACACTAACTGCCATTCCCAGTTACACAATGCAGACGGGTGTTCTACCTCTCAAGGTGTGTGATAGAATAGACAGTAACATTAGATCATTCATATGGGTAAGAAACCACAAGGCTCATCCCTTGGTGCTCGTAGCGTAGAACAAAATAACTTGCAGTGAAAAACATGGCGGGCGGGGCTTGAAGTCGATGTGGGAGTGGAACCTGGCTATGATCGCAAAACATGCCTGGGAATTAGGCACTAAAAGGAACTATGTGGTGTGCAGGGTTAAGATCGAGATGTAATAGCTATTTGAATGGAAACCTTCCCTACATCTCCAGGTTAGGGAGAGCGGCACTCCACTGCAAAGATTTCATAAATAACAATTCAATGTTGATACTGATGAGCAGCGTGAATGTAAATGTATGGTCTGATAAGTGGTGGTGCACTAATCAAACTCTCTTACAGTGGATCACCAAACCTTTTCCTCTTGAGTTACTCGACCTTCAAGTAGCCAGCTTGGTGAATTTAGACAATAATTGGGACAAGGATTTTCTCAAATAGTGGATTCCGCAAGAGATTATTAACAAGATCCGGAAGGTACCAATCCCTAAGAGCCTGAGCAAGAAAGACATTAAAGTTTGGTGTCATACAGATTCAGGCACATTCACCATAAAGAGTGCCTACGAATTCTTTAGACAAGACAAGGAAATTCGTTTTCCTAGACAATGGTATATGATTCGGAAATCCAAAGCGGCATCACGAGTCAAAAGTTCCACGTGGCTAGTAGGTCATAAAGCCATTCTCACTAATGTTTGTAGGACTGAAAAAAGACACATATCTTCTGACAAAAGTACAAAACTTGTCCAAGATGCAGAGAACAAGATGAATCCGTGCTACATACTTTGTGGGATTGCACTCGGACCTCAGAGGTTTGGAAAAAACTGATTAGAAGTCAAAACTGGAGCAAATTTTTCTCCAAAGGTGATCTCTGGCGATGGCTTACATCAAATATGAGTACGAACAATGCACATAAACTGACCTTCATGCTGGGATGTTGGGAAATCTGGAGGGCGAGGAACTTGTAGGTATTTGAAAAGACCATGAAACTAGTATACCAGCAGGTTAGCTCAATTTATAGGTTTCGGTGTACTCTGTTCCTCATTCCGTCCATTGAATGCTTTGCGTAACCTACGATACAAATGAAATTTTGGAAGAAACCTTCGATGACCAAGATATATAGTCTTGCCGCTGTGTTTTAGTCATATTGAATCAATGTTCTCTTCACATATAGGACACGCTTTAGATCCTTTGAGACTATATCTAGACAAATTCCCATACATTGGAAAGTCATTCACAGTGCAAAACAACATAGCGTGCAAACGAAATGTCTCTCTTCGTGAAGCATCATAGGTCATCACACCTTCACCCTAGAGCTTCTTCAAATCATCAATCATAGGTTCAAGATAAACACCGATATCATTTCCAGGTTGTTTAGGGCCCGATATCAACAACGACGACATAACGTACTTATTTTTCATACACAACCAGGGAGGAAGATTGTATATAACAAGCATAACTGACCAAGTTCTATGTTCGCTTCTCAATGTCCCGTACAGATTCATCCCATATGTACAAAGCCCAAGTCTTAGATTCCTATCTTCTTCACAGAATTTAGGGTACAATAAATCAATCTTATTCCACTGTGGGGAATCAGACGCATGTCGTAGGATCCCATCATTTTTTTTCTTAACATTTGCATGCCACCTCAAATTCTTCGCATCTATAGGATTGGAAAACAAACGTTGAAACCATGGTATTATAGGTAGATACCACATCACCTTGGCAGGAGAATCAGGTTTGGACTCCCCCAAAGTCATCAATTTATACCTTGACGCACCACATTTCAGACAATCTTTCAAATCTACACAGTCCTTTTGAAATAATATACAATCATTCGGGCATGCGTGTATCTTCTTGGCCTCCATTCCCATTGGGCACAACAATTCTTTAACCGGTATGTTGAGATTGGCAGCTCATTTCCTTCATGAAGAATTTCTTTCAACAAAGACAACAATGACGTGAAGCTTTTGTCGCTCCATCGATTATTAGCTTTTAGTTTATACAATCTCAACACAGTGCTAAGCTTCATAAACTTACAACTTGTGTATAACGGTATCTCAGCATCATGCACAATGTTTCTAAACATGGGAGGTGGATCAATGTGCTATACCCCACAACTATCCAGCATCACATCAACGATGTCTACTGGAACTGGTTCGTTCACATCTACATCATCGGAGGCAATTTCTTCTTCCACACAAGAACTGCTATCGACATCCACTAATTTCAGGTTTGAAATCTCTCCATGCCAGTGCCATTCTGTATAGCCTTGTACAATCCTGTTGCACATGACATAACATTTGATTTCGTCACCAGTGCTGACTTTCAAGTTGTTACCGCAATGCCTACACGGATAGTAGAACCTATCTCCAAGTTGTTTCCTATGTTCCTCGACAAATCTAATAAACTGATCAAGACCAGAAATAAACTCTGGGGTGCAGTGATTTGGAATGGACATCCGTGATCTATCCATTCTATTATCAAAGAGAAAACAAGTATATATTAGAACAAGATTAGGGTCTAGGGTTAACAAATTAGAGTTTATGCATGGTTAAAACTTTAGGGTTTAAGGTCTTATATATAATAAATGTGTACCACCTATCCCATTCTTGAACACCTAATCTCACTAGTAAGTGTATAATGTGTATTGGGTTTTCAAATGGGGAAATGCTACTAAAATTTTCTTGAAAACCAAATACACATTATACACTTACATCCTAAGTGAGATAAGGTGTTCAAGAATAGACCCAAACTGGGGACTATCCAAGATTTACTCCTAATGAGTAAATCTTGGATGGGTTTCTAGGACAACAAATACATGTGCTGTCATTCTTATATATAATAAATGTGTACCACCTATCCCATTCTTGAACACATAATCTCACTAGTAAGTGTATAATGTGTATTGGGTTTTCAAGAAAATTTCAGCAACATTTCCTCGATGTTCTCCAAGTACATATGTACTAAGAGAACAAATGGGGAAGTGTTGCCGAAGTTTTCTTGAAAACCCAATACACATTATACACTTACATCTTAAGTGAGATTAGGTGTTCAAGAACAGTCTCAAACTGGGGACTATCCAAGATTTACTCCTAATGAGTAAATCTTGGACGAGTTTCTAGGCCAACAAAATCATATCACTAAGAGCATGGTTTCATGTTAGGTCATCATAGGTCATAATAATCCACTAGAATGAGAAAAAGAGGTCTCATGGTGTTAAAATAGCATAAGAGTATTAGATCATGATTCTAGAGTGTACAAGACATAATAGTGACTACTGATTTTGTGGGGTGATATCATTTCATGGGATTTATAGATTCAAACTTAACAAGTGTACAAGTTACATCATTTTAATACTCGAAAGGTGACTAGTGGGTCATAGCACATAAAAGATGGCATTAGAAGGAAAGTAAGCAAGCTAGATCAATTAACACTCATCTCAAGGGAACATTAGTTACTGAGGTACCAAGAAAGAGTACTTTTAATCACTAGGATCATACAAGTAGCAATGTTGATTAAGTCTATGTGATTAAAGATCAAGTAGTGTAATAAAACATGGATTCAGAGAAGATATGAACACAATTAGGGGAAATAGACATCATCATTGGAAAGCTGAGGGTTTTTTGATCATTTTGGTATATAAAAAATTATTATTTGGGCCCAACCAAGCGTCTTGCTCTAGAGTAGGGAGAGAGGGCGAGACATAGGGTTTTTGGGGATGTTTACCTCTATTTGAGCCCAGTCGGGCGTCTTGCTCTGGAGCAGGGAGAGAGGACAAGATAGAGGGGTGCACGTAGAAGCTGAGCGGGCAGGCGAGCACGGAAGAGCGGCAAGCAGGTAGCCGACGAGCGAGCAAGGAGAGAAGGGCAGTGATGAGCAGGCAGCCGGCGAGCACAAAAGGAATAGCGGCGACGACGACGAGCAAAGAGAAGGGCGGCGGTGACAGTGAGCAAAGAGAACTACCGGCGCAGCAGCGACGAGCGAAGAGCAGTAGGGAGCGGTCGGCGGTGGCGTGTAAGGAGGAGGGAGTAGGGGGCGGAATCGCCAGACCCTAAAATCGCCGTTCGATTGAAATGAAACAGAGAAAGGGGAAGAGTCTGCTTCGCACGGGTGCTATTAAGTTAACAATCGATGTCGGTTATTAAAACCAACCGACGCTTATAACAATAGGCGTCAGTTACCACAAAAAACCCGACACATATGCTCAATTATAGTCGTCAGTTTCTACTAGAAAAACTGACGTCTATCTACATATGCCGACAAAAACAAAATGTTCTCAAATTCTGACCATAGTCGTCGGTTGCCATAGAAAATTGACGCCAAAGGGGGGTGACAATTTTCACAAGGACAGCACTCGAAAACACATCGATGTCGGTTATTGTAAGAAATCTGACGATAAAAATGGTCCCAATTTCTATCTCGTAAAAAAACCTTTAGTCGTCGGTTCTTTTGTTAACAACCGACGCCGTATATTAAATTTTGGAGGTAATTTTTTCCATTTGAAAATTTGGATTTGGCAGTCGATTTTAGGCATCATTTACTTATTAAGGAACTGACGCTAAATAAAAAGTGATACCCGTGTCTGGCCGCTCTTCACAGATAGATGTCAGTTTTTGTAATAAACTGACGTTATAGGGTTTAGGCGTCGGTTTCTTGTATACAACTGACACCTATAAATGTGACGTTATAACCCATTTCTGTAGTAGTGTACTGTCCATAATAATAACCAAATAGGGACATAACAAGAACGAGTACTCTTATTGCACATATGATCTCATGTTGAGGTCCTCAGTCAAAACCATATGCTATCGAGTTAATACATTCTTAGGACATTATTATGTTTATTCATTATATGAATACTGAAACAAACATAATAATTGGGATTATATTTTATTAATAAGCACTAGAATGGAGGGGGGGCTAGGGTTTTAGGGGGTTCGGGGGTATGCGGGGGATGAGGGGGATTCAGAGGTGGCTGAGGCAACTGCAGTACTAGTAGTAAGGTTGTGAACTACATCGGAAAGGGAAAAGTGGTGGAATGTGTGCCATTTATGGAAGGAAGTCGATGGAGAGAAAGAGATAAACATAATGAACCGGGCGGATCTCATATTGAGGGGGGATACAGTCTCTATATCGGGGATCCGTATCAGTGTCTAATTTGATAGTATGAGAGGCAATCAAAGTGGAGGTGACTCACCGTCCACTAAACCAACTGGGAACACAATGAACAAGTTGGCTAACCCGTTATCAATACTAGGAAAAGAAGTTACACAAGAAGTAGAAAACCCTTGGGGCAAAGGATGCAGTACTAAAACTCAGAACAAGGGCATTAGCAAGAAATATGAATCATACATGTTGTTTGATTTTAACGACTCTAAAGACAAGACCTTTCAAGATTCCAACCAAGCGTTCTTTCTGGAGAAACTGTATGAAGGCAAATTATTAATGTCTGATGTTAGAGTGAAAGAAATTGACAGACACCCATCCCTCAAAATCAATCAAGATGCAAAAGAAGATCTGGAAAGGCCCTAGAAATATATGGTTATTACACGGCTCATTGGCACTGATGTTGGATACATGACGATTGAAAAACCACTAGAGGGGGGGTGAATAGGGTTTTATGATATTTTAATAATAATTCAACCAAATTAAGAAACCACAAAAAGATTGGACAAGGGGACAAGGATTTAGAGTGGTTCCAACCTTAGCAAATACTAAGGCAGTCAATCCACTACCCGGTTGCTTACCCAACCAGAATTTTGAAAGAATCAAATTTTATTACCTCGCAAGGACTTTACATAAAATTACAATTCTTTCACCAAACCCTTCGAACAGCCTTCACCTAGAAGTAGTTTCACCAACTTTGAAGCAGCCTTCTTGAAGTAACTTCAAGCTCCCCCTTGAAGTAGCCTTCCTCTTGAAGTAGCTTCCCGTTGCAATAGCCTTCTTGAAGTAGTCCGAAGTCCACCTTCTCCACCGAGAAGAACCTTCTCCAATCCGCAGCCTCCAACCCTAGGAGTAGCAAGGAGAATACAAAAGATACAAAGGAACAAGAAGGAAAAACAGAAATTACAATTCCACTTGTAGCACAAGGCTTGATTTGCCTATATCAAGCATATAGATCTCCTAACCAATGAATATTGGAATGTAGGTTTAGTGGATAGGAGATGCTAGCCTATAGGACACGAAATTTGGAGCAAAGAAAAGAATAGTCAATGCTAGTGTTGCTCAATTGCTCAAAACAGATTTCCAATTGCAAGTGTAAGCTCAAGTATATGCACAAGTGAAGATTGGTGAGTATAGGTGTCCTAAGGCATGTCCTATTTATAGGAATGACCTACAAGTGCTTAAGGACGTTCTAGAAACTTTCTAGGGGGTTCTAAGTGCTCAACTATCCGTTAGGTATAAGTTAGTTGCTTTAGCAATGGCTAGTTAATTAATTCTACAGTTGCTGTCAGAGTCCATCTCGGTCGAGGAATTGTCGACCGAGACACCTACTCGGTCGAAGTTTTGTCGACCGACAGGCTCTCTGGATTAAGTGTTAACAACGTTCATCTCCAACTGCCAACTACCTTCTCAGCTGTGTCTAACGGCTACTTGGGTCATTCTCGGTCAAGAAGTTTGTCGACCGAGAGTGTCTCGGTCGAAGATTTTGTCGACCGAGATTGACCCTGTTTCAATGTTTCAAATAAAGTGCTAAGTGTATGTATGAGTGTGCATATGTGACACTATTGAAGGGGATGATCTATCTAAGTGTAGTGATTGACTAGGGAAGATCTAACACTTGATTTACATGAAGTCTAAGTACTTGTACATTATATATTTGTACAAGTTTACAATTGATTACATTTCATGAAATTTACAAGCATTCAAGCATATAGATTCCCTAGTGCTTTGTCATCCACCTCATTCCTGCAACAATCAAGTAGCTCATTAGATCGACAAGAATGAATGTTTGTCATCATCAAAACAAAGGGATTTATCATAATGTCCAATTTAGCCAACAACGATGAGAGAAAGATTGCAAACACTATGGAACTCCCTGGGACATTTCATTATGTTTGAAGTGGATCTGGGTCATTATTGTTACAATTTTCATGTAGAAAGGACTTCATGACTGCCTTAGTAGGTGGCCCATGGAAACTTTTTGGTTGTTGCTTAACTGTATAGCAATGGGATCATTCGTTTCTCCCCTCTACTGAACTGTCGAAGTACCTGGTAACATGGGTGTGAGTGCTCAACCTACCATTGCATCTTTATGTCCCGACCATATTCGAATATATTGGTCTGGTACTAGGAAGCTTAGTGAAGGTAGACACACACAGTAGCTCGGACCAGAAGCAAGTTCTCCAGGCTAGCCGTTGATATTGACACATCTAAGAAGCTTGTTCATAATATTCTTATCAATGACAACATATACCAAATTGAAAATGAGGTTTTCGCTGACAACTGCGAGAGTTGTGGTAAATTGGGACATGGGAAAAACATTGTCAGGCCTACAATCCACATCACAATAGCAACAAAAATACTAATATAGAAAACACCACCTTGGATGAGAGGGATAAGTACATGCCTCCTTAGGATAACAACAAAGATAACACTTGGCAGACTTGAAGGAAAAAAAATCCCAGTACGTAAGAATCAGGCACAACAAAAGGAGAATCCATCAAAAGAAATGAATGGAACACCAAAAATGTTCGTGAATCTAGCAGACTTACATGAAGATAACCCAAACAATGAAGTTGAAGCCTCACAGGAAGAATAACAGGACACACATAAAAAATCATCTACCACTGATAACAGTACAAAGACATGGAAAAAGAAGAAAATAGCTACAACTGATAAAAAGGGAGGTTCTAAAAGAGATAAATGGAGAAATAAATAGGAAGTCGGGCACTTAGGAGGAGCATGTTGCAGTGAACCCAGATGTGGATGAAGTGGTTGAGGAAGTTATCAACATCGAGGACATTGAGGATAACATACGCACCTTAGCCAGGAAATATGCTGAGAAAGGCCAAGATGCTGAGGTAACATATACAATATCCCCGGTTTACAATCAAACATCATCGATAGAACACAAAAGGCTAATGATAAAATACTCATGAAAAGTGAGGAAGAGACAATGGTTGAACCTGATAACCCACTTGAACCTGACCCCAATATCAATAAGGGCCCTCTACCTCCTAGTAGGAAGATGTTGAAGGGGAAAGGTACAAAGATGAAGCAAGCTAGATCTAAATTGCCATACGAACACCGATGGAAAAGCCCTTGCCTGAACCTTGGTGTAGATGAGGAGTGCACTGATGTTGGAAAAGAGAATGAAGACCTTGTTCAAAACAGTCAGGTCAGCTAGACCGTGCAGGTGCAGGTGTGTGTTTTACTATCTTAAAAGTTATTTAATGATAGATACACTATTTTGGAATACCAGAGGCATCGAAAATAGGGATACTTGTTGTGTCCTATGTGATATTATCTCCATAAAGAAACCTAAGTTGGTTGCTCTACTCGAACCACGGATCAGTGGTCAAGCTGCAACTAATACCATAAAGAGTTTGGGCTTTTCCAAGTCCTTTCGTTGTGAGGCTAGAGGATTCGTAGGTGGAATTTGTCTCTCCTAGAAGGAGGATGAACGTAATTTTCAAATCATCAACTATCACTGCCAATTCATCACTTGCAAGGTAAACGAAACCACTCTTATTACATTTGCGCATGCTAATCCCCATGTTTCAGTGGGGAAACCAGTGGAAGCATCTTATTAACATGGGCCATCACTTCTCCCTCCCATGGATCATCATGGGGGACCTCAATACCACTTTAAATGAAATCGAGCAACACCCATTATGACTTCAACGAAGCAAGGGTCTTCATCGAGACAATTCTGGAAGCGGGACTCTCTAATATTGGCTTCTCAGAAGCGAAGTTCACATACATTCACGATGCTCTTCAGGAACAGCTTGACAGAGCTGTTGTGAACCCTACATTCATTGACCAACTTATTGACATCATTATTGAACATATCCCTCATTCTAACTCTGAACATTGCCCTATTATTATTAGATCTATGGCATGTGGCATACCTCAACCAAGATTTCTTGTCAAATAATCTTGGTTGAAAGACACCCAACTGCAAACCATACTGCAGAACAACTGGAATTCGAAGACGAATTTCCTCCTTACTCAAAACTGTTAGTAATGTGATATCTGGGAATCAACTAGATGATACTCTCTACAATGCAAATATAGTGCTTATTCCAAAAATATCCAAGCCAGAGACATGTGAACAGTTCAGACCCATTTTGCTGAACAATATTGGCTTAAATATTTCTTCCAAAATAATTGTGGAACGTTTGAAGGGTTATCTCTCGGACTGGATCTCTCCGGCACAGAGCGCATTTGTCCCAAGCAGAAGAACTTCTGATAATATAGCAGTGGCTCAGAAAATCATACACATCATGAGGCAGAAGAACTTTGGTAAGTTCATGGCGATCAAGATAGACCTATCAAAGGTGTATGATAAGATTTCATGGTCCTTTTCCTGGAGCGGTTGAGCCAGAAGATCAAAAAACTAGTCCAAACCAAGAAATGGATACCAATTAAACTATACAACAACAGTTTGTTGGTCTCTCATCTCTACTTTGTTGATGATATCTTCTTGTTTGCAAGGGCTGAAGTGTCTCAAATGAAAACAATCTTTGGGGTCGTTTGGGTGAAACTATTTAAAGTACTACGGTAGTCAACAATTTCGGGATTTAGACTCCCTAATTATCAAAGTCTGTATTTTTTAATTACAGTGTTTGTAAGCCACAAATCACGGAGGGTAAAAAGACCCCATGTCGTGCTGTTTTCGTATTTCTTGAAGAGTTGTGTGATCCCACCGCAAATGCAGGGCCCCATGGCAGCAACGGCAGTGTCCGGCGATGAGAAAGAACTTTCAGCACTCCCTCAGATCCAATGTGCATTTGGGGGGCGCCCCTGCTTCCTGAACGGCGGCGAAGAATGCCAGGGCGTCGAACTTGGGTAGTCCCACATGCTGCGGACGCCGTTGCACAGCCCTAGCAAATCGTAGTTGAAGACAACGGCGGCGAGCATCACTCGCTCCAGCAAGTCCGCAAACAGTGCTGAAAGAGGACCAGATCTCCCGTCGTGTGGCGCTGAAGCAAGGTCACATCTAAGCCGGCGTTGAGCGGCGCATGGATCAGATACAGAAGCAAGCAAGGACGACCTCACTCGCTATTCTGCGGGTCTCAAGGGGAAGGGGCTCGTGCGGCTTTGACCTGCTCAAGTGGACGCCTTGCGCTCAGTAGAGAGAAGAGCCTCCGGGAGGCCGCCGCCGCATTGACCGGTGATAGGGATGGAGAGGAAGGGCATGAAAAGGGTTCAAAATCATAGTGAGACTGGGTACAGAAAAGTGGAGATGGAATCGCGGAGGAAAGTAGACGGGAGAGGAGCCAATCGCAAGTGAAGAAGAGAACGGAGAGATAGAGGTATGCCAATCGCAAGTGAAGAAGAGAAGAGAACGGAGAGATATCGGGGTTGGGGGGTGGAGTGTCGGGGGTGGAACCCGTGACGTGGGATTCCAAAGCTTTCCAAAATTGGCGTCTTTTGTCAGGATCATAAAATGGACGGAACTAACATATTCAGACTACGACTTTGCTAAAATCACACACAACTATCCAAACAATCTCAATATAAATGTGGCAGTTAGAATACCAGAAGGAAATACAATACCACCCTGAATTGCCGCATCCAAACGGCCCCTAAAATTTTTTGAGGAGTTCCGTATCGTCTCTGGGCAAGCAATTTCGGTAAGAAAGTCGAGCATACTATTTCCAAGTACCATACCTGAAAGAACAAAAAGGGGAATCTGCCGAGTGAGTGGATTCTCGAATTTCGACAACATGGGGATGTATCTAGGCTTACCCATGATTCACAGTAGAGTGAAGGATCAGACATATGGGGTTATTCTTTCTAAAATCTCATCCAATATCAATTCTTGGTCTTCTAGGTGTCTCAGCTTAGCAGGTAGAATATGTCTAGCCAAATCCACACTAACTGCCATTCCTAGTTACACAATGCAGAAGGGTGTTCTACCTCTCAAGGTGTGCGATAGAATAGACAGTAACATTAGATCATTCATATGGGTAAGAAACCACAAGGCTCATCCCTTGGTGCTCGTAGCGTAGAACAAAATAACTTGCAGCGAAAAACATGGCGGGCGGGGCTTGAAGTCGATGTGGGAGTGGAACCTGGCTATGATCGCAAAACATGCCTGGGAATTAGGCACTAAAAGGAACTATGTGGTGTGCAGGGTTAAGATCGAGATGTAATAGCTATTTGAATGGAAACCTTCCCTACATCTCCAGGTTAGGGAGAGCGACACTCCACTGCAAAGATTTCATAAATAACAATTCAATGTTGATACTAATGAGCAGCGTGAATGTAAATGTATGGTCTGATAAGTGGTGGTGCACTAATCAAACTCTCTTACAGTGGATCACCAAACCTTTTCCTCTTGAGTTACTCGACCTTCAAGTAGCCAGCTTGGTGAATTTAGACAATAACTGGGACGAGGATTTTCTCAAATAGTGGATTCCGCAAGAGATTATTAACAAGATCCGGAAGGTACCAATCCCTAAGAGCCTGAGCGAGAAAGACATTAAAGTTTGGTGTCATACAGATTCAGGCACATTCACCATAAAGAGTGCCTACAAATTCTTTAGACAAGACAAGGAAATTCGTTTTCCTAGACAATGGGACATGATTCGGAAATCCAAAGCGGCATCACGAGTCAAAAGTTCCACGTGGCTAGTAGGTCATAAAGCCATTCTCACTAATGTTTGTAGGACTGAAAAAAGACACATATCTTCTGACAAAAGTACAAAACTTGTCCAAGATGCAGAGAACAAGATGAATCTGTGCTACATACTTTGTGGGATTGCACTCGGACCTCAGAGGTTTGGAAAAAACTGATTAGAAGTCAAAACTGGAGCAAATTTTTCTCCAAAGGTGATCTCTGGCGATGGCTTACATCAAATATGAGTACGAACAATGCACATAAACTGATCTTCATGCTGGGATGTTGGGAAATCTGGAGGGCGAGGAACTTGTAGGTATTTGAAAAGACCATGAAACTAGTATACCAGCAGGTTAGCTCAATTTATAGGTTTAGGTGTACTCTGTTCCTCATTCCGTCCATTGAATGCTTTGCGTAACCTACGATACAGATGAAATTTTGGAAGAAACCTTCGATGACCAAGATATATAGTCTTGCCGCTGTGTTTTAGTCATATTGAATCAATGTTCTCTTCACATATAGGACACACTTTAGATCCTTTGACACTATATCTAGACAAATTCCCATACATTGGAAAGTCATTCACAGTGAAAAACAACATAGCGTGCAAACGAAATGTCTCTCTTCGTGAAGCATCATAGGTCATCACACCTTCACCCTAGAGCTTCTTCAAATCATCAATCATAGGTTCAAGATAAACACGGATATCATTTCCAGGTTGTTTAGGGCCCGATATCAACAACGACGACATAACGTACTTATTTTTCATACACAACCAGAGAGGGAGATTGTATATAACAAGCATAACTGGACAAGTTCTATGTTCGCTTCTCAATGTCCCGTACAGATTCATCCCATATGTACAAAGCTCAAGTCTTAGATTCCTATCTTCTTCACAGAATTTAGGGTACAATAAATCAATCTTATTCCACTGTGGGGAATCAGACGCATGTCATAGGACCCCATCATTATTTTTCTTAACATTTGCATGCCACCTCAAATTCTTCGCATCTATAGGATTGGCAAACAAGCGTTGAAACCATGGTATTATAGGTAGATACCACATCACCTTGGCAGGAGAATCAGGTTTGGACTCCCCCAAAGTCGTCAATTTATACCTTGACGCACCACATTTCAGACAATCTTTCAAATCTACATAGTCCTTTTGAAATAATATACAATCATTCGGGCATGCGTGTATCTTCTTGGCCTCCATTCCCATTGGGCACAACAATTCTTTAACCGGTATGTTGAGATTGGCAGCTCATTTCCTTCATGAAGAATTTCTTTCAACAAAGACAACAATGACGTGAAGCTTTTGTCGCTCCATCGATTATTAGCTTTCAGTTTATACAATCTCAACACAGTGCTAAGCTTCATAAACTTACAACTTGTGTATAACGGTATCTCAACATCATGCACAATGTTTCTAAACATGGGAGGTGGATCAGTGTGCTATACCCCACAACTATCCAGCATCACATCAACGATGTCTACTGGAACTGGTTCGTTCACATCTACATCATCGGAGGCAATTTCTTCTTCCACACAAGAACTGCTATCGACATCCACTAATTTCAGGTTTGAAATCTCTCCATGCCAGTGCCATTCTGTATAGCCTTGTACAATCCTGTTGCACATGACATAACATTTGATTTCATCACCAGTGCTGACTTTCAAGTTGTTACCGCAATGCCTACACGGATAGTAGAGCCTATCTCCAAGTTGTTTCCTATGTTCCTTGACAAATCTAATAAACTGACCAAGACCAGAAATAAACTCTGGGGTGCAGTGATTTGGAATGGACATCCGTGATCTATCCATTCTATTATCAAAGAGAAAACAAGTATATATTAGAACAAGATTAGGGTCTAGGGTTAACAAATTAGAGTTTATGCATGGTTAAAACTTTAGGGTTTAAGGTCTTATATATAATAAATGTGTACCACCTATCCCATTCTTGAACACCTAATCTCACTAGTAAGTGTATAATGTGTATTGGGTTTTCAAATGGGGAAATGCTACTGAAATTTTCTTGAAAACCAAATACACATTATACACTTACATCCTAAGTGAGATAAGTGTTGGATAAATTGGATATTATGATAAATCCCTTTGTTTCGATGGTGACAAACATTTCATTCTTATTAATCTAACGAGCTACTTAAATGTGCAGGAACAAGGTGATGACAAAGTTCTAGGGAATCTTTACGCTTGAATGTTTATAAATGTCATGCAATGTAATCATTTGTAAACTTGTACAAATATATAATGTACAAGTACTTAGACTTCATGTAAATCAAGCGTTAGATCTCCCTAGCTAAACACCACACTTAGTTAGGTCATCTCCTTCTAATAGGATCACATAATGCACACTCATGCACACACTTAGTATCTTAATTGAAAGATTGAAAACAGAGTCAATCTCGGTCGACCACACTCCTCGACCGAGACACTCTCGGTCGACAAACTTCTCGACCGAGATTGACCAAAAGTAGCCGTTAGACACAGCAGTTGACAGTTGCAAATAAACGTTAATCCAGAGAGCCTGTCGGTCGACAAATCCTCGACCGACTGAGCATCTCGGTCGACAAGTCCTCGACCGAGGTGGTCTTTGACAGCAACTGCAGAATTAATTAACTAGCCGTTGCTAATGCGCCTAACTTATTCCTAACGGCTAGTTAAGCACTAGGAACCCCCTAGAAGTTGTCTAGAACGTCCTTAAGCATACTTAGGCCATTCCTATAAATAGGACAAGCCATAGGACACTAGAACTCACTTGTTACACTTGAGAATACACTTGAGCATACTTGAGCAAATCTTTTGCAAGCAAGTTGAGCACTATGATCATTGGACTACATTCTTCTTAGCTCAATCTCGTGTCCTATAGGCTAGATTCTCCTATCCACAGCAATCACAAGTTCACATACTTGGCTAGGAGATCTTACGCTTGATCTAGGCATATCAAGCTTTGGGCTTAAAGGATAAGTTGTAATTTCTGTTTTCCTTTCTTGTTCCTGTTTATCTTTTGTACTCTCCTTGCTACTCCTAGGGTTGGAGGCTGCGGATTGGAGAGGGTTGACTTCTCAGGTGGAGAAGGGGACTTCAAGCTACTTCAAGAAGGCTATCGCAAGGGAAGCTACTTCAGAAGGCTGGTGCAACGGGAGTTGGTGCATCTACTTCAAGGGAAGGCTGCTTCAAGGTTGGCGATTACTTCTAGGTGAAGGCTGCTTGAAGGGTTTAGGAAAAGAGATTGTATTTTATGTAAATTCCTTGAAGAGGTAATAAAATAAATTTCTTTTCAAATCCCGGTTGGGTAAGCAACCGGGTAGTGGACTGACGGCTATAGTATTTTCTATAGTTGGAACCACTCTAAACCTTGTGTCTCCTTGTCCAATACTTTCTTTGTGGATTGTTTACGTGCAATAATTGTTAAATTTTCTATAAAACTCTATTCACCCCCCCTCAAGAGGTTTTCAATTGGTATCAGAGCAGGCTTCAAGGAGCCCTAACAAGGTCTTGAAGAGATAAAGAGAGGAGGTGACTACAACCACAAGAAAAGGAGCATGGACCAATGTGCGACAAGTTGCAATTGGTGCTTAGGAACAAAGCACTCTACGTCTAAATGTCCATGGAGGTCAAAGAAAGAAGATGCACATAAAGAGTGTTTCGTTGCTACAATAAGTGAGGAAGAAGAAGAAGAGGTAAGCTTGCTTGATTTACCCAAGGAGGAGTTAGTTGCTATTATTGAAGAAACACATAATAAATATGTTGAATGCAAAAAGAAGTTAAAGAAATCTAGTAAAGAAAATGATGATCTAAACGCTAGACTTCTTGCTCTTACATCCGAAAATGACGATTTATATGCTAAATTGAATACTCTTGGTTTTGAAAAAGACAGCATTATGTCTGATAATCGTATCTTGAAATCATCTCTAAGTAACAGTGAAGTGAAGATCTTTACTCTAGAAACAAACTATGATCTTCTATGTCAAGAAAAAGCTGAATTGCTTACAAAATTAAATGATATTCAAAAACAACCTATATTGTGCACCCATGTAGATTATGACAATATAGTGAAAGAAAGAAATATGTTATCATCCAATCTAGACCAAGCAAAATTAGATATCAAGAAAAGAATGGATGAGATCGTTAAGTTGCAACAAGAAGTTAGTAAGTTAAGCAACAATGGAATCCTTGATAGAATATTAGAAAATTCCTATCATCAAATAGGGAGAAGAGGACTAGGTTATAAGCCTAATGAGAAATCCCATCAACAACCTAGAAGGACACAAGCGAGTCAATCTGCTTATATACCTAGAGGCACAAAAATGTATATACCCAAGAATAACCTAGATCAAAACCATAGAAAAAGGCTTGAGGTTGATTCAATTTGTTGTCATTATTGCTCACGCCTTGGACATTATTCTTTTTCATGCCCATACAAGAAAAAGAATGTCGAGATGGTATGGGTTCCAAAACCCCCAAATTAAATAGGTTCGACTAAGATGAGATATGACCAAAGACCTTAATTTGTATATCCTTATGTCTATCTCAATTTAACATTTAGGGATAACAAAAAAAAAAAAATTAAAAGATTTAATAGCACCTTGATACACATATGTTTATCTCAAACTGATCTTTGAAATAATTGAATAAGATACAACCTATATTGCACTTGAAATATATTTCTGAAACAGTTTCCAGAAACTTGATCGGTCGAGAAGTTGTCGACCGAATAATCCTCGGTCGAGCAACTGTCGATCGAGCATATCACTGTTCTCAGACTGCTGTAAATCTTTACATTGTATGTGAAAATTATTCTTGAAAGATTATATGGAATAAATATTAACTGATCATGCTTACATTTCTATTTAATCATGCTTTTATTGCACATTTCTTTTTCAGAAATACTTGCAATGAATAAAATGTTTCAAATAAATTTTTGTGTGCTTTTATATTAAGCATCACTTATTTTAGTCTATCCAAAGTAATCTTAAATTCATGAATGGATATTATTCTTGAATAATGCTTCATCATATTTGATGTCCTTATTAAGCTCTCATAATTAGTACACTTTAATGAGTCTCAAATTGATATTTGCAAGCTATCTACAGAACTCATACTTCGCATATGAATGTTCATACTGGAAACCTGTAGAATATGCCTCTTGGTTAAAATAAAATTTGACCAAGGGGCGCCATGGTCGTAATCAAGGGCGACCTAAAATAAACTTTGATAAAAATTGTTTATTTGAACATTATTTTCTTGAACTTAATCTTAGCATATTTTTAAATCAAAACATCAAATCATTTGTAGTAATTAGAAGCCTTAAATATTATTACTCCCTTGGAATATACATATACATATGCTCTACAAAAATGTTCTAAAATTCAGTCAAAAATTGAACTCAGTAAGTCTGTCGGTCGACGACTTCGTCGACCGAGAACCACTCGGTCAGCCCATCTCACTCGACCGACAAATTCTAAACAGATTCAGTATCGGACAAACGGTCGGTCGACGAGTGCTCGACCGAGACAATATCGGTCGACAAGCGCTCGACCGAGAAATAGCCGTTGGATATGACCGTTGCGACCCGACCGTTATGACCGTTTTCTTTACCGTTGGAGGACCAAGTGGCGCGTCTGCAACTCGACCGTTGCGGACGCTCGGTCGACGAGTCGTCGACTGACCGGGTTGCTGGAATTCTATAAATAGGTGCAAAAACGAGCCACTTACTCACACTTGCACTTCCTTGCTTCCATAGTCCATCTCTAGTGCAATTTCGTGCAATCCTTTAGCATTCTTACCCTCAAATCTTCCTTGCTTCTTCTCCAAACACAATGGCCTCATCATCAACTGTCCGTGGGAAGAAGAAAGTTGCTGGAAGAAAAATAAGAGAAGATCGGGAAGCCACTCCGCCACTGACGATCATCAATGACATCGCCTTCGTCGACGGAGATGCTGGAGATAGATACTTTCGGCTTTCCTCTAAAGCTCCTCTTCCCCGACGCCCGGTCGAAGTGATGGACTTCATCAACATAGTCGACCTGGAGCATCTCTTTGGAGTACAAAAGCTGAAGGACTTCATCAATCCATCCTTTCCTTCCTATTCCATTAAGGTAGTCAACGAATTCTATGCCAATCTTCTATCCCACACCGAAAATGACACCACATTCTTCTACACCATGGTCAATGGGCATAGTTTTAAATTTTCCGAAGGGGATATTCTTGACATGCTTGAAATTGATATAGATGAATATCAAGATTTCCTTGACCTTACCACCGGCAATCCAATAAATTTATTTTCCCATGATGACCACACCACTAGCCTTAGTGATATAAAAAGAGCCATATTTCAAGCCAATACCACTTGTCATGAAGATAGGGGAACCTATTATGCAATAAACCTAAAATCGGCATGTAGAATAGTAAACCTCATTGTTTCCACCAACATACATCCACGAGCCAATAAATCCGAGGTTCCTATTTTCCGTATGTGTCTAATTTATGCTATCATAAAAGAAATTCCCATCAACTTCATTCGCATAGTACTTAAAAATATGCTTGAGTTTTCTGGCAATCCACCATATGCCGATTTTGTATGCCAGATTATTCAACATTGTCTTAAGTTAAACATTGAAGATATGGGATACATATGGGAGCGTAGACCACCAAAGATAAGTAAGAACACCGTAGAGAAGATGGGGATTGACTTGGCCATAAAAGGGCAAGAGTAGAAGGAGAGTCATCACATCAGGATATACCACCCCCTCCTCCTACTAACCTTTCCATTGATCCCATCCAAAATACCCTTACTTATATTGCTGGCTCCCAATACCATCTTAGTAGACAATTAAACTACAATCACCATGCCATGACATACTTAAATCAAAGAATGCAAAACCTTTCTCCTGGCCAAACCGATGAATATCCGCATTCTTTAAACCCTGGCATGCTCAACCCATTTAACCCCTCATACAACTACTATCAACCTCCACCTTCACCATCAATGGATCTTGCACATACTCAATTTTCTTCCATACAATTGCAAGACATAGCTGCTCACTTCCGATTTGACCGAGTTCTCACTTTCCTGGAAGCATATGCGTTGACTACAACTGGTGCTTTGGATTGGCAAACTCTGGTCCAATACTATGGAGCCGAGCCATTCCTTGGGAAAGATCCGGACATCGATGTAATTCTTAAATCTTTCCTGTGAAGTGTTGGAGTTGTAATAGTTGTAATAAAAATGATTAGTCAAATTCTATATGATTGTAATCTTCTTCATGCTATTGAATGAAATTTGCCATTTTTATTTGATTCACATGGTTATTTGTTTGGCATATGAGACCTCTTCAAAATATGGATTATAAGTTCATTATTGTAGAGCATAACAAATAAGGAATAATAATTAAAACATGCAACTATTACAATTAAAATTAAATTTTCAAATAACAAAACAGTTCTCCAGACACATTCTTGGTCGAACAACTAGTCGACCGAAAACATTGTCGGTCGAGCAATTGTCGACCGACTGGGTTTCTGTTTTTCCAGATTGACATAAATTGCATACATCTTTGTTAAATCTTGGACATTTTATATATTTGCTCAGTATTCAAACTTTCATTTGAGATATCTATCGAAGGGGGAGCAAAGCATAAGAAAAAGGGGGAGACCATCAAAACTGTGATCATTTGATTAAAGAAGCTTACAAAAACTTTGCAATCACTATGTGTAGCTGAATATTTTCAAGAAATTTATGAATTTATTGAAAATAGTATCTTGTACTTGAAGGAACTCTCTACCCAAAATGGGGCTTAACATCCCTTGCTTTTGGATGGAGACATTTTTAGGTACTCTAAGCTTAGAGGATTCTCATTTAATCTAGGGCTTAACATCCTTTGATATATGAGAAATCCATGGCTTAACATCCTTTGCGAATGATTGAGAAACAAATTGTGGATAAATTAGATAAAAATCCATGTTCCTAATAGGATATCTAATTAAGGGGGAGCATTATATTAAGGGGGAGAAGAAAAATAAAACATTCAACTTGGATATCTTTTTGAAATGACAAAGGGGGAGAAAGAATATAAAAGAGTTTCATCACATCTTGGCCAGCACTCACTTGAAAAACATAAATAGATACAAAAGGTAAATTTTCAGGTATGAAACTCACATGCTTTATATTTCCTTATTTCATATTTAGGAAATGTTTGTCATCTTCAAAAAGGGGGAGATTGTTGGATAAATTGGATATTATGATAAATCCCTTTGTTTCGATGATGACAAACATTTCATTCTTATTAATCTAACGAGCTACTTAAATGTGCAGGAACAAGGTGATGACAAAGTTCTAGGGAATCTTTACGCTTGAATGTTTATAAATGTCATGCAATGTAATCATTTGTAAACTTGTACAAATATATAATGTACAAGTACTTAGACTTCATGTAAATCAAGCGTTAGATCTCCCTAGCTAAACACCACACTTAGTTAGGTCATCTCCTTCTAATAGGATCACATAATGCACACTCATGCACACACTTAGTATCTTAATTGAAAGATTGAAAACAGAGTCAATCTCGGTCGACCACACTCCTCGACCGAGACACTCTCGGTCGACAAACTTCTCGACCGAGATTGACCAAAAGTAGCCGTTAGACACAACAGTTGACAGTTGCAAATAAACGTTAATCCAGAGAGCCTGTCGGTCGACAAATCCTCGACCGACTGAGCATCTCGGTCGACAAGTCCTCGACCGAGGTGGTCTCTGACAGCAACTGCAGAATTAATTAACTAGCCGTTGCTAATGCGCCTAACTTATTCCTAACGGCTAGTTAAGCACTAGGAACCCCCTAGAAGTTGTCTAGAACGTCCTTAAGCATACTTAGGCCATTCCTATAAATAGGACAAGCCATAGGACACTAGAACTCACTTGTTACACTTGAGAATACACTTGAGCATACTTGAGCAAATCTTTTGCAAGCAAGTTGAGCACTATGATCATTGGACTACATTCTTCTTAGCTCAATCTCGTGTCCTATAGGCTAGATTCTCCTATCCACAACAATCACAAGTTCACATACTTGGCTAGGAGATCTTACGCTTGATCTATGCATATCAAGCTTTGGGCTTAAAGGATAAGTTGTAATTTCTGTTTTCCTTTCTTGTTCCTGTTTATCTTTTGTACTCTCCTTGCTACTCCTAGGGTTGGAGGCTGCGGATTGGAGAGGGTTGACTTCTCAGGTGGAGAAGGGGACTTCAAGCTACTTCAAGAAGGCTATCGCAAGGGAAGCTACTTCACAAGGGAAGGCTGCTTCAAGGTTGGCGATTACTTCTAGGTGAAGGCTGCTTGAAGGGTTTAGGAAAAAAGATTGTATTTTATGTAAATTCCTTGAAGAGGTAATAAAATAAATTTCTTTTCAAATCCCGGTTGGGTAAGCAACCGGGTAGTGGACTGACGGCTATAGTATTTGCTATAGTTGGAACCACTCTAAACCTTGTGTCTCCTTGTCCAATACTTTCTTTGTGGATTGTTTAAGTGCAATAATTGTTAAATTTTCTATAAAACTCTATTCACCCCCCCTCTAGAGGTTTTCAATAAGGTGTTCAAGAATAGACCCAAACTGGGGACTATCCAAGATTTACTCCTAATGAGTAAATCTTGGATGGGTTTCTAGGACAACAAATACATGTGATGTCATTCTTATATATAATAAATGTGTACCACCTATCCCATTCTTGAACACGTAATCTCACTAGTAAGTGTATAATGTGTATTGGGTTTTCAAGAAAATTTCAGCAACATTTCCTCGATGTTCTCCAAGTACATATGTACTAAGAGAACAAATGGGGAAGTGTTGCTGAAGTTTTCTTGAAAACCCAATACACATTATACACTTACATCTTAAGTGAGATTAGGTGTTCAAGAACAGTCTCAAACTGGGGACTATCCAAGATTTACTCCTAATGAGTAAATCTTGGACGAGTTTCTAGGCCAACAAATTCATATCACTAAGAGCATGGTTTCATGTTAGGTCATCATAGGTCATAATAATCCACTAGAATGAGAAAAAGAGGTCTCATGGTGTTAAAATAGCATAAGAGTATTAGATCATGATTCTAGAGTGTACAAGACATAATAGTGACTACTGATTTTGTGGGGTGATATCATTTCATGGGATTTATAGATTCAAACTTAACAAGTGTACAAGTTGCATCATTTTAATACTCGAAAGGTGACTAGTGGGTCATAGCACATACAAGATGGCATTAGAAGGAAAGTAAGCAAGCTAGATCAATTAACACTCATCTCAAGGGAACATTAGTTACTGAGGTACCAAGAAAGAGTACTTTTAATCACTAGGATCATACAAGTAGCAATGTTGATTAAGTCTATGTGATTAAAGATCAAGTAGTGTAATAAAACATGGATTCAGAGAAGATATGAACACAATTAGGGGAAATAGACATCATCATTGGAAAGCTGAGGGTTTTTTGATCATTTTGGTATATAAAAAATTATTATTTGGGCCCAACCAAGCGTCTTGCTCTAGAGTAGGGAGAGAGGGCGAGACATAGGGTTTTTGGGGATGTTTACCTCTATTTGAGCCCAGCCGGGCATCTTGCTCTGGAGCAGGGAGAGAGGACAAGATAGAGGGGTGCACGTAGAAGCTGAGCGGGCAGGCGAGCACGGAAGAGCGGCAAGCAGGTAGCCGACGAGTGAGCAAGGAGAGAAGGGCAGTGATGAGCAGGCAGCCGACGAGAACAAAAGGAATAGCGGCGACGACGACGAGCAAAGAGAAGGGCGGCGGTGACAGTGAGCAAAGAGAACTACCGGCACAACAGCGACGAGCGAAGAGCAGTAGGGAGCGGTCGGCGGTGGCGTGTAAGGAGGAGGGAGTAGGGGGTGGAATCGCCAGACCCTAAAATCGCCGTTCGATTGAAATGAAACAGAGAAAGGGGAAGAGTCTGCTTCGCACGGGTGCTATTAAGTTAACAATCGATGTCGGTTATTAAAACCAACCGACGCTTATAACAATAGGCGTCGGTTACCACAAAAAACCCGACACATATGCTCAATTATAGTCGTCAATTTCTACTAGAAAAACTGACGTCTATCTACATATGCCGACAAAAACAAAATGTTCTCAAATTCTGACCATAGTCGTCGGTTGCCATAGAAAATTGACGCCAAAGGGGGGTGAAAATTTTCACAAGGACAGCGCTCGAAAACACATCGATGTCGGTTATTGTAAGAAATCTGACGATAAAAATGGTCCCAATTTCTATCTCGTAAAAAACCTTTAGTCGTCGGTTCTTTTGTTAACAACCGACGCCGTATATTAAATTTTGGAGGTAATTTTTTCCATTTGAAAATTTGGAATTGGCAGTCGATTTTAGGCATCATTTACTTATTAAGGAACTGACGCTAAATAAAAAGTGATACCCGTGTCTGGCCGCTCTTCACAGATAGATGTCAGTTTTTGTAATAAACTGACGTTATAGGGTTTAGGCGTCGGTTTCTTGTATACAACTGACACCTATAAATGTGACGTTATAAGCCATTTCTGTAGTAGTGTACTGTCCATAATAATAACCAAATAGGGACATAACAAGAACGAGTACTCTTATTGCACATATGATCTCATGTTGAGGTCCTCAGTCAAAACCATATGCTATCGAGTTAATACATTCTTAGGACATTATTATGTTTATTCATTATATGAATACTGAAACAAACATAATAATTGGGATTATCTTTTATTAATAAGCACTAGAATGGAGGGGGGCTAGGGTTTTAGGGGGTTCGGGTGTATGCGGGGGATGAGGGGGATTCAGAGGTGGCTGAGGCAACTGCAGTACTAGTAGTAAGGTTGTGAACCACATCGGAAAGGGAAAAGTGGTGGAATGTGTGCCATTTATGGAAGTAAGTCGATGGAGAGAAAGAGATAAACATAATGAACCGGGCGGATCTCATATTGAGGGGGGATACAGTCTCTATATCGGGGATCCGTATCGGTGTCTAATTTGATAGTATGAGAGGCAATCAAAGTGGAGGTGACTCACCGTCCACTGAACCAACTGGGAACACAATGAATAAGTTGGCTAACCCGTTATCAATACTAGGAAAAGAAGTTACACAAGAAGTAGAAAACCCTTGGGGCAAAGGATGCAATACTAAAACTCAGAACAAGGGCATTAGCAAGAAAGATGAATCATACATGTTGTTTGATTTTAACGACTCTAAAGACAAGACCTTTCAAGATTCCAACCAAGCGTTCTTTCTGGAGAAACTGTATGAAGGCAAATTATTAATGTCTGATGTTATAGTGAAAGAAATTGACAGACACCCAGCCCTCAAAATCAATCAAGATGCAAAAGAAGATCTGGAAAGGCCCTAGAAATATATGGTTATTACACGACTCATTGGCACTGATGTTGGATACATGACGATTGAAAAACCACTAGAGGGGGGTGAATAGGGTTTTATGATATTTTAATAATAATTCAGCCAAATTAAGCAACCAAAAAAAGATTGGACAAGGGGACAAGGATTTAGAGTGGTTCCAACCTTAGCAAATACTAAGGCAGTCAATCCACTACCCGGTTGCTTACCCAACCGAAATTTTGAAAGATTCAATTTTTATTACCTCGCAAGGACTTTACATAAAATTACAATTCTTTCACCAAACCCTTCGAACAGCCTTCACCTAGAAGTAGTTTCACCAACTTTGAAGCATCCTTCTTGAAGTAACTTCAAGCTCCCCCTTGAAGTAGCCTTCCTCTTGAAGTAGCTTCCCGTTGCAATAGCCTTCTTGAAGTAGTCCGAAGTCCACCTTCTCCACCGAGAAGAACCTTCTCCAATCCGCAGCCTCCAACCCTAGGAGTAGCAAGGAGAATACAAAAGATACAAAGGAACAAGAAGGAAAAACAGAAATTATAATTCCACTTGTAGCTCAAGGCTTTATTTGCCTATATCAAGCATATAGATCTCCTAACCAATGAATATTGGAATGTAGGTTTAGTGGATAGGAGATGCTAGCCTATAGGACACGAAATTTGGAGCAAAGAAAAGAATAGTCAATGCTAGTGTTGCTCAATTGCTCAAAACAGATTTCCAATTGCAAGTGTAAGCTCAAGTATATGCACAAGTGAAGATTGATGAGTATAGGTGTCCTAAGGCATGTCCTATTTATAGGAATGACCTACAAGTGCTTAAGGACGTTCTAGAAACTTTCTAGGGGGTTCTAAGTGCTCAACTATCCGTTAGGTATAAGTTAGTTGCTTTAGCAACAGCTAGTTAATTAATTCTACAGTTGCTGTCAGAGTCCATCTCGGTCGAGGAATTGTCGACCGAGACACCTACTCGGTCAAAGTTTTGTCGACCGACAGGCTCTCTGGATTAAGTATTAACAACGTTCATATCCAACTGCCAACTACCTTCTCAGCTGTGTCTAACGGCTACTTGGGTCATTCTCGGTCGAGAAGTTTGTCGACCGAGAGTGTCTCGGTCGAAGATTTTGTCGACCGAGATTGACCCTGTTTCAATGTTTCAAATAAAGTGCTAAGTGTATGTATGAGTGTGCATATGTGACACTATTGAAGGGGATGATCTATCTAAGTGTAGTGATTGACTAGGGAAGATCTAACGCTTGATTTACATGAAGTCTAAGTACTTGTACATTATATATTTGTACAAGTTTACAATTGATTACATTTCATGAAATTTACAAGCATTCAAGCATATAGATTCCCTAGTGCTTTGTCATCCACCTCATTCCTGCAACAATCAAGTAGCTCGTTAGATCGACAAGAATGAATGTTTGTCATCATCAAAACAAAGGGATTTATCATAATGTCCAATTTAGCCAACAACAATGAGAGAAAGATTGCAAACACTATGGAACTCCCTGGGACATTTCATTATGTTTGAAGTGGATCTGGGTCATGATTGTTACAATTTTCATGTAGAAAGGACTTCATGACTGCCTTAGTAGGTGGCCCATGGAAACTTTTTGGTTGTTGCTTAACTGTATAGCAATGGGATCCTTCGTTTCTCCCCTCTACTGAACTGTCGAAGTACCTGGTAACATGGGTGTGAGTGCTCAACCTACCATTGCATCTTTATGTCCCGATCATATTCGGATATATTGGTCTGGTACTAGGAAGCTTAGTGAAGGTAGACACACACAGTAGCTCGGACCAGAAGCAAGTTCTCCAGGCTAGCCGTTGATATTGACACATCTAAGAAGCTTGTTCATAATATTCTTATCAATGGCAGCATATACCAAATTGAAAATGAGGTTTTCGCTGACACCTACGAGAGTTGTGGTAAATTGGTACATGGGAAAAACATTGTCAGGCCTACAATCCACATCACAATAGCAACAAAAATACTAATATAGAAAACACCACCTCGGATGAGAGGGATAAGTACATGCCTCCTTAGGATAACAACAAAGATAACACTTGGCAGACTTGAAGGAAAAAAAATCCCAGTACGTAAGAATCAGGCACAACAAAAGGAGAATCCATCAAAAGAAATGAATGGAACACCAAAAATGTTCGTGAATCTAGCAGACTTACATGAAGATAACCCAAACAATGAAGTTGAAGCCTCACAGGAAGAATAACAGGACACACATAAAAAATCATCTACCACTGATAACAGTACAAAGACATGGAAAAAGAAGAAAATAGCTACAACTGATAAAAAGGGAGGTTCTAAAAGAGATAAATGGAGAAATAAATAGGAAGTCGGGCACTTAGGAGGAGCATGTTGCAGTGAACCCAGATGTGGATGAAGTGGTTGAGGAAGTTATCAACATCGAGGACATTGAGGACAACATAAGCACCTTAGCCGGGAAATATGCTGAGAAAGGCCAAGATGCTGAGGTAACATATACAATATCCCCGGTTTACAATCAAACATCATCGATAGAACACAAAAGGCTAATGATAAGGAACTCATGAAAAGTGAGGAAGAGATAATGGTTGAACCTGATAACCCACTTGAACCTGACCCTAATATCAATAAGGGCCCTCTACCTCCTAGTAGGAAGATGTTGAAGGGGAAAGGTACAAAGATGAAGCAAGCCAGATCTAAATTGCCATACGAACACCGATGGAAAAGCCCTTGCCTGAACCTTGGTGTAGATGAGGAGTGCACTGATGTTGGAAAAGAGAATGATGACCTTGTTCAAAACAGTCAGGTCAGCTAGACCGTGCAGGTGCAGGTGTGTGTTTTACTATCTTAAAAGTTATTTAATGATAGATACGCTATTTTGGAATACCAGAGGCATCGAAAATAGGGATACTTGTTGTGTCCTATGTGATATTATCTCCATAAAGAAACCTAAGTTGGTTGCTCTACTCGAACCACGGATGAGTGGTCAAGCTGCTACTAATACCATAAAGAGTTTGGGCTTTTCCAAGTCCTTTCATTGTGAGGCTAGAGGATTCGTAGGTGGAATTTGTCTCTCCTAGAAGGAGGATGAACGTAATGTTCAAATCATCAACTATCACTGCCAATTCATCACTTGCAAGGTAAACGAAACCACTCTTATTACATTTGCGCATGCTAATCCCCATGTTTCAGTGGGGAATCCAGTGGAAGCATCTTATTAACATGGGCCATCACTTCTCCCTCCCATGGATCATCATGGGGGACCTCAATACCACTTTAAATAAAATCGAGCAACACCCATTATGACTTCAACGGAGCAAGGGTCTTCATCGAGACAATTCTGGAAGCGGGACTCTCTAATATTGGCTTCTCAGAAGCGAAGTTCACATACATTCACGGTGCTCTTCAGGAACAGCTTGACAGAGCTGTTGTGAACCCTACATTCATTGACCAGCTTATTGACATCATTATTGAACATATCCCTCGTTCTAACTCTGAACATTGCCCTATTATTATTAGATCTATGGCATGTGGCAGACCTCAACCAAGATTTCTTGTCAAATAATCTTGGTTGAAAGACACCCAACTGCAAACCATACTGCAGAACAACTGGAATTCGAGCATGGACTTCCATGGATCCCTAGGGGATGCCAAAGGAGAAATTATCAAGTGGGACAAAGAGAAAAGTAAATCGATTGGGAAATAAAAGAAAAGGACTCTACAAAACATCAAAACCTTACAGACAAGTTTGGAAGAATACTATGACAGTATCACAACCAACCTAATTCCATAGATGGAGGCCAGATACAAAAAAAATCCTTAAATAAGAAGAGAGTGATTGAAAACAAAAGAGTCACGTCAATTGGCTAACTAATAGAGACAATAATACTAAGTACTACAACGACTTTCGTCAAGCAAAGGAAAAGGCAGAATACAATCACCAGTGAGGGTGTTTGAATCACAAAGGAGACTGTAATCGAGAACATGATATGCAATCATTTCATCTCCATGTTAACATAACCACGAATGAAATAGAAATCAGGAACTTTATGGGTGAATTCAGGGCTTTAACTCCTAACCAATACCAAGAAATTGTTAAGGCCCCAAGCCTTGTTAAATTCGCAAAGTCTTATGCGACTCCAATCCGCACAAGGCTGTAGGCCCTGACGGTGTCGATGGCTCATTCCTAATTACAAATTGGCACACAGTAAGGTACTTGATAAGCGGCATATTGATTCCATACCGTACCGAAGACGAATTTCCTCCTTACTCAAAACTGTTAGTAATGTGATATCTGGGAATCAACTAGATGATACTCTCTACAATGCAAATATAGTGCTTATTCCAAAAATATCCAAGCCAGAGACATGTGAACAGTTCAGACCCATTTTGCTGAACAATATTGGCTTAAATATTTCTTCCAAAATAATTGTGGAACGTTTGAAGGGTTATCTCTCGGACTGGATCTCTCCGGCACAGAGCACATTTGTCCCAAGCAGAAGAACTTCTGATAATATAGCAGTGGCTCAGAAAATCATACACATCATGAGGCAGAAGAACGTTGGTAAGTTCATGGCGATCAAGATAGACCTATCAAAGGTGTATGATAAGATTTCATGGTCCTTTTCCTGGAGCGGTTGAGCCAGAAGATCAAAAAACTAGTCCAAACCAAGAAATGGATACCAATTAAACTATACAACAACGGTTTGTTGGTCTCTCATCTCTACTTTGTTGATGATATCTTCTTGTTTGCAAGGGCTCAAGTGTCTCAAATGAAAACAATCTTTGGGGTCGTTTGGGTGAAACTATTTAAAGTACTACGGTAGTCAACAATTTCGGGATTTAGACTCCCTAATTATCAAAGTCTGTATTTTTTAATTACAGTGTTTGTAAGCCACAAATCACAGAGGGTAAAAAGACCCCATGTCGTGCTGTTTTCGTATTTCTTGAAGAGTTGTGTGATCCCACCGCAAATGCAGGGCCCCATGGCAGCAACGGCAGTGTCCGGCGATGAGAAAGAACTTTCAGCACTCCCTCAGATCCAATGTGCATTTGGGGGGCGCCCCTGCTTCCTGAACGGCGGCGAAGAATGCCAGGGCGTCGAACTTGGGCAGTCCCACATGCTGCGGACGCCGTTGCACAGCCCTAGCAAATCGTAGTCGAAGACAACGGCGGCGAGCATCACTCGCTCCAGCAAGTCCGCAAACAGTGCTGAAAGAGGACCAGATCTCCCGTCGTGTGGCGCTGAAGCAAGGTCACATCTAAGCCGGCGTTGAGCGGCGCATGGATCAGATACAGAAGCAAGCAAGGACGACCTCACTCACTATTCTGCGGATCTCAAGGGGAAGGGGCTCGTGTGACTTTGACCTGCTCAAGTGGACGCCTTGCGCTCAGTAGAGAGAAGAGCCTCCGGGAGGCCGCCGCCGCATTGACCGGTGATAGGGATGGAGAGGAAGGGCATGAAAAGGGTTCGAAATCATAGTGAGACTGGGTACAGAAAAGTGGAGATGGAATCACGGAGGAAAGTAGACGGGAGAGGAGCCAATCGCAAGTGAAGAAGAGAACGGAGAGACAGAGGTATGCCAATCGCAAGTGAAGAAGAGAAGAGAACGGAGAGATATCGGGGTTGGGGGGTGGGGTGTTGGGGGTGGAACCCGTGACGTGGGATTCCAAAGCTCGCCAAAATTGGCGTCTTTTGTCATGATCATAACATGGACGGAACTAACATATTCAGACTACGACCTTGCTAAAATCACACACAACTATCCAAACAATCTCAATATAAATGTGGCAGTTAGAATACCAGAAGGAAATACAATACCACCCTGAATTGCCGCATCCAAACGACCCCTAAAATTTTTTGAGGAGTTCCGTATCGTCTCTGGGCAAGCAATTTCGGTAAGAAAGTCGAGCATACTATTTCCAAGTACCATACCTGAAAGAACAAAAAGGGGAATCTGCCGAGTGAGTGGATTCTCGAATTTCGACAACATGGGGATGTATCTAGGCTTACCCATGATTCACAGTAGAGTGAAGGATCAGACATATGGGGTTATTCTTTCTAAAATCTCATCCAATATCAATTCTTGGTCTTCTAGGTGTCTCAGCTTAGCAGGTAGAATATGTCTAGCCAAATCCACACTAACTGCCATTCCCAGTTACACAATGCAGACGGGTGTTCTACCTCTCAAGGTGTGCGATAGAATAGACAGTAACATTAGATCATTCATATGGGTAAGAAACCACAAGGCTCATCCCTTGGTGCTCGTAGCGTAGAACAAAATAACTTGCAGCGAAAAACATGGCGGGCGGGGCTTGAAGTCGATGTGGGAGTGGAACCTGGCTATGATCGCAAAACATGCCTGGGAATTAGGCACTAAAAGGAACTATGTGGTGTGCAGGGTTAAGATCGAGATGTAATAGCTATTTGAATGGAAACCTTCCCTACATCTCCAGGTTAGGGAGAGCGGCACTCCACTGCAAAGATTTCATAAATAACAATTCAATGTTGATACTGATGAGCAGCGTGAATGTAAATGTATGGTCTGATAAGTGGTGGTGCACTAATCAAACTCTCTTACAGTGGATCACCAAACCTTTTCCTCTTGAGTTACTCGACCTTCAAGTAGCCAGCTTGGTGAATTTAGACAATAACTGGGACGAGGATTTTCTCAAATAGTGGATTCCGCAAGAGATTATTAACAAGATCCGGAAGGTACCAATCCCTAAGAGCCTGAGCGAGAAAGACATTAAAGTTTGGTGTCATACAGATTCAGGCACATTCACCATAAAGAGTGCCTACAAATTCTTTAGACAAGACAAGGAAATTCGTTTTCCTAGACAATGGGACATGATTCGGAAATCCAAAGCGGCATCACGAGTCAAAAGTTCCACGTGGCTAGTAGGTCATAAAGCCATTCTCACTAATGTTTGTAGGACTGAAAAAAGACACAAATCTTCTGACAAAAGTACAAAACTTGTCCAAGATGCAGAGAACAAGATGAATCCGTGCTACATACTTTGTGGGATTGCACTCGGACCTCAGAGGTTTGGAAAAAACTGATTAGAAGTCAAAACTGGAGCAAATTTTTCTCCAAAGGTGATCTCTGGCGATGGCTTACATCAAATATGAGTACGAACAATGCACATAAACTGACCTTCATGCTGGGATGTTGGGAAATCTGGAGGGCGAGGAACTTGTAGGTATTTGAAAAGACCATGAAACTAGTATACCAGCAGGTTAGCTCAATTTATAAAGATGTGTAAGCGAAAACAATACCTACTGCAAGACAGAACCCTATGCCCACACAAGGGTGAATTAAACCACCGAAAGGGTGTGTTAAGATCAACACAGGCGCTTCCTTCATCCAGAAGAAAGAAGAAAGCAAGCATCACAGTAGGACGGAATTAGGGATGAGCATCGGGTTGGGCCGGCCCGATCCGACCCGCTACCCAGTCCGCATAACCCGATCCAGATCCAAACCCGATTTATAATACGGATGAGCCGGGTCTAAAATTTAAAACTCATATTTTATTTGGGCCGGGTACGGACTGGGGTAAACTCAAGCCCGAAAACCCGAATACCCAGATTAGATTTTATATACAAATTATACATGCATACATCTATATTTGTCCTGAAAGAAAAACATACAAATTTCTTGATGCAATATGTACTACGTATCCAACCAATGACAACATGGATAATCTGTAATCAATCTACATGATTGGTGAATTAACTAGTAAGATAACCATCATTCACATGGATGGACATACTTGATTTATTTGTTTTGATCTCTGTGTGTCATTCAAATGGAACCTTTTGTTGTTTACTATGCATATTTTAACAACTGAATAAAATATAGAATCTGACACCCATTTCATTGTATATACATACAAATAGAGGATGAAAAAAGTCACAACATTATAGATTCCATTACTTTTTAAGTCTCATATTCACATGTACGAGAAAATAATTTTTTGCTCTTTCAATATCCAATTTCATTGCTATAGGGGATCACACAACTAAGGTATACATATCCGACTACATATGCCACAAAATATAACGTTTTTTTAAGGTTCATCACAAATTATATATCATGCTAGTTTAGTCTTTATGTTAGCAAGTTAAATCTAGCAAACTTTAATATGCTCATTCGACATTATATGGGCAAACCCAAACTCGGCCCGAAACCCAGCATTCTTACATGGGCCGGGTATGGGCCGACATTTATCAATTTTATCCGGACTCAAACCCGGCCTGCAACCCGCTTTAAAATGTGAGCCCGATATAGCCTGGCCCGCGGCCCGACGCTCATCCGTAGACGGAATAGCACTGGAGGATGTATCGGAGGTATGAGCAGAACGGTGGCCGCAGACAACACTCTGGAAGCTGAAGTTCATGGGATCGTTTATGAGCTGAGATGGGTAGAAGAACAAAATTTTAGCTAAAATTTTAGCCATTTACTTATTGAGATGGACTCCTTACTGGCAAAGGAAGCCATCAATGGCACCGCAGACAAATTTCTAAAGCTGGCGAGATGGACTTCAGAGGCAAAGAGCAGATTGAAGACGAACTGGCTCTGTGTGCAAGCTAAAAGAGATACAAATAGAGTTGCAGATAAATTGGTTAAATGCCACCTTAAGAACCTCAGTGGTGTCTATTATTATAGTAGCCCACCAAACGAGTTCGTTAGTTTAATCATCTCGGAATCCTATATTGGTTGTAGTACTACTAGTTTTAATTCCCGCAAAAGTACTGATATTTGTAGTAATTTTGATGATATCGCTTGCTTGAAGAGGGCTAGGTGAATAATAACGCTTCACGACTTATCTAAAAAAGTACAAAATATATCTTTACAATCTTCACATGATGGTTCTCAAGACATACAACCAACAATGTTTACATATCTAAATAGTAAACAATATACTTATCATAGAAACCTTAGAACCATATTGTTATATATGCATATCATCAATTACTCATACTTTATCTCAGTAAATTTTATCAAAGTATGCATACTAAATAATATGATAGCTACATATTATACATCATTATCCTACTATTATAGCGTACATACAAAGTATGGATGCTAAATTAGAACTGGGGGCTTATAGTAGAACATCAAATGTATATAATTGTAATAGAGTATATTTAACAATGCTTGAACCATATAATTTAATTAATTTTACTGGCTTACAACAATATTTAGATGAAGAAAAAAATAGCAGTCAAAAGGTGGGGGGAAAGCAGGAAAAATTCAAGAAAAAATGGGTGAAGTGGGCAAAAAGCGATTGATTATCTTCAATTTGTCTTAATTAGCGCTTAGGGGTTGATTTATGCGACTAAGGGGCTTGTACAATTAAGAGGCCACTCAGTACGACTTTAAATTCAATGGTAACATCATTATACACAATTCGGAGTTATCCATGTTCTCTACCTCTTCCTAGATTCCCCCCCCCCCCACTATCAACCCTAGAAGTCATGAAACTATTAGTGTGATGCAATGTGGAGACTAAAAAGAGTTAGCTAATAGTCTTATTAAAGACTATGTCAAAAATGTATATTGAGATAAAAAAGCAAAAATTGCATGTAATCCCTCCTTAATCATATATCCATGCAATATATAGTTGTCTTAGAAGAATATAGTGACTATTTTGTATTTCAAAAAGATAAATAAAAACTTCATACAACCCCTCTTACACCCATTTAAAAGATATGTATAAATATGTTCATTGCATAATATAAGGTAGAATTTATAACTAAAAATTACACACAACTTCTACCACACCCTTTCATATATAGCATAGGTATGGATCGATTGTGTTATCCTAACATACACTTGCTAACTCAAAGTTAATTTAGTCAATGTTGACTCAAGGTCTAAATTGACTAAACCCTTATTTTGATGATGACTAACCATTCCATTCATTTGTGGTCTAATGCTTCTGCTCGAGTGATTTCGTATTAGGTATATATACACTTCAAATGCCCTAACTTGAGCATCCTAACTTGGAAAAAAGATAAGTCAAAATCAATACAAGTGCACTTTTATGGAATATGATGTAAATCCATTAGAATCATGTTATAAATCACTTGTAATGATTGTATGACTTGTAATTAAGCTTAGAAAAAATCAGGAGTACTTAAATCAAATATTTAAGCTATTTATTGACATTTTTCAAAATTCATTACAGGTTGTTTTTCGATCGAGTTACAAACTCGACCGATCCCTTGATGGATTTTGAGAATGTCCAGGTTCGATCGATTTACAAACTCGAATGATTCTTGCACTGGACAAAACTGATTTAAGTGATTAGTCAAGTTTCATCTAAGATAAAATCGTCTGATTCTTCAAATGTGTTTTGTCGAATAGTTCAATCATTCAAGTTTCCTACACACAAAACTTGACCAATCGTACTATATAGAAAGTGCATAAAAAGTGTTTCTAGTTGTTGGAGTGTTGCAAAACTTGAAAAAAAAATATGTTATAACACCCCAAATGGCTAGAATTCGTCCTTAAGTGTTTACATTGGCTATTAGGCATCCTAAACTATAAATAGGACCCCTTGGGCTTCATCCCATGGTTAACCAAGTACTATGAAGGTCCCTATTTTATAGTTGAGTACATCATACAACCTTCTCTCTCTCTAAGACTAATCACTTGTTGCATCCATTAGAGTGAGTAGGAGATTTGTAAGAGAGGTAGTCCTACATGTATATATTGTGAGGCTCTCACTTCCTCCACATCCAAATCTATCATTTCTACCATGAAGATGAAGATGATAATTCTATCTCTTGGCTAAGAGAGGTGAAGAAGAAGAATAAGAAGAAGAAGGGAAGGGTTCCCCTGGTGAAAGCTTCTCTTTGGCGAAGGTGAAGTCAAATGCAGAAGATCTAAGAAGTGTGGGCGATTCCTCAAAGGCTGAAGGCTTGTACAAGAGTGGGTAAGTCCTTGGTAAAGGCGGAATACTCGTGTAAAGTGGGTAAGTACTTAGTGAGGTAGAAGACTCTTGTTTGGATAGGTAAGTCCTTTGGTAGGTTGTTGGCTTCTTTCCCCTCAAAGGAAAAGTCAGGTATCCTTATCCCGGAAAAGGAAGGCCATATGTTGTAACTCTTATAAGTGAATATAAGGAGGTAAACATGGTTGAGAAATCCTAGAGGTTGACCTCTCTAGGTATTGGACTGACACCTCCTAGTTTAGTGATTGCAATCACTATACATATCTTGTATTTTTGTGCTTGTTTCAATCTCTCTCGTCCTTGATATGTATGTTTGGTTGCACTCAAATTCCTATTTAGAAACCATATCTTGTGATATATCTTGAAGGTCTAATGAATTTTGTTTAAAAGATTTTTATCTTTATTCACCTCCCCTCTCTAGAGCAAATAGCTCATCTTGGATCCAACAAGTGGTATCAAAGCAGGCTTCTTCAAGCATACTTCCATAAGTAGGAGAAGATGGCCGACTATCAAGGTGGGAGGTACCTCATCAACATTCCAAACTTTGATGGGAGTAACTTCCTAAATTGAAAAAGAAGGCTACAATTATACATCAAAGGATCAAGTCTTAAGATATGGAAAATGGTTGACCTTCCATACAAGCTACCGAAGACAAATATAGAAGAATGGGATGATGCTACCTTGAAGAAAGCTACCTTGAATGCAACAACCATCAACATCTCTATGCCACCATGTCCCCCACCGAGTTCAACTGGGTTTCCTCTTGTGAGACGACCTATAAAGTATGGAGAAAACTACGCATCACTTATGAAGGGACAAAGAAAGTGAAGGAAATCAAAGTCTACATGCTCAAAGGCCTTATTGAGAACTTCAAGATGGGAAAGAAGGAAATGGTGGTTGAGATATACTCAAGGCTCAACACCATTGTAAATGGTCTAGCCATCTTAAGTCATCATATGGCTAGAGGAGAGATCAACTCAAATATTCTTAGAACTTTTTCCAAGAGGTGGAAATCCAAGATGACTTTCATTGAAGAAGCAAACTCTCTTAGTGATATCCCCATTAAAGATCTCATAGGAAATATACAAACCCATAAAATCAAACTTGACAAGCAAGATGAAGAAGAAAGAGAAGAAGAAAAAGAGATCAAAAGAATGAAGAAGTCTGAAATCAAAGCACACATTGAAGCTATTGTTGTTCAAGCCTCTCCATCCTCTCAAGTTGAAGAAGAGGCAATGTACTCCAAGGGTAGACTCTACAAAGGAAAGTATTCCTCCCCTATCTGGTGCTTCAAGTGTGGAAAGAAGGGCCACTTCAAGGAATATTGTCCACAAGGCAAAAAGATCTATCATCATAAGATAATAGAAGATAAGTACAAGAATAGTAGAAATGGCACAAAATCTCAAGTACCTCCTCCAATTCAAGCTTAAATGACTCCTCCAACTCAAGCTCAACTGAAGAATCAAGTGGAGGATCTAGCTCAAGCTCTAGTGATGAAGGAGAATGTTATTTTTCTCTTATGACCTCAATAAGTGAAGAATCAATTGAGATAAATCTAAAGTCTCTAGATAAATAAACTTTAATTGCTATTATTCATGCTAATCATGCCTCTCTTAAGTATTCTAAAAAGAAAAAGAACAATATTGCTAGAATTGTTGACATTTTGCGTGTAGAAATATATGATCTTGAGCATGCTAATATTTGCTTGCTTGATGAAAACAATGCTTATCTTAGTCAAGTAGATTCTCTTAAACTTGAAAATGCTAATTTTCTTGATCATATTAGATTTCTAGAAGCTCATCCTCTTGTTACTAGTTGTAATGAATAGCATAGTAATATTGTAACACCCCTCCCTAGGGTTTCATATGTAACCAGCAGAAGCACAGCCTAATCCCCAACATTATCCATAATGTGGGGTACTTGGCATATCAGGGAAGAATTACCACATGCATGATCTCATATCAAGAAATAAACAACACTTGGCATTCATAGAAACATAGATTCATACATGAGTTCTTGGAAAGAAAGCTACATCATGCTTCTAAAGGTATACTAAACATAAACTAGATAATTATGAAAAAGATAGGATCTCCATAGATGGACGTCCCACCAGGTAACAACTTCTAAGGTCTTGTATACTTAGAATCTTCTCAAGATGTCTCCTTCCCTTTAGCTCCAACGTCTGCGGACATCTCGTCCCCAACCATGCAAAGGAAAAACAAACATGGTAAGTAAGCGGCATTGGCATGTTATAAAGCATAAAAATAACATCTAAAGTGATTTAACATAAATATGAACATACATTAACATTAATCATTTCTTGGCATCTTTTACATAAATAATTTGACAAGAAGTATATGCTCCTCTCTTAATGCCCCATAAGGAGCCCATAATGCTCGGAAATCCCATAATTGCTCGGAAAGCCCATAATGCTCAAAAAGCCCATAACAAGGTGCATATAATTCTAAATCAAATTCCCTTAACCATGATATTTCTTAGACTTTACTTATCTTCTTAATAACCTAAACTTGATCATAATTTGGATTTCTCCATCTTGAACATAATTGGGATTTCTCCCCATGACCATAATGGGATTTCTCCCTCTTAAGCATGAATGGGAAATTTCTTCCCTCTTAACCTTGATTTCATGTATCTTAATCATAATTCATAACATCAATCAAGTTTCTAAACTTAGACTTAGATTATAGAAATCAACCATCCAATAATCATGTACATTGAAGAAAAACATGCATTTATCATGACTTTAGTATAAAGTGCATAAACATATCATAATCATTCAATAAATCAAGTTTACTATGCCAAGGGCATGGCTCGCTTACCTTGAACTAAAGCACCTAAGTCAAACCTAGTTTGACTGATTGGATTACCTCAAACACCTGAAATTAACATGATCATCGTTCATTATACAACATGAAACCCTAATTTGTGTAATATAATTATTGAGATCTGCAAACAATGGAATCAGTCGATACAAATCATAAAATTGAATTCCTCATAAAAAATCCTTTCCAAAACATATTCTCTCATATTTTTCCGATAAACAGGAAATTTGATACAGATTTATAAGGAAGTAGCCAATCAAAAATTGAAGAACAGCCAAGTAGGCCTCGTCATCCAACACAGCGAACCACTGGTTGCAGATCCACGGTCAAAGGATGAGATCAGGTAGTTAAAGACGTATATGCCCTTGGTGGCACTTACTGGCTATGGCGTGACACAGGGACATCCCGGTCATATCAGGACCTGGATTGCTCCCTACTTACACAGCGTGAGCCATGGCGTGAGCAAGCCATCTGTTGGTGAGATCCAAAATGGAAAGCAGTGATGCGATCAACTGACGACAAGGAAGAAGGGACAGTGACCTTCCTTGCACCCTGCCGAACCCAAAGGGCCAAGGTTTAGGTGCCGGAGCACGCTGGAGCGCAGAGCTCCTATCCATGGCTGGGGTGAGGTTGAAAGGAGGGGGGGAACCTGAGAATGAAGTTAGAAGACCCACTAGGGAGCACAGATTTGCTCGGGGAAGTCCGACGGAGGTGCGGGTACTGTCGCTTGAGGCAAGGAAAGCCAGAAAGACCATCACGATGAGAAATAGAGAATTACCGTGGGAAATAGGGGCGGCGGGCGATGGTTCAAAACGGCAAAGAACCGAGCCATAAAGGGCATTCTAGGGATTGGAGATCAATCTTGGAGGCCAACAAAGGTCAGAGGAGTCGTCTCCCTGACCTAGAAGCCACTGGGATGCCATGGCGAGTAGCGCCGGAAAGCACAAGCGGCGGCTCTATAGGACCCGCTAGCATGGGTAACCGCGAGGCAAACAGAGAAAGCCAAAACAAAGGGGAGGCTTTGAGGATGACTATCACGCTTGCGATTGAGCTGAGGTGACTCAAGGGGCCCGGTAAAGCTGAGGACGCCGGAGATAACACCTTGAGTAGGTCGGGGAGAGTCGGGCTCTCGGGGCCAAATTGGTAGTAGAGGAGCAAGTCGTGAAGGGTGGTGGATGTTTTGGGATAGATATAGGGGAACAAGGGGGTTTGTGGTGTCGTCTACAACTTAGTGATGGAGAGCAGCGAAGCCCTAGCTTTGGGTGTTTTATCTATAGTGCGAGAGAGAAGGTGAGTGAAGGCTTGCTGGGTCCAGGGAAGCGAGGTGAAGGCGTTGGCGAAGGAATTTTGTGAAACCGTTGCGAGATTAGAGAGAACGAGATCGGTGAGAAATGACTTGTGAAGCGGACATTGACCCGCGAGATACACGGAGGTAGGAGAGAATGTGAGTACCGTTGGATCTTGATCCAACAGTCACTGTGTACGCGCGCAATGAGTGTAACGTGTGACATTGTTGAATAACTGAAACCTTAGAGTAATTCCGTGCATTGAATGTATTTGAATTAAATTCTTAATCAAACTATATGGAAAACTTCCCCAATTCATATAAGGGGTCAAACATGGGTATTCAAATTTTGACCATAAGTGCAATAGAGGTCTAGAACGTTCTCATCTAATTATATTTGATGCTTGTACATGTTTTAGGCCTAAAATAGCAAAAACCATTATGTGCACTTAAATGGCTATGATTAGTGCATATAAAGCTATTAATTTCTCAAATAAGAATTGCAAAACATGAAAACGTGCACTCAACATTATTTATTTTCAATTAACAATATGGAGGCCATTAAGCAAACAATTTAAATAAGTAAATCACTAATTACCACATGAGAGAGGAAATTTGACATAAAGCATTTGTTTCCATTTTCTAAATAAAAGTGCATAAAGAGACATTTTCTTTAAATAAATCATGGGCAAGAGAGTAATTGAACATAATAAAACGAAATTGTAAAACTAACATGGGCAATTTACATTTAAGTCCTCAACAATTATCTTATTAGATAAAGAGCATGCAGAGAACAAAATAATTTGGAAATTTTGCATAATAAGATTGAGGTGTTACAATACTACCCACCTTAAATAAATTCCGTCCTCAAAATTTCCTAGGGTTTCTACCCACCTTAAGGATTTCACATAAACTTGCAAATTTTCCATACAAATTTTTATTATAAAAGAAGCATTCACAAACAAAGCATTATGATTTAACATAAATTACTTAACTACCCTTACTTTGATCATTTTCCTCTTCTCCATCCGACATTTGCATGGTGAAGAGCCTTGGTTTAACCTTGGGTGGAGGATTAGGGTTCTTAGCTTGGTTATGGTTGGGATCCTTCTTTGCAAGCTTAGGGCAATTAGGCTTGATATGTCCTTCCTCACCACAATAGTAGCAAACAGAAGTCCCAAACCTACAAGGACCACCATGATTTCTCTTACATGTAGGGCATGCGGTTCTCCCATTCTCAGAAGAAGGATCGGAGGCCTTTCTCTTGTGGTTGGAGGGTGGAGGGGGTTGATGGTGATGATTGTTTTGGGGTACCTCCTTCTTATGGTTCCTCCCAGGGTGATCCTCCAATTATAGGGTTGCATCCAAGGCTGACTGCATGGTCCTATGTCCTCTACCAGACAAGGCATAACTTAGGTCAGGTTTAAGCCCTCTAATAAACTTCTTAGCTCTCTTTTGCTCAGTGTACTCAAGACCATACTTTTGGAGCTTACGAAATTTCATGGCATACTCGGTGACAGTCATGTCACCCACTTGCTTAAGGTTAACAAACTCATCCTCCTTCCTTTCTAGCATGGCTTCAGATACATAATGGTTGTTAAAGACTTCTACAAACTCACCCCAAGTAAGAGGAGGGTCATCATCTTCCCTAGAGGCTAAGAGGTTTTCCCACCAAGTATGGGTTGCACCCTTGAGCATATGGGTGGCAAATCTAACCCTACTACGTGGGGGACACTCTAAGTCTCTAAAGCAATGTTCCATGTTGCTAAGCCACTCCTCAGCTTTGGTTACTACATCAACCTCATCTTCACCATGGAAAGCATTGGGTCTAATCTTCAAGAAATCTACGAGGGAGATCTCATGTACTCTAGGTGGAGCTCTAGGTTGGAGAGCATTGGTCAAGGCTGCTACTAAGGCATCTAGGGTGACTGGTGGAGGGACGTGGTTCATGTCTTCAGTCTTATCACCACTAGAGGATCCTTGTGAGGGCCTTGACTCGCCAACCTTCTCCTTCTTCTTAGGGGCCATATGAAAGGGTAAACATAACATGATATTAGAACATAATATGAATCTCTAGTGTTGCCTTAGTGGCCATCTATTCCTTGCTCTAATACCTTACTCTGATACCATTAATGTAACACCCCTCCCTAGGGTTTCATACGTAACCAGCGGAAGCACAGCCTAATCCCCAACATTATCCATAATGTGGGGTACTTGGCATATCAGGGAGGGATTGTCACATGCATGATCTCATATCAAGAAATAAACAACACTTGGCATTCATAGAAACATAGATTCATACATGAGTTCTTGGAAAGAAAGCTACATCGTGCTTCTAAAGGTATACTAAACATAAACTAGATAATCATGAAAAAGATAGGATCTCCATAGATGGACGTCCCACCAGGCAACAACTTCTAAGGTCTTGTATACTTGGAATCTTCTCAAGATGTCTCCTTCCCTTTAGCTCCAACGTCTGCGGACATCTTGTCCCCAGCCATGCAAAGGAAAAACAAACATGGTAAGTAAGCGGCATTGGCATGTTATAAAGCATAAAAATAACATATAAAGTGATTTAACATAAACATGAACATGCATTAACATTAATCATTTCTTGGCATCTTTTACATAAAGAATTTGACAAGAAGTATATGCTCCTCTCTTAATGCCCCATAAGGATCCCATAATGCTCGGAAAGCCCATAATTGCTCGAAAAGCCCATAATGCTTGGAAAGCCCATAATAAGGTGCATATAATTCTAAATCAAATTCCCTTAACCATGATCTTTCTTAGACTTTACTTATCTTCTTAATAACCTAAACTTGATCGTAATTGGGATTTCTCCATCTTGAACATAATTGGGATTTCTCCCCATGACCATAATGGGATTTCTCCCTCTTAAGCATGAATGGGAAATTTCTTCCCTCTTAACCTTGATTTCATGTATCTTAATCATAATTCATAACATTAATCATGTTTTTAAACTTAGACTTAGATTATAGAAATCAATCATCTAATAATCATGTACATTGAAGAAAAACATGCATTTATCATGACTTTAGTATAAAGTGCATAAACATATCATAATCATTCAATAAATCAAGTTTACTATGCCAAGGGCATGGCCCGCTTACCTTGAACTAAAGCACCTAAGTCAAACCTAGTTTGACTGATTGGATTACCTCAAACACCTGAAATTAACATGATCATCATTCATTATACAACACGAACCCCTAATTTGTGTCATATAATTATTGAGATCTGCAAACAATGGAATCAGTCGATACAAATCATAAAATCGAATTCCTCATCAAAAATCCTTTACAAAACATATTCTCTCAGATTTTTCTGATAAACAGGCGATTTAATACGAATTTATAAGGAAGTAGCCAATCAAAATCAAAGAAAAGCCAAGTAGGCCTCGTCATCCAACACAATGAACCAATGGTTGTAGATCCACGGTCAAAGGATGAGGTCAGGTAGTTAAAGATGTATATGCCCTTGGTGGCACTTACTGGCTATGGCGTGACACAGGGACATCCCGATCATATCAGGACCTGGATTGCTCCCCGCTTACACAGCGTGAGCCATGGCGTGAGCAAGCCATCTGTTGGTGAGATCCAAAACAGAAAGCAGTGTTGCGATCAACTGACGACAAGGAAGAAGGGACAGCGGCCTTCCTTGCACCCTACTGAACCCAAAGGGCTAAGGTTTAGGTGCCGGAGCACGCTGGAGCGCATAGCTCCTGTCCATGGCTGGAGCGAGGTCGAAAGGAGGGGGGAACCTGAGAATGGAGTTAGAAGACCCACTAGGGAGCACAAATTTGCTCGGGGAAGTCCGACGGAGGCGCGGGTACTGTCGCCTGAGGTAAGGAAATCCGGACAGACCATCGTGGCGAGAAATAGAGAATTACCATGGGAAACAGGGGCGGCGGGCGATGGTTCAAAACGGCGAAGAACCGAGCCATAAAGGGCATTCTAGGGATTCGAGATCAATCTTGGAGGCCAGGCAAGGTCGGAGGAGTCATCTCCCTGACCTAGAAGCCACTGATATGCCATGGCGAGTAGCGCCGGCAAGCACAGGCAGCGGCTCTATGGGACCCGCTAGGGGTAATCGCGAGGCAAACGGAGAAAGCCAAAATAAAGGGGATGCTTCGAGGATGCCTACCATGCTCGCGATTGAGCTGAGGTGACTCGAGGGGGCTGGTAAAGTTGAGGACGTCAGAGATAACACCTTGAGTAGGTCAGGGAGAGTCGGGGCTCTCGGGGACAAATTGGTAGTGGAGGAGCAAGTCTTGAAGGGTGGTGGATGTTTTGGGATAGCTATAGGGGCACGAGGGGGTTTGTGGTGTCGTCTGCAACTTGGTGATGGAGAGCAGCGAAGCCCTAGCTTTGGGTGTTTTATCTATAGTGTGAGAGAGAAGGTGAGTGAAGGCTTGCTGGGTCCAGGGAAGTGGGGTGAAGGCATTGGCAAAGGAATTTTGTGAAACCGTCATGAGATGAGAGAGAACGAGATCGGTGAGAAACGACCTGTGAAGCGGACATTGACCCACGAGATACACGGAGGTAGAAGAGAATGTGAGTGCCATTGGATCTTGATCTAACGGTCACTGTGTACATGCACAATGAGTGTAACGTGTGACAACGTTGAATAACTGAAACCTTAGAGTAATTTCGTGCATTGAATGTATTTGAATTAAATTCTTAATCAAACTATATGGAAAACTTCCCCAATTCATATAAGGGCTCAAACATGGGTCAAATGTCTTCAAATTTTGACCATAAGTGCAATAGAGGGTCTAGAACGTTCTCATCTAATTATATTTGATGCTTGTACACATTTTAGGCCTAAAATAGCAAAAACCATTATGTGCACTTAAATGGCTATGATTAGTGCATATAAAGCTATTAATTTCTCAAATAACAATATGGAGGCCATTAAGCAAACAATTTAAACAAGTAAATCACTAATTACCATATGAGAGAGGAAATTTGACATAAAGCATTTATTTCCATTTTCTAAAAAAAAGTGCATAAAGAGACATTTTCTTTAAATAAATCATGGGAAAGAGAGTAATTGAACATAATAAAACAAAATTGCAAAACTAACATGGGCAATTTGCATTTAAGTCCTCAACAATTATCTTATTAGAAAAAGAGCATGCAGAGAATAAAATAATTTAGAAATTTTGCATAATAAGATTGGGGTGTTACAAATATTGTGAATTCTCTCATGATTGATGTTGATGTTCTTAAAATTGAAAATGAAGACAGATTTTGTTTTGTAAGGATTAGAATCTAAAAATAGTGTTTATCTTTCTAAGATTGCCTTGCTTGAAAATGAGAATGCTTCCTTTCATGCTAAAATCAATGTTCTTGAATCTTGTTCTAGTTCTACTAGTAGAGAGAATAGTGTTGTTGCTCTTCATATTGATAAAGATTCTTACATGACCAAAGATCTTTGCTTATAAACCGATCTTTTGCATGCTAGAGATGATATCAATCAATTAGCTTAAATTATAGCTTCTCTTATGCATGATAATCATATTTTGAGGTCTTCTAAGCAAAGATTCTTAGATGGTAAAAAGAATCTTAATCAAATCCTAGATCATACTATGGAACAAATGGGTAAAGATTATTTTGGGCTTGATAGTAGATAGAGGAACAACAAAGATAAAGGACCTTCAATTTTCAATGAAGAATCCTCTAGTTGCAAGGCTAGGAGGTCATGTAATCATTGAATTCTACTTATTACCCTTTTTTGAAAGCACCCAAGAGTAATAGAAATTGGGTTGCTAAACTAACCCCTCTGGACTCAAAAATATGATTGGGGACCATTTCACATTTCTTCTTGCAGGTCACTTGTAAATGGATTGACATGAGCCATGGACTTGTAAATTAGTTTCATAATCCACATAAAATAAGAAAGGTGAGATGTGTATGGGTGGCAACAAGTGGAAAAGAAATGGTAAGAATAGAGTTAATGTTATCCTTGCTCATATCCAATCATAATGTGTTTTTTCCAAGGTAGTATGTGTTGTATGTATGCCCAAAGAGCCAATCATATGATGATTATAATGACATAAATTGTAAATGATTTGATTATTGATAAAGGAAATCTTCCAATTTATTCTATTTATTCAATTTTTGAGAAAATGAAATAACATAATAAATGTCTAGAGAATGATATTACTCAATGACACATGTCTTCAGGTTGAGGACATGAACAATGAGATTATACGAATGTGAAGAGTATATGAATTCTTGTTATGTCTGTGATTGGTTGTTATTTTGGAAGGTAAATAGACAACAATACCACATAAGATTAGAGTGTGAGTTGTTTGATGAATGAATCTCATTAGTCATGATATGGCGATATCAAACAAAGCACGCAGATATATGTTAGAGAATAGTGTATCGTACAGACCCACCATAAGAGTGATACATGGAAACCTTAACTAGGTAAGTCATAATCACGTCTTTTAGTGATGGTGGTGTTTGTGGTTCTTAGACCTGAAATCACCGCACTCGTCACATGTCATTCGATATGATTTGACATCATCAAATGCAATCCTAAAACATGGGTTGTTATAAAGTTGATGATTGGGTGACTGTGACACATGGGGACTAACTATGAGTGATAGAGATGGGATTTGTCCCTCCTATGGGAGTATGATATCCAAGGCCTCTTTATTAGCAAGACTAAGAAATGTGTAGTCGTGCACATGTGAGTCAATATGTGATATTGAGCTTACGTATATCTCAGACAATCTACTCTGGTTTAAGGAATAAGATTGAATAATAATGAGGATGACTGATCCATGCCTCTAGTTCAATCTGGATATCAGTGACAAAGGAATTGTACAAACATTGTAACACCATACACATATTGTGTGTTGAAGTAGTTCTCCAACTTTCCATTTACTTGGGTAGCAATGATGTGTGACTAGACACTTCTCATTGCTTGTGATGTCATAAGTTGTTATGGACATTCAGTGCCAACCTAATATAGGACCTATAGGGTCACACACATAGGAAATCATCTAGAAGAGGAGTTTGATCTTGAATGATGATTGAATTAATTATTAAAGTGTTTAGTTAATTGATTCATACAACAAATCAGTTGAATGTGATGTCTTATTGCTAGACGATTGTCTCACAGAGTGAGACAACCATCCCATAGAGTGAGACCACCCTTTGGAGTACCAGATGACCAACTCCATAGTTGATACGGCCGTTTGGGACATCATGCTGATGAGAAATCGAATTGGCTTAGTTCTACCCTATGAACTGACCAGTTGAACCAATCAGTTTGACTCTACTCACCAGATGGGTAGCTCACCTTGGTGAGATGGCTCGGTTGGGTCGAATGAATGTTCTGGAAGTTTCCCAAACTTGTTTCAATTGCACTTTTCTTGTGGTGTAAGGAATTAATTTGTGATATTAATTAGAATCGAATTGCCAAATTTGTATGTGATTGGAAAACTACAAAATAGTTGTCTCCTAGTACCAGACAACCATCTCACATGCCAGACATCCATCTAGTGTGCCAGGCAGCCATTTCGGTGGTCGTAGGTTGTGAAAATTCATGATCTTACGGTCCCTTTCACTCCTGCACAGACTGGGAACCATGGCCCTAACCCCACCTACATATAGAGGGGTATTGGGGCTTCTCATAGCACAACACAGACAATTGAGAATCAGATGCTTTGACAGTTGTTGTCCTCTCTAGTTGTGGTAACCAAGAGAGACCAAGCAAGTCCTACCAGACTAGGGAAGGATAGCTACGTGAGAGAAACAACTAAGGATCATTGTTGTGGCAGAGCAGGTTGGTGACTAGTACACTAAAGGGAGGGACAACTCCTTCCTATTCAGTCTAGTAGGATGACATACGTTCTAGTTGGTCTGTGTGAACTTCTCTAGAGGCGAGGTGGCCTTTGCTCGTCGCTAAGGAGGACGACGTTAGCCAGTTGTCCGTGATGAGAGGAGTTGTTGCAGACAACGACATTTGAGTTTTCCATCCGTGGAAGAGCAGTCAGATGAGTCCCAATGCAACTAGGAGTTGTACAGACACCATCCAGAATAGAATGCACATCTACATCAACAAGTATTATCACTAGGCTTGGTCTAGGACCAAGTATATCTTTGTGAAACCATCCTTTCCATTGCATAGTTATTGATGCGATCTGCTAATTAATATGAAATATGTCAGTACAATTTTTGTTTATGTTTCTTATTTGATGTTGTATTTCCCTATAGTGGTATTAGATCCACGTCAATTAATTATGTTTTAAAATAATCAATATAATTCAATTTTTTATTTTATCAAGTTTATTTATTGTATGTGGTGTGAATAGTTAAACTGGTTGACATAAATGTCTGTGTAATCACTGCATAATAACCTAAATGAATATATATATGAAATTTACACATGTCGCCCTAACAATGAGTTTTTATGGTGGATGTATAGCATGGTTATGGCCAATAATTCCTATTATCTGTGCATGGTTGTGTGGTTGGTTTATCTTGTTTATCTCGGCCTGTGAACTAAACCTCTCTCTTATCTTCCCAATGTATAAGTATTGTTCTCTTCTACCTTTGATCCCCTTGAATATAACTCGAGGTTTCTAAATAATTATGTAAAAGTAGGATAGTGTACTTTCTTGTTTTGACGAAGAGGAAAGATGTCAAACGACTGCATGGAGGAGCTGAGCCGACTGACTGTAGGGTCTGATTGGACCAGCTGGCGGGGTCGAGACAATCGTCTGGCGGGGCCGAGACGATTGGTTGGAGAGCCGACCAAGAGCCCGAAGGACCAGATGAGACGACTGTTTGGAGGAGCCAAATGATCAACTACAGGACAATCAATTGGTCATTTAGAGGAACTAGACAACCGGCTAGAGTGACCAATCGACCAATGGGTGAGCCGATCGATTCAAAGGTTGAACTAGTCAACCTAGATTGGCAAGCATGGATCATCATCAACAATAGGTTTCTACATATGATGTAGACCTAGATTGTGGTAATTCCTTGTGGCTCCAAGGAATTACATTAGGCTGTCCATAACCATCGTTTTTTATTTATTCCATGTTTTCATTATGGGCTATAACATGTATAAGATATGTACTATATATGTGGTGATTGGTTAATGTATATGTATTATACAAACTCCCTCATTAAAATATTAAGTCTTAGATGCTTTCCATAAGTAGCACACATGAAAAGCTTGATCTAATAAGTGTGGTCACACCCTAGTACAATGCATCGTCTATCTCATAGAAGTGTGATGGTATATATGTGTGTCATCCCTAGCAGGGTGCATAGTCTATTGTGTTGCCTTATGGGTCATGCTTAACTAGATGATCTTAATTTGATTAAGTGCCTAGAAGCATATAGATGATCAATGGAAAGGATTTGTGCATATCATCTATTCAAGAGTTGCATATGATGCAATTGACAAAAGTTTCCTACCTAATAGAATCAAGTTGTGGGTGACAACGCAAGCTGGTTCATGATTTGATGAAATTAGGATCTTGGCCCAGTAGAATATTGTACGCTACAATATTCTGAATTGATATTGAGGGATATCGATTTGAATAAAATAGTGGGAGGCATTTTTAATTAAAGACCTAGTTAATATCGACTTTTCAAATCAAATCAAATCAAAAATGGTTTTTGAAAAATGCAAATTTTATCTTGTAGAATAAAATGGAAAACACTCAATCATCGTAGTTGGACGAATTAAATGAAATTTATTTTCATAAATGGTTTAGGACTTTGAGAAGTGTTCTGCAAGTTCCCAAAAAACCAATGCTAGTGTCCACTCCAAGTTCATCTAAGACATACATGGATGCTTCTTTGAAACATGACAATGGTGTTGTGAACATCAAACCTTATGATGGGTTGTATGAACTATGAGTTGCATAAACAACATGATAAGCATGAAAGGTATAATGTCTCTAAGGCGCTATTTGAGTGCAAAATGGTAGAGGGAGAACTGGTAGAGCCTCATGTGCTCAATATGATTGGGCATATGAAGCATCTTGAAAAACTAGGATTTCCTTTAGGTTAATAGTTGGCCACATATATGATTTTACAATCATTGCCTAAATCATATGGGCAGTTCATCGAGTATTATCACTTGAGTAACATGGCTAGACTACTGTCAGAGTTTCTTGACATTTTGATAAGTGTCAAAAAACAAATGAAGATGCACAAATCTGTGATGATGATCAATGGAGTTAAGTCCAAGGACATAGGTAGAGCCAAGAAGTGTTCTATGGCTAAGCTGAAGTCCAAGTTTTCTACACTCAAAGTGAGGAGAAGAATAAGTGAACCTAGGAAGATGAGGAAAGGAATTGAGATCTCTACTTCTAGTATATATGTTATTGAGGTTAACTTTGCTACTTCCTCATCATGGGTACTAGATATCGGATGTGGATCACACTTTTTCTCAAATGTGAAGGATCTGAAAAGAAGTAGACCTTTACAGAAAGGTGAGGTAGAACTGTGAGTTGCAAATGACGCAAGAGTTGCGGCCAACGTAGTTGGAACCTATGAGTTATCTCTACCAAGTGAGCTAGTAATGGAGTTAGAGTACTACTATTACATACATACCATTAATAGGAACATCATATTTGTATATTGTTTGGATAAGAATGGATTTGAACTTCTTATAAAGAATGGAAGATGTTCTATTAGTAAAGATTGGATCTTTTATGGTAGTGCCCAGATGTCTTATGGTCTATACTTGATAGATCTAGAGACAATCATATATAACATAAATACCAAAAGACAAAAACTCAATGACTCAAACCAAACATACCTTTGGCATTGTCATATAGGGAACATAGACGAAAATCGCATATCTAGACTCCATAAAGATGGTTATCTGGACTCTTTTGATTTTGAATCAATAGAGACATGTGAATCTTTTTTGTTGGGTAAGATGACCAAGACTCCATTCAGTGGTAGCAGTGAGAGAGCTAGTGATCTATTAGGACTCATACATATTGATGTATGTGGCCCTTTTAGAACAAATGCTAGAAAATTTTAAGGCACTTCGATCTGATCGAGGTGGAGAATACTTAATCCAAGAGTTTGAGGACCTTTTGAGAGCTTGTAGTATTGTATCACAATGGACTCCACATGTAACACCGCGGCATAATGGTGTGTTAAAAAGAAGGAAACATGCATTACTGGATATGGTGCAACCAATGATGAGTTCTGTTGATCTTCCAACTTCCTTCTGGGGGTATGTTCTTGAAACCACATTGTTTACACTTAACCGAGTATGCTCTTGAAACCACATTGTTTACACTTAACTGAGTACCATATAAGTCGGTTCACAAGACACCATATGAGATATGGCATGGGAAATGTCCCGATGTGTCTTTTATGAAGATTTGAGGATGTGAAGCTTATGTTAGGAAAATGTGTCCTGAAAAGCTTGGCCCTAAGTTTGATAAATGTTACTTTGTTGGATATCCCAAAGAGACAAGGGGATACTACTTATACCACCCAACTGACAACAAAATAGTTGTTGCAAGAAATGTTGTATTCCTAGAAAAGGAATTTACTTCCATAGGAATTATTGGGATGAAAGTGGAACTCGAGGAGGCTCAAAACTAACAAGAGATCATTAAACTAATATATCTACAAGAGGAACAAAAAGACTCACAAGTTGTTGTAGAATGTCAAATTCCTTAAGTAACACAAGAACCTCGTAGATCTAATAGGACATGCCTTGAACCTGAGATATATGGATATCGTGTGACTCGGGAAGGTAGTGAATTGGTCATAGATGATGAGTCAATTACCTATAAAGATGTTATTGAAGGACCAGGTCTGAGAAATGTCTTGAGGCCATGAGATCTGAGATGGAATCCATGTATAGCAACAAGGTATGGACCTTAGTGGATCCACCTGAAGGGGTAAAACCCATAGGGTGCAAGTGGGTTTTCAAGAAGAAGACCGACATGAATGGAAAAGTTCAAACCTATAAGGATAGATTGGTTGCAAAGGGTTTCAGACAAGTTCAAGGTGTTGATTATGATGAAACCTTTTTTTCCCATGGCCATAGTTAAGTCCATCGGGATCATGCTTGGTATTGCAACTTATCATGACTATGAGATTTGGCAAATGGATGTTAAAACTAGATTCCTTAATGGGAGTCTTCTTTAGGATATGTATATGACATAGCCTAAGGGTTTTATAAATTCAAAGTTTGAAAATAAAGTTTGTAAGCTATAAAGGTCAATCTATGGATTAAAGCAAGCATCTCAGAGTTGTAATCCTTGTTTTGATGAGATAGTCATAGAGTTTAGCTTTGTTCATAATGAAGATGAACCTTGTGTGTACAAGAAGGTTAGTGGGAGCATGGTAGTATTCCTCATATTGTATGTGGATGTCATACTATTGATGGGGAATAAAATACCTACTTTACAAAAGGTAAAGACATGGCTTGGAAATACATTCTCTATGAAAGACTTGGGAGAGGCATCCTACATCTTGGGGATAAAGATATATAGAGATAGATCAAGAAGGATTCTTGGACTAAGTCAAAGCACATACATTGACAAAGTGTTGAAGCGGTTTAGCAAGGAGAACTCAAAGAGAGGAAACATACCCATGTTACATGGAGTTACCATCTCTAAAGTTCAATGTCCTCGTTCTTGTGAAGAAAGGGATCGCATGAGTATCATTCCACATGTGTTGGTAATTGGATCCATCATGTATGCGATGTTGTGCACTTGTCTAGATGTCTTGTATGTTTTGAGCATGACGAGGAGATATCAGTCAAATCCAAGTGATGCTCACTGGATAGCCGTGAAGAACATCCTCAAGTAGTTTAGAAGGACTAAGGATCAATTTTTTGTCTATGGTGGAGAGGAAGAGTTGGTGGAAAAAGGTTACACCAATGCAATCTTCCAAACTGAAAAAGATGATTATAAATCACAATCAGGGTTTGTGTTTTGTCTAAACTACAGAGCTGTAAGTTGAAAGAGTTCCAAGCAGGAGATAGTTGCTAATTATAAAACAGAAGCCAAGTATATTGTTGCATCAAATGTAGCAAAGGAGGCTGTATGGATCAAGAAGTTCATTTCAGAACTTGGGGTCATTCCAAGCACCAACGATGCTATCGAGCTATATTGTGACAACAATGGAGCTATTCACAAGCTAAGGAACCCAGATCGCATCAACTGTTAAAGCATATACAAAGGCGATATCATCTCATATGAGAGATCGTGCAGAAAGGAGATGTAAAGATTTGTAGAGTACTAACTAAGAACAATGTTGATGATCCCTTTACTAAGGCACTTCCATAGAAATAACATGATGGTCATGTTCGGTCACTCTGAATAAGATTTGTGGGTGATTGGTGCTAAGTGCAAGTGGTAGTATGTTGGTATGTATGCCCAGAGAGCCAATCATATGATGATTGTAATGGTATAACTTGTAAATGATTTGATTATTAATAAAAGGAAAGCTTCCAATTTATTTTGTTAAGTCAGTTTTTGAGATAATGAAATAACATACTAAATGTCTAGAGAATGATATTACTCAATGATGTATGTCTTCAAGTTGAGGACCTGACCAATGAGATCATATGGATGTTAAGAGTATATTCATTCTTGTTATGTCCCTGATCAGTAGTTATTGTGGATGGTATATAGACAATAATAACACATAATATCAGAGTGTGAGTTGATTGATGATAGAATCTCTTTAGTCATGATATGGAAATATCAAACCAAGCACACGTATACATGTTAGAGAATAATGTATCAGACACACACACCATAAGAGTGATACATAGAAACCTTAACTAGGTAGGTCAGAATCACATCTTATGGTGATGGTGGTTTTATGGTTCTTAGACCTGAAACCACTGCACTCATCAAATGTCATTCGGTATGCTTTGACATCATCAAACACAATCTTAAAACATGATTTGTTATAAAGGTGATGATCGGGTGACTGTGACACATGAGGACTGACTGTGAGTGATAGAGATGTGATTTGTCCCTCCTATGGGAGTATGATATCCAAGGCCTCTTGATTAGTGAGACTGAGAAATGCATGGCTACGCACATGTGAGTCAATATATGATATTGAGCTTACATATATCTCAAACAGTCTTCTCTGCTTCAAGGAACAAGATTGAATAACAATGAGGATGACTGATACATGTCTCTAGTTCAATCTAGATATCAGTGACAAAGGAACTATACAAACATTATAACACCATATATAGATTGTAGGTTGAATTGTTCTCCAACTTTATATTTACTTGGGTAGCAATGATGTGTGTCTAGACACCACTCATTGCTTATTATCTCATAAGTTTTTATGGACATTCACTGCAATCATAATATGGGACCTATAGGGTCACACACATAGGAACTCATCTAGAAGAGGAGTTTGATCTTAAATGATGATTGAATTAATTAATAAAGCATTTAGGTAATTAATTCACACAACAAATTAGTTGAATGTGATGTCTATACTACTAGAAGACCGTCACATAGAGTGAGACGACCATTTGGAGTACCAGACGACGGTTTAAGAGCTGAGATGCCCATTTGGGACATCAGGCTGATGAGAAATTGAATTGGCTTAGTTCTACTCTATGAACCGACTGGTTGAATTGATTTGTTCCACTCAACTCACTAGACAAGCATTTGGGTGAGCAATACGGGCATCTCGCCTAGGTGAGATGGCTTAGTTGGACCAAACGAACGTTCTGGAATTTTCCCAAACTTGTCTTGATTGCACTTTTCTTGTAGTACAAGGAATTAATATGTGATATTAATTAGAATCAAATTGCCAATTTTGTATGAGATTGGGAAACTACAAAACGACTGTCTTATACTACCAGACGACTGTCTCGCATGCTAGACGACTGTCTAGTATGCTAAATGACCATTTTGGTGGTTGTAGGTTGTGAAAATCCATGATCTCCCAGTCCCTTCTTCTCTCACATAGACTAGGAACCCTGGCCCTAACCCGCCTATATATAGAGGAGTAGTGGAGGCTTCCCAAAGCACAACGTAAACAATTGAGAATCAGTTGCTCTGAAAATTGTTGTCCTCTCTAGTTGTGGTAACCACGAGAGCCCAAGCAAGTCCTACCCAATTAGGGAGGGATAGCTACCGGAGAGAAACAACTAAGGATCATTGTTATGGGAGAGTAGGTTGGTGACTAGTGCACCAATAGGAGGGACAACTCCTTCATATCCGGTCTAACAGGATGACAAGAGTTCTAATTGGTCCGTGTAGACTTCTCTAGAGGTGAGATAGCCTTTTCTCATCTCTAAGGAGGATGATGTTATCCAGCAGTCTGTGATGATATGATCTACTACAAATGATAGCATTCGAGTCTGTTATCCATGGAGGAGAAGTCAGATGAGTTCTGGTGCAACTAGGAGTTGTACATATATTTTTCAAGAAAGAGTGCACATCTACATCAACGAGGATTGTCACTAGACTTGTTCTAGGACCAGATGTATCTTTGTTAAACCGTCCTTTCCATTGCATAGTTATTGATGTGATCGTTGATTAATGGGAAATATGTCAGTAAAATTTTTGTTTCTGCTGCCTATCTGATGTCTGTATTTCTCTACAGTATGGACTATAAATATGGTTTTTGAGTCAAAAGTGACATATTATGTTTATTTTCACTTCCTTACTCAAAAACTATTTTTTATGCTTTCATAGTGCATTACTAACTTTCTTACACGTGTTTGGATATGGCTTATATTTTTAGCATGCCTATAAATATGTTTTTAGGAAGTACATGTAATTCTGGATAGGAGCTGTATCGACCGAGTTTGACCTGATGCAACTCAACTGATAGGTACCAATAGGTGTTTCCAATAGTTATTGTTAGTCGAGAAGTCCAAAACACAGAACTCGACCGACAATATTGTGCACAAAATATACAGTTGACTTTTTGGATGAGAATTTCCCTCTCAACTAGACTTTTGTGACGTCCCTGGATTTTCTAAAACTTAATCTAATGTGTGACGTCCAAATTGAAACCCTCACCTCAGTGAGAATCCCAATTTAAACACCCCACACCAGGCTAAGAAGAAGAAAATCGAGGGAGTCAGAAGGAACAACAGTAGCACATGTACATGAACAATAATAAAACCATACACACATGTTCACCATTCAACATATAATTACAACATGAATTGTTACAACATTTGATATTACATATTGAACAACAAACTATACATATACATGTACTACCACTAAACTACAGGATCTTAAGACAACATGTCCACCTATACATCAGCTTGCCACACAACTCTCAACTAACATGGATCTTTAAGAGCATAACCACAACCTAAACAAAAGATTACATGCAGTACACGTCAGCACAACATTCAAGAATATTGTACTGAGTACACCTACGTGTCTTTTATTTACCTCTCATCATATCTTGGCAATAAGATAAAACGAATACACTTGGCAGTAATAGAAGAATATAAGAAAAGCATATACTTGCATAAGGGTATTCATTAACAAAAGAGAACACATATTTTAAGCTTATTTTCCATTATATCTCAAGGCCTTTATGATCACTACCAAAGAGTTGGATCATATGTACACTGTGACCACTACCAAAGAGTTAGGTCATATGTACAATGTGACCACTACCAAAGAGTTAGGTCACTTCCAAGCACACTGCCAAAGAGTTAGTGCTTCCAATATAATGGAACATATATATCATGTTTGATGTGTTCATAGCAGTAATCATGGCAAATGATGCAACATATCATACAAGAATAATCATTTCATCCAATATCATATGCCAAGTATTTTACTACACATCTAACACAAGCATATTGTATAATAAGCCAAGTAAGAGGTAATGGCATACTTTCCAAAGAGATAGATCATTCTAATCACATGTTCCTCATGTCATCTATTTCTTTGTTAAACCTACAAGATCACATACTATCATCAGGTTCTCATCCTATTATATCTCATCTTAACCCTAATCATGCTCATATTAGGGTTTGCTTACTCATTTGGATATGTGTACCATTACTTGTATTCTTGTCTTATATTTATCTTACTGATGTCATATTCCAGATTATGATTCATTATCTGAACATTATCTTCCATAGAATTTTTGTGCACATTAATTAACCCTAGGTTACACCATTAACCGAGATTAGGGGTTTAAACCATGTATTAAAGGTCAACTTCATATAACATGCATTCTATGCATCATCATCATGATCTCATAATTAAATCTGAGGTTCCAGATACATATATGAGCTTACTCTGTGATTTCCAAGATTTTATGAGTATATTTGTAATTATTACACATTAATTAGGGTTATTAGCCCTAATTATCCATATAAAGAAAATTACATGATTTTGTGCATCAACATGACCATATCTGACATCATATACATTATACACATGATTATAGACTTACTGACATTTTCCCATAATTTTAGGTCTTCATTTATTATTTATTATACATGAAAAGACCATTATACAACTTACAAGATATCAATGAGATTTAAGCATCAAAACACTGATATTATCATTCCATGATGTTCTACGCAGTTTTTTGAGAATTTCGGTATATTATACTTATTTTTCTGATGCTCGAGCTAATTATTACGATTTATACAAGATCTGATAATTTTTGAAGATAATTACCTTGTGGGCCAATCAAAGGCCGATACGTGGCCCATGTGGGGGCGCATCTTGCTGTTTGTTATGGGTCGGTTCTTTGTTGAGTTGGTCCACTTTTGGCCTTCTGGTTCATGGCTCTGGACCCGGTTCATCCGTTCCCCTCTTCTGTCTCTCGCGTAAAGTGGTTCACGGATGCCCAAGGTCTGCCTCCTCTGTTCCACAGGCTGCCGCCGTGAGGGAAGGCCTCCGATGAGAAATCAATAGAGCCGGAGTGCTCCTCGTCAGCCCCTCATGCCATCATCATCTTCGGAGTCCACTTGCTCTCCTCCGTGGCTTCACCTCTCCTAGGCATCGCCTGGGGAGCTCATTCCCAGCAAAGGCATCGTCGTCTAGCTTTGGCTGCGGTAGAGCAAAGAGTTGCCTCTGTTCCCCCCCTTAGACTGATCTGAAGCTTCAGATGGCTTTGTAGGGTCTCTCGAACTTGACCTCAGCCACCACTCTTGGTGAGAAGCATTGCCCATAGGCCCTTAACTTCGTCTTCAAGCTCCATCCAAAAAGGGTTGGCCGACCAAGAGGACCACCATCGTAGGACACACAAGTGTTTGCTCTCATCTCCCCATACCCCAGTCTTCATTTCCCCTTCTTTTTCTTCCTCTGAGCGGCCTTCTTTCTTCATCCTCTAATCCCGACCACCACCTGCTCTAGGAGAATGGTGGAGAGGCTGCACTGGATGCTGGTTCGTTCTCTCTGCCTACTGAACCAAAACTTATAGATAGAGGGTCTGTGGTCTCCTTTTGATGAGACAATCATAACTGTTTGGTCAATCTTGCATATAATCCGTCGTTCCTCAGCATGGGATCGTGGGTTGGTCGTGGTTCCAAGCATCTCCACTACCTTGCTCTAACTGCAAGGTAGGGGATAACTGGCTGCTGCCTGATCTTTCAGATCTAAGGGCTGAAAAAGGCACACGTAGCCAATATGTGGCTCACTCAGGTCTAGGGTGCGGGACATTGATTACAACCATGACTTAGGTCTATCAACCATTGAAAAGTACATTATTTCACACATTTCAATCCTAAATATCTATCTCTAGGAGGACCCAAATGCCGCCAAAATTTAACCATAGCTTCACTATACCTCAAGGTACAATCCATTCGATTTTGGTGCAAAAACTCAGCTATTTGACCATTCAATTAAATTCCTCAAATGGGCATAAGTTATGGATCCAAATCATTATACAAACATCAATCAACACTCCAACTTTACTAGAACACTTGAGATTCTCAAGACAACTCAACATGCATGACTCCACTTGTGTCATTGGATATTTTAGGATTTCCAAAAGTCCACTCCATCACATTCTATACACCTTAAAAGATATTCCGTCCTCGGAATTAAGCCAGAAAACCCACTTTGTCACATCATATACATCTTAAAAGAACTTTCGTCCTCGAAAGTAAACCATACTCATACTTCCAGGGAAAACCTTATCTTGCCTTCATCCACATGTAGGCAGAATTCTATGGGTAACATATCCGCAAGGTTACCTAAAACCATGTATCCCAAGCACTATTAGGATGTTTTACAACCATCTTGGGTGCACAAACACTTTGGTTATTTCAATACATATCTCATGCATTAAGGTTGTAGCTTTATCTTTACCCATACGTTAGGGTTCTCACATCATATTACCATGTTCTAAAGGAGTTAACTAAGGTTAACCCATTATCTCAAGATGTCATAAACATTTTATTGAGCTAATTATTAGAACATGTTCAACATTGACATATGCCTTTTAGGAGGGAGTTAATTAAAGTTAACCCACTTTATTCATCTAGTTCATATCAAGTGTCATAAACGTTATGTTTTGCTAATTGTCAAATTATATATATATATATATATATATATATATATATATATATATATATATATATATTAACCACTAATATTAACACCTCAGGTAACATGTTCTGTTCGTATGATCTTATTTCATTTCTCATACTAAATTACAACATTTACTAGTGATTTCTTAATAAGATTAACCAACAATATCCCCTTATCATCATTATTCATAATTATGGTTAACCATTTATGCATTGATATCTATTAAACCATCTCTAGGTTTCCATCATATCATGCCTATACATCATGTCTCGAGATCATATTACATTTTTATCTTTGTTATACCGTGGTTGTGCCAAACAAACTTATGTGAGTGACATGTTAATCATATATCAAAACTTTATCCAGTCCAACTGAGGTTCTCCTTGACCCATAACATGGGGGTAAGGCCATGCTCATCCTCTCTGAGCTAACTCAACTCTACGAGTATCTCATATGCATATACTTTATCCTTCCTCTCTAATCTAGGGTTTCTAGGGCTTTGTGAGTGTCAACTTGGCAGACCATGGTTGGAGGGTAGCGGCCCTTGTCTCGACCCTAGTAGGTGTTTTGGTTGTGGTACAACTGAAACACCTTTACTAGATGTTGTTGTTTTGACCATGATGGTCTTGGTTGGCTTAGGTCGTAATGGTTTGTCTTTTTGTGAAGTGTATTGACCTTACATGTATGGTGACCTTTTCTTTCGACCTTGCTTGAGTCTTGGTCTTGGTAGCGACCTAGGGGTTGTTTTAGTTGTGTTACGACTGAAACACTTGCCTAGGTGTGATGTTGTTATGACCATGATGGTTTGGGTCCATGTGTTTTGACTTAGAGGCTTGTTCTTTTGTGTTTCCACCTCCTTGAAGGTGATGAACCTTTTTCGACCTAACCTTGATGTTTGGATCTTGTTTCGACCTCTAGGAGGTGTTGCAACCTGGACCACCTTCTAGGGACCTTAGTAGGTCGATACCCAACATATGTATTATCACCATCTCGTACATGCAAGGTTTAAGTGTTGACTTGAGATATACATTGCCCATATTTTGATAATGACTTAACCATTCCATTCCTATATATCTAATACATTTGTTCAAGATTGATTTCAGGCTTTAGGTATATGAAAAGGATCAAATTACACAAGCCCTAGCTTGTTCAAGTTCAAGTCAAATGCAATGCAAGTGTGCAATTTGGGAAATCACTCCAAATGACCTTAGATGATTTTTGTAATCACTTGTATTATTGATATGACTTATAACTAAGATGAGAAAAAATCAGGGACACTTTATTCCAAGGTTTAATCACTCAAATGTAAAATTAGAAAATTTGTCTCAGACTATTTATTGGTCGAGTTGGAAACTCGACCGATCCTATGATGGATTTTCTAAAGATGACCCATCGGTCGAGTTGCACACTCATAGAACTCGACCGACCGACTCACTGAGCAAAATTGATTTTAGCTCATCGGTCGAGTTTCCCAGAACAAACTCGACCGATAGTTTGAAAATTGGCTTTGTCATTTAGTGGATCGGTCAAGTTATCTTTATTGAAACTCGACCGAATGTACTATACAGAAAATGTAAAAAAAGTTATTATAACCGTTGGTGAGTTGTTTTGGGCAAAAATAGATCTGTTGCATCTTGGAAAATGGCTATATTTTGACCCTAAGTGATCCCACACTCAAGGGAACACCCCCATCTATAAATAGGACCCCTTGGAGTTCATTCCAAGTTTGCTCATTCATGCTATTCTAAGTCCTTGCTATAATTGAGTGTGTTGCAACTCCTTGAAACCCTTTCTCTCTCTAGTTTACACTTCATTTTGTGATTATGAGTGAGATAGTTCAATTGTGAGAGAGCTACTTCCTTGTTCTTGTAAAGCTCTCATTCCATTCCATCTTCCCTACCCCTTTCCTCCATGAAGCAAAGGTGAAGCAAGATACTCCGAGTGAAGGTGGAGTTGTTGCTATTCTTCTTCAAGGTTGAAGAAGAGGTGAAGATGGTCTCTAAGTGAAGAGGAAGGCAAAGACTAAAGATCCAAGAAGAGTGGGTAAACCCTTGAAGATGGAAGACTTGTGTAAGAGTAGGTAATACCTTGGAAGAAGGTTGAAGACTCTTGCCAAAGTGGGTAAGTCCTTGCTAAGCTAGAAGACTCTTTGTGCTTGGATGGGCAAGTCCTTTGGTGGTCTTGTGTTGTAACTCTTATTGGTGAATATATAGAGAAAATTACTTGCAAAGTCCTAGAGGTTGACCTCTCTAGGTAGTGGACTAACTCTCTCCTAGTTTGGAGAGTGGAACCACTCTAGATGACCTTGTCAAGTTTTTGCTATCAATTCGTCTCATCTTTGCTATGCTTGTTAGTTAGGACTTCAAATTGCACTTAAGCTATTGGTTTTAATTGATATAATTTTGAAGGTCTAGTCTATATTGTGAGAATTTTTGAAGCTCTATTCACCCCCCTCTAGTGCCCTAGATCCAAAAAATGGTATTAGAGCTAAGGATCTTCTCCAATAATCTCCCACGAGACGAGAAGATGGGTGACAACCCACTTGGTTCTCTAAACCTAGAGGGAGGCTTCTCCATGCGTCCTCCGATCTTTGATGGCACCAACTTCCTCTATTAGAAGAGGTGTATGCAATTCTACATTCAAGGCATGAACTTTGACATGTGGAAGGTGATGGTCACACCATACAAAGAACCAACCGAAGCTATTGAAACATGGAGTGAAGCTACTCTCAAAGAAACCCAACTCAATGCCAAAGCCATAAGCATCCACTATGTAGCCCTTACCCCAATAGAGTTCAATCGGATCTCATCTTGGGACACCGCTTATGAAATTTGGGACAAATTGTGCATCACCTATCAAGGAACAAAGCAAGTCAAGGAGGTTGAGATCTACATGTTGAACAACCTTCTAAAGAACTTCAACATGGGCAAGAAAGAAGGGATTGCGGAGATGTACTCAAGACTCAATGTCATCATCAATGGGCTGGCTGCATTGGGCAACACTTTGGATAGAGGTTTAATCAACTCCAAGATCTTAAGGACTCTACCAAAGAGATGGGAGTCAAAGGTCTCCATTGAAGAAGTGAGGAACCTTGGTGACATCCCAACTGAAGAGCTCATTGGCAACCTTCAAGCACATGAGCCAAGGCTTGAAAAGCAAGAAGAAGAAGTCAAGCAAGAAGAGAAGGAAGCCAAGAAGATCAAAGATAGTGCTTTCAAAGCACAAGTGGAAGTTTTCATCCTTCAACAACAACTTGCTTGTCGGACTTCTCTTTCCTCCTCTAGTGAAGATGATGGCCCAAGTGAATATGATACCAACTACATCAAGGGCAAACACTTCAAGGGAAAGCAAGCATCCTCCTACTCTACTCCTAGATGCTACAAGTGTGGACAAAATAGGCACTACAAAAGTGAATGTCCCAAGTCAAGAAAGTCACACCATAAGGGCAGCTCAAAGAAGGAAGAGGAGTAGAAGAAGGAGAGCAAGTATAAGAGGAAGGACAAGAAGTAGAAGAGACACAAGAATGTAATTCATGCAGCTTGGGAAGCTTCATCTTCAAGCAACTCAAGCTCTGAAGAAGATGGAGAGTGCCACCTTACACTCATGGCCTCTAATAGTGAAGAAATTGGCGAGGTAAGCGAGGTAAGTGTGGTAAGCTTGCATGAGTTATTTAAGGAAGATATCATTGGCATGCTTATTTCTACATGTTCATCTTTTACTAAATGTATATTGAAAAGAAAATGGTTAGGAAAAATTATTGATGATTTATATGCTAAACTTGAAATTCTTGTTCTTAATGAGAAAACTCGTCTTGAGAGCATTGATAATCTACAAGGACAATACCTTGATCTTAAGCTCCAATACAATGGAGTTGAAATAGAGAATGGTATCTACCTTAAGAATATTGAAACTCTTAAGGACGAAAACAAAAATTGCCTAAAGGAGCTTGAAATTATTAAAATTGGAAATGTTGAATTTAAGCTTCTTGTTGATTCCTATAGAGATGAAAGAAATGCCTATCTTAAAGAAATTCAAATGCTTAAATCTAAAAATTCTATCTTCTAGACCTATCTGAAAGAGATGTCAAGTTAATGATTTATCTTCTAGACCTATCTTGCCTAGTAATGATGTTGCTTCTATTTCTCTTGAGAAGGATTCATATTTAACTAAAGCCCTCTGTCTTGAGGCCAACCTTATTCATTCTAGAGATGACATTGCTAGCTTATCTTATACTATTATTTCTCTAAATGATGATAATCATAGATTAAGAGCATCTCTACAGAAATTCATCAAAGGGAAAAACTCCCTAAATGAAATATTTGACCATTCTACCAAATAAATGGGTACTAGTGGTTTGGGATTTGTAGAGGGAGCACCAAAGGGCAAGAGCAAAGCATAAGGTAAGAAAAAGAGCAAGCAGACCTCTTTCTTTGTAGGAGAGTCTTCCGGCCTAAAAATCATATGGTTTGTTCTTATTGCAAGTGTGATGATCATTACCCTACTTGTTGTCTTTACAAGCCTAAGGGGACCAACCCAAAGATGAAATGGGTCCCCAATCTATCTCCAGATCCCAAAGTTTGAGTTGGGAACCAACATTCTCCCTTTTTATAGGAAAAAGGAATATGGATTGTTGATAGTGGTTGCACTAAGCATATGACAGGTGATATAAGCCATTTCAACAACTTCACCAAAAAGAAAGGAGGTTCGGTCACCTTTGGGGACAATAAGAAAGGTAAAGTCAAAGGTGAGGGTGATGTAGGAGAATCCTTGTGTATCAAGAATGTTCTTTTTTTGGATGACCTACATCACAATTTAATTAGTGTTAGTCAATTATGTGACAATAATTACCTTGTGTTATTTACTTCCTTTGAATGCTTGATTCTAGATTCCCTCACTTACCAAGTTATATATAAGGGAACTAGAAGTGGTAATCTTTTATGTTATTGTTCTTGAATATATTAATCATGTTGTTGGTAGATGCCTAGTACTCAACTCAAATGATATTTCTCTTTGGCATCGTCGACTTGGTCATGCAAATATGCATCGGTTGAAGAAGTTGAGAAAAAAGGACTTGGTCAAGGGACTTCCTAAATTGGATTTTGAAAAGGATGAGGAATGCCAACCTTTTACCCAAGGAAAGCAAACCAAGTCCTCCTTCAAATCTAAAGGAGTTCATAGTGCCAAGATTAGCTCTTGAGCTTCGTCACATTGATCTATTTGGACCAATGAGAACTCAATCACTTTGTGTCTTTAAGTATTGCCTTATTATTGTCGATGATTTCTCTAGATATACTTAGACCTTCTTTCTCGTTTCCAAGAGTGATACACTTGATATTTTCTCAAGCTTTTGTAAACGATTTGAGAATGAAGCTTCTTGCCGCATCATTTTCATTCATAGTGATCATGGGGGAGAATTTGAAAATGAGCTTCCTGAACATTTTTGTCAAGAATTTGATTATGCACACAACTTCTCTTCACCTCAAACACCTCAACAAAATGGGGTTGTAGAGAGGAATAATAAGTCTTTATAGGAGATGGCTAGGACTATGCTTCTAGAGCATGATACTCTAAAGAAGTTTTGGGCTGAAGCTGTCAGTACCTCATGTTTTGTGCAAAAGTGGGTTTTTACACATCCTTCTTTGAAGAAAACCCCCTATGGGATATGACGTGGTAGGAAGCCATTTATCGACTATTTCCATGTTTTCGAATGTCCTTGTTTTGTTTTGAATATGAAAGATTCTCTCAACAAATTTGATTCAAAATCTTACAAGGCTTTCTTTCTTGGCTATAGCACTACTAGAAAGGCTTATAGAGTATTTAATGTTGATCTTTCTAAAGTAGAAGAATCCATAAATATTAAGTTTATTGAGACTAACCCCTCTATTCCCAAATAAATTGTTCCAAATGATGATATTGCAGGTGAAGTAATTCCTATCCTAAAGGAGCTCAACATCACCCAAAAGGGAAAAGAGGTAGTCACTCAAGAAGAAGATAAGAAGGATCCAACCCACCCCCCATTTGCAAAGAATCATCCAAAGGAGTTGATTTTAGGTGATCCATTTGAAAGAGTGAAGATGTGGGCTGCATTCAACAAAGAACAAGCCAACAATGCCTTCATCTCACAACTCGAGCCTAAGAATGTCAAAGAAGCTCTTAGGGATGACGAGTGGATCCTAGCTATGCAAGAAGAGTTGGTGCAATTTGAAAAGAACAAAGTTTGCACCCTAGTGCCAAGACCAAGTGATAGAAAGATCATTGACACCAAATGGGTCTACCGCAACAAGCTTGATGAAAGTGTCAAAGTGGTAAGGAACAAAGCAAGGTTAGTGGCTCAAGGCTACAATCAACAAGAAGGAATATATTTTGATGAAACATATGCACATGTAGCTAGACTTGAGTCTATTCGTATGTTGCTTGCCTTTTCTAGTTATAATAACTTTCTTACGTATCAAATGGATGTTAAAGTGCATTTTTGAATGGTACAATTGAGGAGGAAGTGTATGTTGCACAACCTCCGGGCTTTGATAGTTTACCTAACCATATTTATTTGTTGCAAAAAGCTCTCTATGGACTCAAACAAGCACCTAGAGCTTGGTATTAGAAATCAAAGAACTTTTTGTTAGATCATGGGTATATCATGGGCAAAGTGGATTCTACCTTATTTCTAAAGAACATTTCTAACAATTTTCTTATCATACAAATATATGTTGATGATATCATTTTTGGCAGAACTAACCTTGATCTTTGCAAAGAATTTAGTGATCTTATGCAGAGTGAATTTGAGATGAGTATGATGGGTGAGCTCATGTTCTTCCTCAGCTTTCAAATCAAGAAACAAAAGATGGGAACCTCATTAACCAAGGCAAGCATACAAGTGAACTAATCAAATGCTTTAGGATGGAGAAAATCAAGGCGATGGACACACCCATGTCAAACACCGCCAAACTTGACAAAGATGAAGAAGGTGAGAAGGTAGATGAAAAGCTCCATAGAGGTATGATTGGAAGTTTACTTTACTTAACTGCCTCTAGACCTGATATAATATTTAGTGTTGTCTTGTGTGCTTGCTTTCAATCAAATCCTAAGAAATCACATCTTACAGTTATTAAGAGGATTTTAAGGTACTTAGACAAAACCCAAAATTTTGGACTATGGTATCCCAAGTCAAGGGACTTTACTCTTACTGCTTATAGTGATGCGGATTATGCAAGGTGCTTGATTGATAGAAAGTGCACAAGTGGCAGTTGTTTCCTCCTAGGACCATGCTTGGTGTCTTGGTTCTCTAAGAAATAAAGCATAGTGGCATTATCAACCACTGAGGCTGAATACATTGCATCTGGGAGTTGTTTTGCCCAAGTCCTATGGATGAAGCAAATGCTCCAAGACTTTAACATTCATTTTCATGCTTCTCCTATCTATTGGGACAATACTAGTGCAATTAACTTGTCATATAATCCTATCTTTCATAGTAGAGCTAAACATATAGAGGTACGTCATCACTTTCTCCATGATCACATTGTCAAGAAGGATATCTATATCATGCATGTAGACACAGAAAATCAGTTGGCAGACATTTTCACTAAACCTCTAGATAGAGAGCAATTTAACTTTATTATATCTAAATTGCTCATAACTACTTTGAATGGATCTGATATGCCTTCTAGCTAGTTGTCATCTATCCTATATGTTTTGTGTATGGTATCATCACCATTGCTTGCTAATATGCTAAAATTTCAGTTTTTCATGTTCATTTTTGCTTTGTTTTCTCTTTTTTTTGGGTACCTTTTGCAAACACACATTTTACCACAAAATAGTACCCAATGATGAGTGATATGTGCCCAAGTATGTTCAAAATACATAATGGACTTAAAAAATAAATTTAATTAGCACTCTAATAGCTAGAAACTAGGATTTCTAAGTTTAGGTCAGGTTGACCATCGGTCTAATTGCCAACTCGACCGATCGGAGCCTGAGAGATTTTTTAAAGAGCCTATTGGTTGAGTTTCTGAGTTCACAGAAATCGACCGATGGCTGGGTTGGAGCAAACTTAATATGGGTTCAGTCGACTATTCTCCCTCTCAACTAGAGAAAAGTCGACCGATCTGACCTCCAACTCCACTAAGCTCTCAACCCTAGCCCCAACCTTCCTCTCCCTTGCCCTAGTTCGACCTAGATCGACCTCCCTTGACCTTCCCCTTGCTAGCCTAGGTCTGTGGATGAGTTTTGGTGGTGATTCTTTAGCTTTTTCTCTCTCCTTCCTCCCCTTTTTTATCTCTATGGCATCCAATAGGAGGAAGAGGGCCGCCATATCTAATGCACTGTGACGACCCGACATCAAATCAAGCCATCATCGGATAATGATTAATGCAGAAGAAAACGTTAACAGTGGATTAACAAAAATCACTAAAAATTAAAACCATTTACAAAGAGATCCATTTCCAGGAAACTCTTATAATAAAAACCAAAATATTATATTTACATTCTGGTCCACAAAGTACATACCATGTACCTTCTTTTCTTGAGGATTACATACAATAGTTGCTCTGTTAAATCTACACATAAGCAACATAAAACCTCAAGGTATTCAATGCCAAAATCTCAGTTCGATCATAAAAGCACTAACTACTGACTCCAAGGACCTGAGAGTACAGATTCGACACATAGGATTCATAACTACAAGACACGACAGTCAGTATCTCCACCTGAGATATCACTGTTGTCCCTGATGTTGTTGTCCTTCCCCTGATGTATGGTTCCTGTCTCCTCATTTGCGTCCACCTAAAATGTTGGATCCCACGGGGGTGAGACAATTGAAATTGTCCTAGTGAGAGATATAACTCTCTGCCAGAAACATTATTATTTCATAATAATAGTGATATACTGAGCAAAAGAATCTTTATTGAATCAGCAAGATTTAATCATTATTAAGCGGAATAGAGCAATATCATCTTTTAAAGCATTACAACTATAAATGATAAAGTAGTAGATCATCTATTCATTTTAATAAGGAATATGAAGAACATGTATAATACCTATCCATTTGGGATACAATAAGCAATGAAACATCAATCAATGATTTCCATATTTCATCCTTAAGCAAAACGCTACACGACTGTTTACATTTTTCAATCATACTTATGCCCTGAGGAAGTGAGTCGTACCACTCAAATCCAACCTTCAGTTGTGAAACCCTAAGTCGGTGCCATACAAGATCAAAGGAAGAGTCAGACTCCTCGATATCATCTGTCTCAGTCAGTGCGAGACCGTAAGTAGGACCACAGTCTCTTGCTTAAGTGACCTCAGTCACAGGGTTAGCTCTCATAGACTACCCTTTCTCTAGCCCGCCTTGGTACAGGTCCCGACACTAGTAAATCTGAGCCACAGGCCAGTTCACCGTGCTCTCTGAGCCATGAACACATTCATGCTCCATCACACTGAGCCATGGGCCTGTTCATCATGCTCTTAAACATATCTTGAGTCTACAACCAAAGTTTCACTCTAATCCTCCTATTTTCGGCTAGGAGAAACCTCACATATTCAACAATATACGCTCCGGATTAACCACCAGGTAAACCCATTTCACCATCACCAGCTACTGATGATGATGGATCTATGGCCAGGGCTCTACATGATAATATTCCACTTGATTATTTAAGTACATTACCATATTCTTTTAGCATCAATCAAGATTTCAAATAGAAATTATTATGACAAATGCTAGAAAGAAACATGTAATACTTCTATCAAGTTCTTTACAAAACTTATAGAACATTAGGATCTCAATCCCTTATCTCAACACTAGGAATTCACTTCCCTCATCAATATCATCATCATGTTTACTGGATCTGGGTATTCAAACCCTTAGTTCATCACTGAACATGGTTACCACTATCAGGTAATTATTACCTCCAGGTCATCTGACCAAGGTATTCATGATACTTGTTACACAAGTATCTCACATAGTTCATCAGGCATATTCAACTTCTTGTCACCTCTTACTAGGCAACAAATAAAATAATGGCTCACAAGTCCCATTAACATCATAGCTCATACCTGGTAATGCTCATCATCTCATTATACATGCATGATTAGTATGCTTGATAACAGCCATATCGATTACATTTCAACATTATGCAATACAAAGATACCATCACTATTCCCTCATTAGGGTTAGGGTCTCCCATTTTTATCAATTAGGGTTTCTCATAGTCGTCACCCTATATTAGGGTTTCACATAACATCACCCTATATTAGGGTTTCACATAACATCACCCTATATTAGGGTTAGGGTTTCCCATTCTATATTAATTAGGGTTTTATGATTACCTCATTAATCCAAACCCTAATTCAGTGCTTCCACATATCTTAGAGCACCTAACATTATTTAAGTATTAAATCATACTTATCATTGTTCCATGTACTAGGAACACACATCACTATCATACCTTATTTAGTTGGCTTAACCTTTCACTAAGTACATGAACTTATTCTTATCATAGTGTATTGAATTTATTACTTTCATAGGCATCAAGTGATAATCACTCTAACTATACTAATCACCTAAGTACTTTAGAGGTACTTCCATTGAAATCAACCTTGAGATACTCTTCAACTACTTATGGGGTTATTAGTACTTACATGGTTTGAATTAATTGTACCTTCAAACGGTTTGGACCAATTGAACCTTCAAATAGTTTGAGACTGTTTATACCTTCAAATGGTCTTGGTCCAATCCTTCAAATGGTTTGGGACCGTTTAGACCTTCAAACGGTCTTGGTCCTAACCTCCAAATGGTTTGAGACCGTTTGACAAACAAAATGAAACTGTTTGCTTTTGATATTCTTGAGGTGTGTGCTAATATGATGTCATCATCATCAAGCTTCAGACCTCCAATTTCTACTGCCATATATATGATAAATTCAGCAATTTTTCAAGAAGAAAAATAAAAGATCAGCATATGATGAGAAATTGAAATCAATAATAACATTGATGGGTTCAAGTTATATAACCCGCCTTCAAAGTAGCTTCAAAGCTTCAAGCTTCTTGTCTCTAATGGTGAAAGAAGCTCCTTCAACTATTCAAGGTTCGTTTCCAACTCTATTGATGCAAAAGATATCCAAGGTTGAGCATTGGATGGAAGAGAGAAGAAAATCAATGTTGAAATCCAATTTCAATCATCAATTCAAGGTTGAATATGATCATGGAGCTTACCTTCAGCTTGGGGAACATTTTCCTCCTTCTCCTAAGCTCCTTGTGTTGGGTTTTATTGGAGGAAGAGAAGGCAGCGGAAACAAAAATTTTCTCCCCAAACCCAGAACAAGGAAACACGCCGACGTCTATACAATAGGAAAGGATGGTTTGTGGAATCATACCTTGTCCCGAGACTTGCTCGGCGACAATACCTCACGGCTTGCGCGGTCTTCACCTCCAGTCTTGGACGGTGTCTGTGCAGCTCCTGGTCGCACCAGGACTGACGACTCCTGGTCTCACCGGGACTGTCGGGATTGACAGCTGTCCTCCGAGCTGCAAAAATCTCCCGCCTCTGAAGTAGTCCACACTGACCACCTAGAACTCCAATCTCCTTGTCTCACAAGGAATTAGAAGGAGTCGCACCCTCCTGTCAGTGTACTAGTCACTGACACACTCTCCTACCACCAGTCATTTTCTACAGTTGACTTTCCCTTGTTGTGCCTCCCTTATCGGGTAGCACTTACTCGGGCTCTCTCGGTTACCAAAACTAGAGAGAATGACAATTTTATAGAGCAACTGGTTGCACTGAGTTGTACTTTGAGAAGCCCCCAATACCCCTATATATAGGAGGGTCATGGGACAGGGTTCTCTATCCCGGGCAATGTGGGACTAAAGCAGGTGTAGAAGGGTTTGAGATTTTCCACAAAAACAACCAACTGTGTAACCTGAACCGATTGTTTCATTTCTAAAACGGTCGGTTGGGGACCTGAGTCGGTCGGTTGACACCTCAACCGATCGATTGGGACCCATGAAGCAGTCGGTTCACTTCTAAACCGGTTGGTTCGTGGTCCTGGTCAGTTCCCGATTGACTTTTCCTCTTTTGTTTCTAATTGGTACCAAATACCAATCCTTGTTCCAATCAAATTGGGCAAGTGAAACGAAAAGAAATTTCTCACCAATCCTACTTTCCCAACTTGTTCGGTTGGACCAATTGAACTGATCATTTCAACACTTGAAGCGATTGTTTCACCCTGTCTATCAGCCGATCGACTCACCATCTGAGTCGATCGGTTCATCACATGAGCCGATCGGTTGGGAGTGCAGATTGTGCAGAATCAGTCAATTGCAGTTTCAATCAATCTGATACTCTAACCAATCAATCCAACACCTTGTGAGCTATCAATTGATTGAGTGTTTAATTGAACTACTAAACTCCTTTAGCAATCAATCTAAACATTGTTTGTGGACAAAACTCCTCTTCTAGGTTAAATCCTATGTGTGTGACCCTACAGGTCCATTTCACGTTGGCAGTGAAAGTCCATAACACTTATGACTTCACAAGCAAAGAGCGGTGCCTAGTCACACATCAGTGCTACCCAAGTGAAATAGAAAGTTGGAGAACAACTTTCAATCCTACAATCTATGAATGGTGTTACAGTGAATGTATAATTCCTTTGTCATTGATATCCTGAATGAACTCGAGGCATGGAACAGTCATCATGTCAACGTTCATTCACTTTCTTGATCTCAGAGTAGATTAGAAGAGATATGTATGACATCAATATCACATACTGATTCACACATGCGTGCACGCCTTTCTCAATCCTACTCATCAAGTGGCCATGGATATCAAACTCCCTCGGGAAGGACAAATCACATATCTATCACTCACCCCTGAAAAGCCCCATGTGTGAAAGCCACCCAATCATCACCTTTATAACAACCCATGTTTCAGGACTGCGTTTGATGATGTCAAAGTGTGCCCAACGACATGTGTTGAGTGTAGTGATTTCAGGTCAAAGAATCACACTCACCACCATCACTGTGAGTACTGACTGTGACTACCATGTCATGGTTCCATGTGTCAAACTCATGGTGGGTCTGTCTGGTACACTTGTTCTCTAACAAGTACCTATGTTTTTGGTTTGATATCTCTATATCATGACTAATGAGATTCTATCATAAACCAACACCACAATCTAGTCTTGTATGTCATTGCTGTCTATCTATCTTCCACAATGACATCCGACTAGGGACATAACGAGAATGTACAAACTCTTAGCATCTGTATGATCTCATCATTCAGGTCCTCAACTTGACTGCATACGTCATTGAGTACTGTCATTCTCTAGACATTCAATCTATTCTATCACTATCTCATATGACTGAACCAGAAAGAATTGGAAGCTTGCCTTTGATGTTTATCAAATCAATCTTATTGTATCCCACCAATCATCTCATGATTGTCTCTCAGGGCATACATACCAACAGACTCCCACTTGCACTGCGAGCCAATCACCCTTGAATCATATTCATAGTGATCTTCAAACATGTCCCACATGTTACTGTGCTCTAGTGTGAACATAGTAAGTTATGGCAACACCTTGCCAAAGTCAGTATAAATTGCATGTCTCACATCTCTTTGTTGTACGTCACACGTATGAGATGGAGTTTCTGTAATATGTGATCTAGTATTCCTTTGCTAACCTTTAGCCACATTGCATGACCAAGGATTCCATACTTGTCATCAATGAGCGGAATATCTATAAATTCATCTCATGAACTTCCAGATCCATATAGTATCCACTGCTATTCTCCAACACATAGATACTCGACATTTCCTTTTCAATGGTTTTATTGGAACACTTCCAATTATCAACAAACTTTCACTTTTATATATCCTATATATATTTTGTGATTAATTTTCTGTCCTTTCGAAAGTTTGCATCAATGTAACTCTTTACATTGAACTCTTCGTTATCTCCATAGAACTAGTACTTATCAAGTTCTCATAGTATTCCAGTAACCCTTACTGGAAGTAGACAGACATCCACTCATCATGTCTCACATACGAGTTGTCAGAATGAGCACATCATATTGCCATGTCATATATACAAGATGATGAATGCATTTTGTTCTTGCCATGCAAGATGATGGGATGATTACATACATGATAGATCCACGTCTATTCTTAGTGTTCCCATTCTTCATAAGAATTGGACACTTGGCCTTGGGATACTAACTCCATGTAACATGGACAAGTTTTCTCCCACTGAATATGTGCATACTGAACCCTTCAGTACAGATTTCCAATGTATGCTTTCTCTTTTCAGGTCAAGAGGTTTTCGAGAACTATCTCTATAGGTCTCTATTCTTATCACATAGGAAATATCTCTATCTTCCTTTAAGATCATTTCCACTTTTGGATTTCCATTCTAGAACATTTCCATTTCACATCAACATGTGGAATGTGAACACGCTCCCACTAAATCACAAATCCCTTCTTTATCTTTGACATATCAGTCAAACCCTTTGACTATATCATCAAAGTAAAGATCCAATTCTAAGTTGCTTGTACTCAATCAATCACATTGATTAGTCCATTGTAACTTATAGACTTCATTTTCATTAGTGGATTCATAAACCTTATAGGTTGTGTCACGTACACATCCTTGTTTTATTCCTCATAGGAAAGCAGTTTTAGTATCCATATGCCAAATGCCTTTAGTCATTAAGTTGCAATCAACAAGCATCATCCTTCTCAAAAATGTTATCCATGTGTCTTAACACTTAAGATTCATTTGCACTTATGGATTTCATCCAATGGGTGCTACCATTAAGGGCATACCTTATGGTTCACATGGATGTCATTTAGGATGTAATGGTCATAAACCATAAATCAAAATCCGGTTCCTCATATTCATCTAGATAGTTGACTCATCACATGAACAACTCATCACATAGATAAATGAGGTGTATCCGTCAAGGATATAAGAACTCACAACTCCTTGTGATTCTTAATGTCCTTTATTAGCAAAGTGTATTCTTTATTTAAGAATAATTCAGTTATTTGATAATCATCCTCTAACTCCTTAGAGTATGACTCCTTCTTGATTTAGACATCACATGCCTTAATCACGAGTTCACTATAATCACTCATAAGGATCTCAAACATTTGGTCCAAGTATTTCATTCATTGATCTCATCAAGAATTAACATTTTACCAAATTTGCACTTCATCTATGATAATCTTGAACACTTCAAGATATTCATATTGGTATTTCTCTAAACACCAATTGAAGTATTAGCATTTGTTCCAATAGGTATGTAAATACATCACATGTATCATTCCTAATAGGATAATCATTCTCCCACTACCATTAGTGAAGATTGATTAATCATGTCCAAGATATTCATGTCTCTTACTGGTTCTCTAACCAAAAGAGTCTAGATTTATCCATCACATGGACACTAGAAATGAATTTCTCATGATTGATTCTAATTTGATTGTTTGAGTTATCTATAACTTTTAGGTATCATTTTATCTTATGCATATCAAATACCACAAGATAAATAAGGCATTGCCACAAAGATCATATCTTTAGAAATTGAAACATCTCTTTATTGATTGCCATCATTGTCATACAATATGCAAAAATAAAGTGTTTTTATCTATTGGCAAATATGAAATAGTAGTTCATAACTGTATTACATGCCTTTTAGGCTAAAAATAAACTAAAGTACTCCTATCTATGACGGCAACACTTGCCCCATTTATTGAGTGCTTTACACTTTACATCTTGGTATCATATACCTCAAAAGTGTTACAAGTTTACTTTCATGACACCTTTAAGTAGAGACATTTGTCGCCTCCTTATTTTGTTCTTCCAGATAGAGAGGACAATTCCTTTTCCAATGTCTTGGCTTTTGACAATGGTGGCAATTGTCTTTCTTGGTCACGCCTCCCTTGTCCTTGAGAGCTGAAGATGACTTGGGCTCCTGGCTAGCATCAGAACCTTTCTTACCTTTGCCCTTGCCCTTGCGCTTGGACTTGCCTTTCTTGCTCGTGATCACCATCACAGACTTAGGCTTGTCCTTCTTCATCTATGTCTCGGCTGTCCTCAACATGCCCAACAACTCTGATAGTGGCCTATCAAAGTTGTTCATGTTGTAGTTCATCACAAACTGACTGTAGGATTCTGGAAATGACTGCAGTATCACGTCAGTAGCCAACTCTTGGCTCAGTGGAAATCCCAGTCTTGTCAGGTTCTCCACATACCCAATCATGTTGAGTGTGTGAGGACCAACTGGATCTCCTTCTGTCATGACACACTTGAATAGTACCCTTGAGACATCGTATCTCTCTTGCCGTGCTTGATCTTCATACATGTTCCTGAGATGTTGAATCATCTCAATGACACCCATGTTCTCATGTTGTCTCTGCAACTCGTGGTTCATAGAGCACAACATCAAACACTTTGCATGAATGGCATCATCAGAATGCTTCTTGTAAGCATCCCTTTCTGCCTTTGGTGCATTAGGAGCAGGTTCCTCTGGAATTGGAGTATCCAGGACATAGAGCTTTCGCTCTTGAGTGAGAACAATTCTCAATGTCCTATACCAGTCGTGGAAGTTTGTCCCATTTAGCTTGTCCTTTTCAAGGACGGATCACAAAGAAAAGTGATTGTTGTTTGTTGTCATTTGTACTACAAAAGGAAATATGCAATTTTAGTCCAAAAACTCAATTTTGACTTATTTGATTGATTTGAAAAAGTTGACGATATAATTATGCCTTTAATTAATTATCACTCCCACTATTTTAGTTCAAATTGATAGCCCTCACCATCAATTCGGAAGATTGCAGCGTACAACTTTTTAGTGGGCAAGATCCTGAAATCCTCTAAGTCATGGACCAGCTAGGGCTGTCACCCACAACTTAGATCTCTCAGGTAGGCAACTCTAGCCAATTGCATCATATGCAACTCTTGATAAGATGTCATATGCAACTCCTTTCCATGATCACCTCCATGCCTCAAGGTACTAGATCCCATCTAGATCACCTTGTTAAGTCCGACCCAAAGCAAACACGATGAATATGCACCCTGCTAGGGCACACCCACATATCCATCCTTCACGCTTCCATGAGATAGACGGTGCACCACGCTAGGGTGTGCCCACACTTGGTCGATCAAGCTTTTCACGTGTGTCGCATTTGGAAGGCATCTAAAACTTAATATTTAATGAGGGATTTGGTTTTATATACATATACATATCCAATCACCACAATACATAGTATCATATACATTCTATATCCTACAAAAAACATGCAAAATGATAAATGAGATGATTATGGCCATCCTAATGTGATTCCTCGAGCCAAGAGGAATCATAGTCATCTAGGTCTACATCATATGCAACCTTTACAAGATGAACTCTGTGCTTTGCCTTTCTGGGTTTGATCAACTCATCACATCATTGATCGGCTCGCCATCAGGCCGGTCGGCTGGGTTCCACCAGCCGGTCGGTTGGCTCCTCCAGCCGATCGGTTCGCCTGGTCGTTGTGCATCTCATCATGGCCACCACCCACTCGTCTCGCTCCTCGAACCGGTCATCAACCGATCAGCTCACTCCTTGAACCGATCGTATGGAACGTCAACCGATCAGTTCACGCCTTGAACCAATCATCTCAGCTATCTTCAGGATGTCCTATGTTCTTTGACATAATAGGAAATAAAATTCTATCCTATTTTACATTGTAAAAAGAGAAACCTCGAGTTACATTCGAGGGGAGCAAAAGCAGGAAAGAAAATATCAAATTATTTCAAGTTACATCAGAAATAGGAGAAGGAAGATCGATGCGCAGACCGAGATGCAAGAAACCACATACAACCATACACAAATAGGGTTTATTGGCCATAACCACGCTATACATCCACCACAAAACTCATTTAAGGGTGATGCGTATCGAGTGCATTAATAATACATATCATATATGTAAATTGGGATTTGTGGATTTAGGATTGGACATGCATAAAGCCAATTTTATTCGCATCGTATGCAATAAATAAAGGCGACAAACCAAAATCGATCATATCGATAATCCTAAAGTATAGAGTAGTTGACATGGCTCTGATACCACTGTTGGGTTTTATTGGAGGCAAAGAAGGCAGTAGAAACAAAAATTTTCTCCCCAAACCCAGAACAAGGAAACGCGTAAACGTCTATACAATAGGAAAGGATGGTTTGTGGAATCATACCTTGTCCCGAGGCTTGCTCGGTGACAATACCATGCGGCTTGCGCGGTCTTCACCTCCAATCTTAGACGGTGTCTGTGCAGCTCCTGGTCGCATCGGGACTGACGACTCCTGGTCTCATCGGGACTGTCAGGATTGAAAGCTGTCCTCCGAGCGGCAGAAATCTCCCGTCTCTGAAGTAGTCCACACGGACCGCCTGGAACTCCAATCTCCTTATCTCACAAGGAATTGGAAGGAGTCGCACCCTCCTGTCAGCGTACTAGTCACTGACACACTCTCCTGCCACTAGTCGCTTTCTGCAATTGTCTTTCCCTTGTTGTGCCTCCCTTATCGGGTAGCACTTGCTCGGGCTCTCTCGGTTACCAAAACCAGAGAGAACAACAACTTTACAGAGCAACTGGTTGCACTGAGTTGTACTTTGAGAAGCCCCCAATACCCCTATAAATATAGGAGGGTCATGGGACAGGGTTCTCTATCCCGGGCAATGTGGGACTAAAGAAGGAGTAGAAGGATTTGAGATTTTCCACAAAAACAACCAACTGCGTAACCTGAACTGATCGTTTCATTTCTGAAACGGTCGGTTGGGGACCTGAGCCGGTCGGTTGACACCTCAACCGATCGGTTGGGACCCATGAAACGGTCGATTTGTGGTCCTAGTCAGTTCCCGATTGACTTTTCCTCTTTTATTTCTAATTGGTACCAAATACCAGTCCTTGTTCCAATCAAATTGGGCAAGTGAAACGAAAAGAAATTTCTCACCAATCCTACTTTCCCAACTTGCTCAGTTGGACCAGTTGAACCGATCGTTTCAACACTTGAAGCGATTGTTTCACCCTGTCCATCAACCGATCGACTCACCATCTGAGCCGATCGGTTCACCAAGCTCAGCCGATCGGTTCATCACATGAGCCGATCGGTTGGGAGTGCAGATTGTGCAGAATCAGTAAATTGCAGTTTCAATCAATCTGATACTCTAACGAATCAGTCCAACACCTTGAACATTATGATACTGAGCTATCAATTGATTGAGTGTTTAATTGAACTACTAAACTCTTTTAGCAATCAATCTAAACATTGTTTGTGGACAAAACTCCTCTTCCAGGTTAAATCCTATGTGTGTGACCCTACAGGTCCATTTCACGTTGGCAGTGAAAGTCCATAATACTTATGACTTCACAAGAAAAGAGTGGTGCCTAGTCACACATCAGTGCTACCCAAGTGAAATAGAAATTTGGAGAACAACTTTCAATCCTACAATTCATGAATGGTGTTATAGTGAATGTATAATTCCTTTGTCACTGATATCCCGAATGAACTCGAGGCATGGAACAGTCATCCTGTCAACGTTCATTCACTTTCTTGATCTCATAGTAGATTAGAAGAGATATGTATGACATCAATATCACATACCGATTCACACATGCATGCACATCTTTCTCAATCCTACTCATCAAGTGGCCTTGGATATCAAACTCCCTCAGGAAGGACAAATCCCATATCTATCACTCACCCCTCAAAAGCCCCATGTGTCAAAGCCACCCAATCATCACATTTATAACAACCCATGTTTCAGGACTGCGTTTGATGATGTCAAAGTGTGCCCAATGACATGTGTTGAGTGTAGTGATTTCAGGTCAAAGAATCACACTCACCACCATCACTATGAGTACTGACTGTGACTACCATGTCATGGTTCCATGTGTCAAACTCACGGTGGGTCTGTCTGGTACACTTGTTCTCTAACAAGTACCTATGTGTTTGGTTTGATATCTCTATATCATGACTAATGAGATTATGTCATCAACCAACACCACAATCTAGTCTTGTGTGTCATTGCTATCTACCTTCCACAATGACATCCGACTAGGGACATAATGAGAATGTACAAACTCTTAGCATCCGTATGATCTCATCGTTCAGGTCCTCAACCTGACAGCATACGTCATTGAGTACTGTCATTCTCTAGACATTCAATATGTTCTATCACTATCTCATATGACTGAACTAGAAAGAATTGGAAGCTTGCCTTTGATGTTTATCAAATCAATCTTAATGTATCCCACCAATCATCTCATGATTGTCTCTCAGGGCATACATACCAACACCTTGGACTTCGGCCAAAGTAAGGGAAGAAAGTGGTTTGCAAAATAGCTTTTCAAGTAAGGAGAAAATTGAGTACATATAATTGATTTTCTAGGAGAGAGAAAGTAGAAGAAAATTCATCCACTTTCTTGCTACATGCCCCCTCCCTTCCTTGCCTTCGAAGCCATCTTCCTTGATCTCAATTTCCTCTCAATTATCCTTGAATTAAAAGAAACCACTTAAGCACCTTAATCATTATAATATTATTATCCATTTTTAGTGGACATTACTTTTTAATTAACAAATGTGAGTGGATTTCTTCACCTATTTAGGATATTTCGGTGCCACTCAAGGAATTTGTACGTCCTCCCATTATAGGATTTCAACCACAACATTTTTAATTAATGGGCACTTCAATTAATATATTTATTTTTGCTACAAAATAAATTAGGGTTTTAATTATGCTTAAATATTGATTATTTTATTATCAATATTATCTCTCCTCAAACAGTAGGGACATTCTTGAGGTGGTATTTTACATATTCAACCCTAGATTTTGGGTAATTTGCAAATTACACAAAAACTAGCATTCAATACACAAGCATTACTCAAACAAGCTCCTTCTTGGAACTTAGGCTTACACAAGCCATACCTCAGCATCATTCTCATTATTATGATGCTATAACACTTGAGGAACATTTATCATATAACATTTTCAAGGTAACCCCTTAAATTGGGTAAATTTCACTTTAGTCTAAAACAGGTAAAATATTGTTTTCAACATTATTCAAATAGGACCAAAATTGAAACATAAGCTCTCCTTTAGTCTTAATTACTTTTCAAAAGATAATTACAAGAATATAAAAGACTTACTTAAGAAAAACTTCTAGGGTTAAGGCATAACCCAGGTCAGGGATGTTACATGCACCTTCATCTTCATCCAACCCCGCTTGATTTTATTTGATGACACTTTCTTTGTCTCAAATGAGGCTCTAAATAGGTATAAGGAGCTCCATCCTAGGAACTCTTTTCCTTTTCGTGCCATATTTGATCCTAGACCATGAATACAAGAGGTCATAGATCAAGTAGCGGAGTTGCTTTATGATCACCATCTCTCTGCCTTGGATGTTGAACGTGTATGCTATAACAATTCCATCACAAGCACCAAAGTGGTTCACGAATTCTATGCAAATTTGCATTGGAATTATGACACCCTCGTACCCCCGCCTAATACTCAACTAGTCCTCACATCCATAATAGCCAGGAAGAAATTTCAAGTCTCTGAGGATACCCTGAACATCTTCTTTTCAGGTACTGAAGTGAGTGACACCTGGCATAAGGACTACCTAGAGTATTTTGACTTAGTTGAGCCTGAGGCCTTCTACAAGCAATATGATCTTACTCTCCCTGATATTCATAAGTTCTTCAAGAATCCTCAATTCCCATATAGGAAGAAGTGCGCCCTTCCCTCCTTTGCCCTGGACCTCAAGAGACGCATCCTTATCCTAGTTGTTAACTACAATATCGCCAACAATCCGTCACTGAGGTGTCTTCCGCTGACACTCTCCCTTCCTCCCCCTCATTCTCGTACACGTGCAAGTCTCTTCGCACTGTTACACATGACCGACAGAGTTCAGTGCCAACTTCTAACACTGAGTCTCCCAGCCGAGGACGCCACCGTCATAGGTTGTTTCCTCGTCGCTGCCTTACTGATTCGGCCACCGTCTAATCCACTTCTCATCTCCATCCTTCTCCCTCAGTACAAATGGATTGTTTAGAGTTTCATGCTTATATCTAGGTTGTCAGACCTATAGTGGAGACTTGGGGAACTCGTCGGCAAGAGGCGTCCATAGATAATGGTGGAAATAAGGACCTCCATTGTTCGATGTTGCCTTCTGGCTTGTTCATGTCGGCACACACTTTGATATCTAGGGCCTTAGAAATCTTAGATAGTATGAATCTTTAGGGTGTGTATAGGATTAGAAAGAAAGGGTTCATTGAAGAATTAAGTTGGTTCTTCGATAGGTTTTCTTGTAGGTGTCTCGATAGAATCATGTAGTGAATCAACTCGGTGTATGGGAGGTTTTGACCCTTGATATCGCTTTATGTGAGCCTCAAAAGCCCTTTAAGTGACGATGATCAATGTGGTGGATACTCCTTGTTTGATGAATTCCAAGATCATATATATCCATTTCTTATTTTCCCTTCTATGGCCTCACTTAAGTTGGGTTGTTAGGGTCTATTCTCACCCATGCCTATATATAATCCACACCCATTGACCCTCTTATAACATTTGACATCTTAGATACCTTCTATAAGGTGTAGGGAGACCAGGATTCTTGATTTTTTTTATGATGGAGAAAGGTTTGCATGTTCTTGCGTGTACATGCATGTTGACGATCAAGCACTCATAGGAGATTCCAAATCTTGTTATCTTTGTTTGAACCCTTAACGATGTGTACTCACATATTTTTTCTTTCTTTCCTTTTTGTCCTTCACTTCTTATTATTCCCAAGCCGAGATACATGGAATTCCATGGTGGTTATAGCTTCCTATTACTAAAAACTCTTCTTCTCTCTCCATTTGAACTAGGTGAGGCTATACCTAGCTAGACGGAGCTTATATGGAGTCTTTAGAGGGTTGATGGGATGTTTAGAGTGTGATTTGGATGTGAAACTTGGTTTGGAGGTTTTTATCACATGTTTAAGATTTTTTTTACTCCTTCCTTTCTTAAACTTGAATTTATGGCTTAATTAAATGAAAATACCCTAGTCTTGTCCTACTCTTGAAATACATGCCTACATGTATAGATTTTTTTATTGTTTGTTATAGTGTGAGGTGATCACGTATTTTGATGCCTCCAATTATCTTTTATGGTACTTTGATATCACGATGATGGAAAACAAAATGCATGACCTTCCTTACTATGTGGATGTTGTTATAAGATTAATATAAAACGTTTTACTAACCATTATGTTGTTGAAATTTCATTTGAATTAGGTCCGATTTCTAAAGGTGGCTCATTTATACATAAAAATACTTTGCCTATGTCTAATCTTTTATTGAGTACAGCTTTCTCATGCTTGCAAGTTTTAACCTAAATTTTTGCATGGTTTGTATTGTTGTCATGTGAAATAAACAAAGATCTACATGTGCATGTAGAATCTCTATGTGGGTTTGTCATTTATATGTCCTTTTACAAATGAATTGAGTCTCGTTATGGTCAAAGATGGTTAATTGTACTATGTTTGGGTAACGTGATATGGGTGGTGATATATTTTTATATCTTCTAAAGTTTTTATACTTTATATCTTGTTTGTAACTTGATTGATGCATTTAAAATACAAGTAATTAAATTAAATCAAGTGTAATCCTAATCATAGTGTCCTAAAATCATAGGAGGCATCCTATGTCCATGACCAACTCTTGTTTTATTTAGCACTTGTGTTGGTTTTTCATTGATTGAAGCTTGTTTTTTTATCTATGTTGTCAGTAAGCTTGTTTTATTTAGCACATGTGTTGGTTTTTCATTGATTGGAGCTTGTTTTATTTGGCACCTAAGTTGTCAACGACTGAAGCTCATTTTCTTTGGCACCTATGTTGTTCCTTTTTTTAGTTGTGTTGGTTTGTTGGTGATTGAATATTGCTTTCTTTATCACTTATGGTTTCCATGATCAAAGCTTGTTTCCTTTAGCACCTATGTTGTCGGTGGATGAAGTTATATTTCTTTGGCACCTGTGTTGGTTTGTTGGTGATTGGAGCTTTTTCTTTGTCACCTACATTTTTTTATGATCAGAGCTTTTCTTTTCCACCTATTTTGTTGGTGATGAACTATTTTTTGGTACTTATGTTGTCAAATGGTGGAAGGTTGGGTTTCTTTGGTGTGTATGTCGATATGTTGGTGACCTAGGGTTGTTTCTTTAGAACCTACGATGGTATATATTGTGATATAATTAGACAAGATACTTAACTAATATATGGTCATTACGTATAAATGGATATGATCATTATGGTAATTGTATGGTAAAGAGTAATCGTCTAAAAAATTGTAATTGATATTGTCCTTCTTTTACTTAAGATGTCTAAATTATAATTCATGAAGTGATTTGAATGACTGAGAACTGAACTAAATAATCATATTCCTTTGTTATTTGTAATTCACCTCAAAATATTGACTATTTATGTTTATATCTTAGAGGGATTAATCCTTTTTTTGGGACTCCTTTTGAGTCTCAAGTGGTTCTTCCATTATTTTTTAGGTATGATGGTGTAATGGAAAGGACACGGTGATCAAGATGTAGTAAGAAATAATGTAGAGATGGATAGAGTGAACATGTACTCTCAACTTTTCGAGTGATGGGTGGGTATGTGTTGATATATGTTATAGTGTTTTTCCTTGTTTAAATTACGAGTTGCAAACCAAATTGGTTGATGTATGTTATTATATATTCACTATAATGAACCACTGTGTAATATCCTTTTAATTAAATTAATAATAATGTTTCAATTAATTCACTATCTTATTTACTCGTGGAGTGGTTCAGATGAGAAGTAGTACACTTCTATATGACTTCAGGTGAGATTTTATGATGATCATTGTTACATCCACATCCCATGATAACCTCTAATCATGACATTAGGGCATAAGTTGAGGATTTAACAGAATACATTTATCACTCCCTACTTTTTCTTAAATTTCAAACTCTTTGTTTTCTCATATTCAATCACATATACTAACATTACAAGAGAATTCAAACCTTCATTCCCCTAATCTAATTTCAAAAATAAAGATACATATCTAAACATTCATTTTGTTTCTCACACTTGTACGTACATATGAAATGACAATCGGCTAAATTCTCAATTATTAAGGAAACAATGGTATACATCATCATTTACAACTCTCTTATACATATACAAGGACCCAGAGTGACATGGACTGACTGAGCTTAACTAAATCTGATACTTAGTCTTGTGGTGTATCTACTCTAATGCATTGACATCTTCAATTCACATAGTTTCCCTAATAATTTGTGAATAGAGGGGTGAGCCTACTCACTCAATGAATGATTACTTCAAAGATATATTTTCAAGAACTTTAATAGTCAAAAGATGTATTATTGAGAAATAGAATTTTAAAGTAGAACAATAACAAGAAGGAATTAATCATGCACAAACATATATATGGTAGGATACTCTAGATATTTATAAGAGTGAATCAATATCTCAACATGTGTGATTGATCACAAAGGGAACTAGTGATTTAGAAACATAAAAATAGCATGTCATTCTAGATAACTATAAAGAATAATTGAATAACTGCAAGTACTTGATTAATCTCTCATTTGTTTTTTATACCCTAACCCCACATGAAGGGTACCATGACATGTGAAAGCATCACAGCAAGCTACGATCTCAGTGTGCAACACTAAGAAGTATGCCTAGGTTTCTAAGCCTATAGCCTCAAGTAATATCCCATCTACAGTGTGCCTCACCATGTCTATCTCCCAAGTGGCTAATGGGAGCGGTTGGATATCTATACTCCTCTAAACTTGGGTACTCAGGCGAAGAGTCAAAGCACTCTAACTTGTTGTGCATCAGTGTTCCTACTGAAGATAATCATTGATCAATACAACATTGCATCAGTGGTCCTATAAAAGATGAACACTGACCAATAGTGCATGTACTACTAGAATCCTTAGTTGGTTTGGGGTACCACAAGACTATAAGGAGTATGTCCTCACTGACCTAGACCCCTACACCCTACTAGTATATTGTGGCTTACCTCTATCTGGACCAGATCCAGTCAGGAAGTCATTTCCTTCCCACAGTGCAAGCCTCATGTGAAGGATTCTATAGTGTTCATGGTATCTAATGTTTAATTCACTCTTTAAATTCAATGTTCTATCATCGAATTAACATGCCTTATTTTAACCTTGTAAACAGATATTTTCATATATTATCATCATTTTGTACTATAAATTGATCTACTAAGCAACACCACATATCATACTAAGAAACACTAATATGAAAATACTTGATTCACCGAATACCCTATCCTTAGGGTTTCATTCACCTCATTCACATACCACATGACTCGCATAAGGAATTAATGTATCATAAACTACAACTCATAAATAAATTGCTTCCAATAGCTCACATACAACTGAACATGTACATAAGACTCTAATATGAATTGAACTAGGGTTTCCACATCATTCACTAAAATATCATACATCAAAAATAACCTTAAATAAATAAAAATATAACATGAAAAAGAATAACTTCCATTGGATTTCATGATGTCTATTCGCAGACTTCCAATGTTCCAATCATATAGGGTTTTGCCCTCTTTACTGAGATATAAGAAAACATTGATAACATCAAATGAATTCCAAGATAATACCTAACATATCTATATTAAACATTCAAATAAAAAAACCACTTATAAATAAGAAGATTCAAATAGGCAATGTTCTTCATTCAGTTATATCACAATTTTAGACATAACCAGAAACTCTAGATTATAGTATATTCTTTTTCTACAATAACTTTGTGAGTTTTAATTTATATGATTTGTATGAATTTTTAATATGATTTTATCATATGAAATTCATAAGATCATGAATTCATTCATTTATAGATTACTTTGTAAAAGATAGAATTGAAAGGCAGATTTAATGTTTATATTTGTATACAAAAAAAATTAAAGATTTTTGGTGGATTTAATTCAATTTTGTGCAATTAACTATTAAATGGAAGTACCCAATCACATAAGGTGTAAAACACCTTAAATTTTGTAGCCTAACATCTATTTTTTTTGAATCCATATCATACACTTAGCAATCCATCACTTTCTTCTTCATTCCAACTCAAAAACCTTAGGAATGGTGGATTGTAGAGAAAGAATGAGAAAAGGTAGTCATTTGATATCACTTTCAATCAAATAATATGAGGGATGGAATCTTGATATGTGAGAAAATAATCACCAATAAAAGCTATCTAAAGATGACAAAATTGCTTGATTTCATCTATTGTAGAAAGAGAAAACCCTAGATTGCCATCTTTGCCACTTTCTCCATCCAAACCCTAACTCTCCTTCTCTCTATAGGATTTCATTTCTCTAGAATGAATCACAAACTATGGGATATCCTAGTGTGTTAGGTTAATAGTATAGAGAAATTACGGTGCTTGGATCAATTACAAATTAACCCTACTTGTACTTTCTTTTATTTCAATAGAATTTAATGTCATAAAAATGTTATTGAAAATTGTTTACTGAATAGGTCAAAGATCCTCCAAAAATTATATAAATTTAGAAAGTTGTCTAATATAAAGTTTACAATCCCCAATGAAAATTTTAGAGCATTAAAAACTACCAATTAATAAATAAAAATCAAACACTACACTATTGTACTATAGGCTACAGTAATAATCGGCTGAAGAGAAAAATGTTTGATGATCTAAAAGATCTAAAGGTTGTGTCTATGATCTTTCTTAATGGGAGTTGGGATGTAAAATTCATATGAAATTATTTCCCTTCTGATATTATGGCTTGCATTCTAACTCATCCTCCTCTGAGGGAGATTTTTTTTAATGATCATAGTCTTGTTATTGACAAAATTGGTGTGTTTTCTACGTCATTTGTATATGTTCTACTTATGGAAGGGAAAGCAGTACACCTCTTAGGACCTTGGAACAAGTTTTGGTCCTTAAAACTTTCGTCCAAACTTAAAGTTTTCTTATGGTTGGCTTTGCATGAGGCACTAGTGAAAAATGCATAGAGCGTGCATCACCCTTTTTCCTCTTTAGCTTCATGTCCAATTTGTGATGCACTAGTTGAAGATATCCTACATGTGCTCATAGATTATCCACATTTATTTTCCATTTGGGACAGGTTGAACGCCATTGGATATCTTCTAGATTTCTAATCTGAATCAAGAATTCAATGGATAAAATTGATTATTTCTTCATCTTATGACCATATGGTTATTTTGGTATCTACAAGATATGACTGTCTAGAAATACATTTGTTTTTAGGAATGTGGAGAAATGTGTCCCCACGATAATTAACTCATGGATCTGTATGGCTTCTTCTATTTCTTAATCATTCAATGTTGATGTCTCTATCATCAAGAAAACATGTGTCCATCCATTACTACATGACACTCTCCTCCTGAAGGTTGGATCATAGTCAATATTGATGCATGTGTTATCAATGCCCATAGATCTATTGTGGTTGTGGCACATACTAGTAGCAGATCATGTATTTGTGGATGTTCGTGAACTATTTGTACCTCATCATTCTTGAGGCTAAAGTGGCTGCAGTACATCTTTCTCCAAAAGTTGCTTAATTCCATGCACAAGGATTCTTATTCAATCAGATGGCAAGACAACTCTATCTATTTATTACAAAGGATGACACAAGGTATCCGAGGGTTTATACTTGGATGAACTCAATAAATTTTATCACTAGTTGACCATGACATCAAATATTCCAAAAGTGTACAAGACAACAAAACAAACAAGTTGACAAATTGGCTAAGTTACATTGACATAGCCCTATAACATTTAGTATGTATGAAACCCATCCTTTAGGTTTGTAGAAAATTGACCTCTGAACATTTGGTGTAATTCACTTTTGACATGCTTTCATGCATGACTCCATAATGAAACTCTATTTCACAAAGAAAAGAAGAGAAAAATTCCCTAACGACCCCTATAATAGTTTATGTTTACTTACATAATTATATTTTAGTGATCTAAGGTTAGATGAATTATTATGTGATTAATGTGAAAACAAAATTTAGTATGTGATCACAACATGTAAAGCATATTTTTGGCTTATTTTGGCTAAAAACCTTAATTTGCTTTAAGATTATGATTTCGTATTGTGTGAGATGTCAACTTATTTTAAGTGTATCTTGTCCATTGATACCCTTTTGGCATTATGATGTGATTGTTACAGATGGTTTATTAATTTTCTCTAAAATTTCAACTCTTTTTATGATGACATGGGACCACCGCCGAGACGGGCCATGATTGTGACCCCCCTAACAATGCAAAAACCATGGATCCCCTCAACTACCCACACATCATGGGTCACAAGGTGAACTCACGCAGAGGCCGAGCTACATGAAGGGATCAAGGATAGCTAAAATTGCAGAGTCGATGATTCAAACTTGGGTGCTACTTTGGGGATTATGTGCCTTCTCCATCATGTTAAAACTCCCTCGACTAAGTTTTCAACTTAATACTACATAATATCTAAACATATTTTAAATATATTTTGTTCATCAATACCCTTTTGGCATTATGATGTGATGGTTAAATATCGTTTAGGTTGAAAACTCTATATTTCATAATTCAAAGTTTTAGCTATTGTTCTCGGAGTTGTGATATGTTTGATATATCAAATAGAATATAACTTTAGCTAACCTAAGCATTTGAATTTCAATAATGTTTTTACTCTTTGTAAACATCACGTAAGCCACTTCGAGTTCTAGCTTTTAGTATTAGTTTTAAAAAAATAAGCCAACATAATATGGATATTTTAGGGGGGAATATTCAGCCAACCACATTTGGTTTTGGACATACCTTATTGTCATACAAGTTTTTTGGAACAAAGCTCATCCGACCAAATGATCTTGTTAACCAAAATACTTATTTGATTGAGTTTATGAAGAGAAAGCATAGCAAAATAATAATTAAAAATCCAATGAATGACTTGTTCATAATTGTTCCTATGAAAGATACATGTCATTAAAATATAAAAATCCAATGTAAGACTTGTTTATAATTGTTCCAAGCACCTAAAATCATCTATATTAACTACCTAGCTCAAAAACACCAATCATAACCTCACTTCCTCCCTTTGAGTTTGTGGTTGATAAGAGGAAGTGGAGAACTAGGGTTTGAAGGTGAATCTCTCTTCTTACAAATAGAAGGTCATTTCTAAGTGCTACATTGACATATTTTGGGTACATACTTTCTTTGTTTTATTGGTTTTCCATAATTTTTTTCTTGGTTGTTACATTGATAACCCTCCCCAGGTTTGGGTCTATGGAACCTTGATCCTTTCCCTTCTACCCTCTTTTCATCTTCCTTGGCTAGATTTGAACTTGGTTGCACTAAAGGAGGTTTTGGTGGTGGTTCTATTGTTGTCTTTTAGTCTAGACAAGTTAAGAGCTCAGAAAAAAGGATTTATTGTTGTTAGAGTGAGTATATACTTATTCACTTTTCAGTTATACACAAATTGAAGATACGATTACGCTCAATTAGCTAAATAAGGGCTAAAATGTTGAAATGAGATCAAACTGAACTAGTTTGATAATTAGTTGAATGGATAATTTATTCTTGATGTAAAAACTTGATATGATAATTATCCCATCATTGATTTTGCTTTTGTATTGGATGGGCAAGAATTATCTCTAATTACACTTAGCCGGAACCTACATGCTTAAATTCCCCCTTATTGAGTTGTGCTGTGTGAATAGATGACTTAACTTATATATCTTGTTGTTATATGTGTGTTTTATGTTTGATTACCATTTCATTTGTAATATGATGACTTGATTTTGTATTTATTTGGTTTTAAATTTATATGCATGAAAAACCCTAATCCGTGAATTTGTAATTAAGATGGTAAGCCCCAGTTTGATGATTACTGATAAGAATACATTATAAGATGATGGTGATATGAGATTATATATTTGTCATATGGGCCTAAAACATTAATATTAGATAAGATATGATAAGAGATATGGGAATAATATGAAAGCATATCTATTTGATATAAGATATATAAGTGAAAACCCTTATGACACCCTTGAATTTGGCACATGATGTCTTATGTGAGTCTCTTTTATATAAGTGGAAGTTGGGTGGGAAGAGATGGTCATTGACCACAACTCAAAACCAAGTATTTTTTTCATTAAAAGAGGATAGTCTATATAAGAAAGTATCAATATAATATAAGATAGATGAGCCTTATGATAGAGCTCATATCCACCTACACAGGAGAGGGTAGGCCTTGTCAATTCTGTATTGGTAAGAGGTGACAAGCCTTAGCCATACTCTCCCAGACAGTGTCGGAAAAAATGTGGTCCTTGGCCGTAACTCTATCCCCTTGATGTGTCGAGTCTTGACCACAACTATAGTTAAGATAGTTGAGTAGGGAAGAGGATTATGGTCCTAGCATTAATTCTTTCCCTATCCCTTACATGTTGATAAGAAAATGAACCCTTGTCTAAGGATACAATGAAAAGAGGAATAAGACACTAAATTTGTTATGATGTGTTGTTGATTTTATTAACATATATTGTTATGTTATTTCCTATAATGTAAAATTTATGTAATTTGCTTGCACCATAAAACACTAATATTATATTGTACCTTATGATAGTCTATATAAGAAAGTATCGATATATATAAGATAAACAAGCCTTATGATAGAGCTCTTATCCACCTACAGAGGAGAGGGTGGACCTTGTCAATTCTATATTAGTAAGAGGTGACAAGCCTTAGCCATACTCTCCCAGACAGTGTCGGAAAGAATGTGGTCCTTTACCACAACTTTATCCCCTTGAGATGTCAAGTCTTAACCACAATCAGTTAAGACAGTTGAGTAGGGAAGAGGATTATGGTCCTAGCATTAATTATTTCCATGTCCCTCACATGTTAATAAGAAAGAGAACCATTGTCAAAGGTAGAATGAAAAGAGGAATAAGACACTGAATCGATTATGATGTGATCTGGTTTTATTAACATATAATGTTATGTTCTTTCCTATAATATTGAATTTATGTACTTAGATTTCACCAGAAACCACTAATATTCTATTTTACCTTCAATTTATTTTGAAATTATGTATTTATGATATAATGTTCTAGTAATGGCATGTTCATGGTTAATAATATAAATCTTCCATCTTATATCTTATTTATCTATAAGTAGGAAGTACCCTCTAACTAAGAAGCATCTTGTATAGATTTCTACGAAAAAAATGTTATCTAGATTTAGCTGTACGAGGTGGTTGTGATATGGTTTATACTTCAGGGTCTTGTTGTATACTTAATCCTAAGTAGGGATATCAATTCTCCTTAGTTAATTGGCTTAATTTTTCATCTTAATAAGTTTTGATACTTTTATAGTTATAAATCTTAGTAATACTTGTTTTAGATATATGTAATATATAACATGGACAAAAGGGATATGACAAGTATCCTTTTAGTTCTAAACTTATAATGTTTTTAAAAGGATGTTACATCTCGGTTGCTACATATGAAGTCCCCAAATTTTCTAAAACTTAATCTGATGTGTAACGTCCAAATTGAAACCTCACCTCAGTGAGATAACAATTTAAACAACCCACACTAGGAAAAGAAGAAGAACATTAGAGGAAGTCAGAAGGAAACAACAGTAGCACATGTACATGAACAATAAGAAAACCATACAACACATGTTCACCATTCAACATATAATTACAATATGAATTGTTACAACATTTGATATTACATATCAAACAACAAACTTCTACATATACATGTACTACTACTAAACAACAAGATCTTAAGACAACATGTCCACCTTCACATCAGCCACACAACTCTCAACTATCAAAGTACTTCAAGACAATATGTCCACAACCTAAATAAAAGATCACATGTGGTACGCGTCAACACAATATTCAAGAACCTATGTTTCTTTTATATACCTCTCATTACTAAGACTTGGCAATAAGATAAAATTAATACTTGGAAGCAATAAACAAATATAACAAAAGTCATATAACTGAACAAGAATGTTTATTAACAAAAGAGAACACATACTTTAAGCACATTTTCCATTATATATCCATGCATTGACCACCGAAGGTTTTGATGCATTCTCTTGACTCTCAAGGAGCTCAAGATTAAGGCCTTTATGATCGACTACCAAAGAGTTAGATCATATGTACAATGTCACCGACTACCAAAGAGTTAAGTCACTTCCAAGCATTGTACTATCAAAGAGTTTAGTACTTTCATATAATGGAACAAATATATTATGTTTTATGTGTTCATAGCCATAATTATGGAAATCTAGTAAGATATCATACAAGAACAATCATTTCATCTAATATCATATGCCAAGTATTTTACTACAGATATAATGCAAGCATACTGTATGATAAGCCAAGTAAGAGGTAAAGCGTACCTTGATCAAGAGATAATCTAAACCACATATTCCTGATGTAAACTACCACATTGGTCAACCCATAATAAAGACAAGATCACATATCACCATTAGGTTTTCATCATCATTTAACCCTAGTTATGTCCATTAGGGTTTAGCTTAGTCATTAGGATATGTGCATCATTATTTGTCTCATCTTCATGTGGTTATCTCTCTGATCTTATTTTCCAATTATATTCTAGATTAGTATAGATCTTCTAGATATTATGTTGCATCTAATTATATGCACATATTAACCCTAGGTACATGTATTAATCAAGTTAAGGTTTTCTCATCATTTTAGGATCAGTTAAAATGTAACATGCTTTATAAGCATAATTATGGTCTCCAAATTTTATGAAGGGTTCCAAATATTGATATGAGCTTGTCATGTAAATTCCATCATTTATTGATCATAAACATATTTATTGCATTTTAAATAGGGCTATTAGCCCTAATTAGCCATATGAAGCATATCCTATGGTTTCGTGCATCAACACTATAATCACTGGCATTAGATGGATTACATACATGATTTAGGATCTAGTGACATGTTCTCATAATTTTAGGCCATCATTTCATATTTATAACACATGATATAAGCATTATACATCTTACTTAACATCTGTGTTAATTAAGCATAGGAAGACTAATATGTTGGTTCCACATTATTCTACTCATTTTTTGAGAATTTTGATATCTTATTTGTATTTTCTAACAAGAGGTCTAATTTATATATATTATACAAGATATGTACATGTTATGAGAATTTTGTAGTGATTTACCTTCTTTGGCCAATAAGGGTCTGTCACGTGGACATTGGGAGGCATTGCTCCTTTGCTTTCTCTACTTGAGGTGGGCGGGGCAGTTCTTTGACCTGGACCTAATTTTCTGGTGGCTCATGAGTTCGGCTTAGTTGGACCAGGTCTCCCTCTCTTACTCACATCTCATGCGATCAATGTGTTCTTTTGTTTCTCACGTTTAGATCATGGCTTTGTTCTCTATAACATAGTTGCCGCCTGGGAACTGCTCCGATGAGCAATCGAGCAGGATCTCTTCCTCCTTGTGATCTCTGACTCTCTCTATCTCTCACGTTATCACATGATCATGGCCGTTTTCCAGCCGTTGTCATGCTGTTGGACTCTTTCCATGGCCGCCGGTGATGGCCACCGCCGTAGTGGTGGGTGGAAAGGGGAACTAGGCTTCCCCACTTCAAATCTTGCATCTGAGGAATCTAGAAGCTTTGGTGGAACTACAGGAACCTAGATAGCCCCTAAGTTTGAGGTATAAGGGACCATTGTATCTCCCCCAGACATACCTTTTTCTCTGACAATGGTGATCGTGACTTCCATCAAATCTAGCATCGGAGAGCATGAAAGTACCAGAAAAGAACTCTACTAATCTACCACATCATTTTCCACTAATGGAATCCCTCTAGTCACCCTCTTATCTCCATTTTCTACCTTTGTCGCCACTTAAACACCGTGGTGGAGAGCATGGGGAAAGGAGGCACTTCTTCTCCCTCTAACCACCACCATAGACGATGAAGTATGGGTCAAAAAGGTCCCACTTGGTGAGTTTAAGTTAACTTCCCTCTTAGAAATGTGCCTCCAACCATGATCCATGATTACAAGGACGTGGCCTATCACTACCCACACCACAGTTGTAACTATTAGGTAGAAGATGAAATTAGGGTTTTTGGTTCTTCATTAATGGCTGAGATGGAGAATCCGCTACATTGAATCTATGGCTAGCCCCTCTAGAGGGTGTGTCACACTAATGCCACTCAAAAACTTAGGCTAACCTATATTAACTTACTTCTAGTATTATCAAGATACTAATTATTTCATCGTATTTAAACCTACCTAATTTCTTCTAGGAACATCGAAAAAATTGTGAAACTTTGACCATAGCTTTATCATAACTCGGTCTTCAATCTATTAAAATTTGGTGCCATAACTCAACTATTTGACTTGTCAATTAAATACTTCTAAAATACATGAACTTATGGATCTTAATTATGATATCAACATCGATCAACACTGAAACTTACTAAAACACTTAGAATTATCAATGTAACCCAAATGCACATGAAATCACTTATGTCACTATGTATTTAGGGATTTTAAAAGTTCAGTTATCACATCCTTCATGCCTTCAAAGAAATTTTGTCCTCAAAATTAAGTTAAAATCCAAATTTTCACATCATATACATCTTAAAAGAAACTTTGTCCTCAAAATTAAGCCATCATCTTACTTCAAGGAACTTTATCCATATGTAGGATGCCACTCTATGTGCAACATATCCATATAGGATACCTAGAAACATATATCCAAAGCACTTATAAGAGATTTTAAAAGCATTTAAGGTGAACCCCTCAACATATAACATGATGTAGATGCTTAGGTTGTGTCACATTTCCAATTAGGATTTTTGTACTAATTTCACCCAAGCAGGAGATTCAAACAATAGATTATACATGACATTTTTCACATTTTAGGATTTACATCCTCAGTTTATCCAAACATCAGGTTCTAACATTATGTCCTCATTTTGGGAAGAGTTATTTATAATTAACTCAATTTTATACATATAGATCATAACAAGGTGCCATCATCATTATATTGTGCAAAATTTTCAAACTATATTCAACATATTTGTTAGGCACTAACATTATCACTGTTTGGCATATATCATTAAAATGAACCCATTTCACTTTAATATTAAGTTACAAGTTTATTGGTGAATTCATCACTAGATTCACCAACCATATTATGTCATAACTATTAATGTAACATGTATCCCTAGTGTCATCTTATTGTACTTTCTCATATTAGGTTGTAAACTCTATTAGAGATTCATCATGAGATTAGCCACCTATTCATATTGTCATCATTATTCATGTATATGGTTAACCATTTATATATAGAGATCTATTAAATAATTTCTATATTTCCTTCATGCCATGTCCATATGTCAAATCTCAAGATCAGATCACATTCTTATCTATGTTATATCATGGTTGTACTAAACCAACTTATATGAGTGGCTCCTCAAACATATATCAAAACATCATCTATTCCAATTGAGGTTCTCATGACCCATATCATGAGGGTAGTTACATGCTAAGTCTCTCTAAGCTCACTGAACTTTATGAGTATCTCAAAAGTACTAACTTTATCTTCCCTCTTTGGTCTAGGGTTCTTAGATTACTTCATTGGCACTAGCGATAGTTTTACAAGCTCTAGCCACATAAGCACAAACCAAACCACGATATGATATTCTCTTTTCATAGATCTCTAACCATGAAATACTATATCTCATCTCTCTCTTACATGTACACCACTAGAGTCCTACATGGGAACCACAAACCCGAGCATGAAACCAACATAGTTACCTCTTCTAGGATCTTGGGACTCTCTCTCCCTCACCTAAATGGTAGGTTCTTATATTCATATTCACATATGCACATATAACCAGGCTCTCTTTGTCTTTAGGGTTTGGTCCTCCCAAGGACATCTAGGGTTCAACAAGACTATTGGAATCATGCATAAATCAACTCAACTCAATCACTCAGGAGTATTCTAGTTTAGGATATATGATGCAATCCTATTTTAAGGCTTCATCATGTGTCTTTTTGCATTATAACCACATCTAAATAGTGTAGATTACAAGCTATTTCCTCCAATATTATCTTTTATGACAAATGCACTTATGCCTCCTTTTGTGTGTATTTCAGGGTACTTATGCATGCATTGATGCATGGGAGAGAGATGAAGAACATATTTGGGTTATTACATTCTAAGATTGGACCTACCTCTTCCCCGAGCTCTCTTTGTATGCACAAGAACCAATTCAAAGCAAAAGGAGATTAAATGAAGAAGTTGAAGTGGAGATCAGCAGCGAGAAGCCCCAAAATGGTCGTGGCAAATCACCATGGTCATGGGGAATTAAGCTCCAAAAGTTATAGGGAAGTCGCCAAATTTGTACATGAATGACCATGGTCGTGATCAACAAAATGGTTGTGGTCACTGAAGACACCACGATCGTGGTCAGCAAAATGGTCATGGCCAAGGAGACCCAACTCGCCCGTGGCTCATGCCATGACTGTGGCAATTTATTCATCAAGACCCCCAAAAATCAACAGTGACACAGCTCATTTTACACGTAAATGACCACGGTCGTGGCCATCAGCACGACCGTGGTCCTTGAAGACCACCTCACCCATGGTGAGCACCATGACCATGGCCAGCCGAAGACAAGACAACCTCAGAGCGACCTCGCCCGTGGCTACCTCCTCCAACATGGTCATGGTTCCCAACACGGCCATGGTACCCTCTACCCAACACGACTGTGGCATTGGCCACCATACACACTTACATTTCAACTCCACCGTCCACCTCAGACATTCCACTGCCCACGACCATGCCATGAAAACCCCACCGCAGACGTGGCACCTCACCACGACCATGGTAACCACCTAAACCTACCCATTTTCTCCACTATTTTTTCCTTTTTGCCCCCACTTACCCTAGTGCCTCCCCACAACCTATATATACATGGGTGGTGTCCACAATACAAAGGTTAGCTTCCCTTATCCTCTTCCTAGCTACTCTAGAGCTCCCACATCCACTTCCTAGCATTTACTCCACTCACCTACCTCCCACTCCATATTTCACTCCATTTTCACCATACAAACCTAGTTTTCTAGGTCTCCCACCATAATCCCCCATATCTTCATGCTTTTAACCCACCTTGGAGGAGGAGACATGCCCTACAACAACTAGGAGGTGAAAAAGAAGAAGTTTCCAAGAGCTCCATGGATTCCTACCCCTTTCTTCTCCTTTCTTTTCTCTTTTGTATGATCATGTCTAGCTAAGCCCCTAGTGATGGGCTTTTTGGGGTTAAAATGTGACTTTGATACCATATTGGGGTAAAATAACATGTAATGAACTTATTTCCATTCTATGATGATTGTCTCCTACTTCTATCTCATTTCTCATTATCTTGCTTGTGGTTTGTGCTTGTAAACATGGATTGCTTATTTTATGATGCTTGTTGACACTTAGATTCTAGGGGAAAATGGAATGTATGTGGATATCTTAAGAATTGCTCCTAGGTCCAAATAGTGGATCCCTATCTAGCACCCTTTGTTCCTACATACAACTCCCTTCTCCTACAAGTAGGTGTGAGATCTAAGTAGCTAGTGTAAGTGTGATTAGTGCAATTGCCTAGAGTTTTCTAAAGGCTAGATGGCAAGTAACATGAGGTGTAACACCCTCATCTCTACTCCCATTCCTACCCTTGGCTCTTAATTTCCCTAATAACACTTACCCTAGAAACCTAGACTTGCCAAGTCCTATTAGAATTACACCTAGCCCTAGTTCTCTAACTAGTAGCTCAGGGTATATTCCAATAGCACTTGCCTTGTTGTTTGGTTTGGTGATCTGGATTGAAATTTGAGAATTGCATGTTATGTTAACCTTCCCCCAACTAATATCAAGTTTCATTCCCAAACGGCCCACCTATCCATCTTATTTCTTAAAATACACCCTTACCTTCTTAGCTTGTTAATGCTGGTGTAGTTAATTGCCTTTGTTACTTCTTAGCTAATTTCTTAGTTCTTAATAATTAGGTCTTTCTTAAGTATTTAGGGCTCTTATGAGATTGCTTGTGCTAGTTTAGTTAGTTAGTGATAACCTAGACTCTCGCTTACTTTAGTGCTTAGCTTGTTTCTTAGTTGTTAATCACCTTACTAGTGTAGTGTAGTTCTCCTTGGTCTAGCTTAGTCGCTTGCTTAGCCTAGTTTCTTAGCCTTAACTTGCTTAGGGTAATCTAGGGTTTTATTAATCTAGTTTCCTTCTTGTTGTTAATTACTTGAAATCATAACATAATCAACCACAACTCATGATCCCATGTCCTCATATAACTGAACATGTAACATTAAAATAGTGGGAAAAGTTAGCATAAATGTCTTGAGTACATGATGAACGTAAGTGACATTGTTGGTGTATATTCCCTAGAAGACAATCATTAGATGATGGTTATAATGATATTTTTATACTTTTGATTTAATATAAAAATTCCAATTCCAATTTACTGATGCACATTTGATTATTGCAATAAAAATGTATCAAAGCCACGAGACTTCAAGTGAATGACTTGAATATGAGATCCTAATGGATGTTAAGAACAATATTCTTGAAATGTCCCTAGTTAAGTATAATTGAGGATTAGACAACAATAATATATGTGATACTAGTATATGTGGTGACTAATGACCATGTCTCATGGGTCATAGGTATTGGAAACCAAGTCAGACACATAGGTACTTGTTAGAGAATAAGTGTACTAGATAGATCCCCCTTGAGAGTAATTCATGGAGAGATATATGATAGTCATAATCAACTCTCAAATGTGATAGTGGTATTGTGGTCCTTTGACCTGAAGTCACTATAATGGTGATATGATAATCATCATGCTTTGACACTACCCAACATGATCTTGAAGAAGTTTGTCGTAAAGGCATTGATTGGGTATGGTGAGAATAATGTTACGCATTGTGAGTGATTTAGAAGGAATTTGTCCCGATCATATAACGGGAGTGATATCCAAGGCCTCTTGTTGGGTGAGACTAGAGAAATGCATGGTCATGCTCATGTGATTCAATATATGATATTGGGCTTAATGTATCTTGCTAGTATACTTAGAGATCAAGGTAATAAGATTGAATGTAACGAGGATGATGTCTCCGTGTCTCTAGTTCAATCCAGATATATGTGACAAAAGGATTATAAACATGTAGCATTGGTCATTGTTAGTTTAAACTTGTCCAACTAATCTTGCTACTTGAGTAGCAATTATGTGTAACTAGACACCTCTCATTACTTGTGGATCATGATATTGATTAGTGAATACATTGCCAACATAGTATGGTGCTTATAGGGTCACACACATAGAGATAGATTGAAGAAAGGTTGAATTGGACCTTATTGTAAATGTTATAATAAATCCAAGGACCTAAAAGTAAGTTTGGAGGACCAATATATAATATGGACCCAGAGTTAAGAAATAAGTTTTCATAAGTCAATGAGTCCACATCTTGGCCAAACATGGACTAGAAAACCCTAACTCTTCATTGCTCTATATATATGATATGAGAGGAGGCCTTTAGGGCATACACTCATATTCTCTCATCATTCATCTATCAGTCTGCTAAACATTGATAGGTGGAGTCTTAAGACAAGCAAAAACCAACAGTAAGTACACTATCTGTTGTATGTTTAAAAGTTTAAAGACACAAAGGCTTGCTACACTACAATTAAAAAATATTGTTTGGCCTTTATCCATGCAACGAGGAAGCTTCACCACTACATGATGACGTATCCTATATAGCTAATTTCCAAGCATGATCCCCTCTACTACTTATGAGACCTTCCAACTCTGAATACCTTCCAACTTTGACCAGACGATGTGCTAAATGGTATGTAATGTTGTTAAAGTTTGACATTAGCTATCTTCCAATGAAATCAGTCAAAGCGCAACCTCTGGTGATCAGCTAGAAGACTTTCCACTCCCAGAAGAATTGATGCATGAATACGAGTTCATGGAAAAAATACACATGGATGATCACCCATGAGATATGGAGACTCTTCTAGCTAAAAACAAGTGGACAATCTTCTTCAATGGGGCTATAAATAAAAAAGAAGCTAGAGCAGGCATGGTCCTTCATAACCCTTAGGCAGAACATCTAACAGTGGCAATATGTCTGGAGTTTGATGCCACTAATAATGTGTCTAAATATAATGCTTTCATCTTAGAAATCCATCTTGACAAGAAATAAGGGGAACATCACTTACTGGTCTACGATGACTCCTGATGTAGTGATTTTAAGTCACTTTTTACATGCTATTTTTTATCTGTAAGTGTGGTACTCCTTCTCATTAATCAAATAAAGGTATTTACAAAGGTAAGTATATATATGATCAAAAGACCTGTCTATACAAATATAATCTTTGACATCATGATTTATTTTCCCTCAAACATTATTGACATCATTTTTTCTATCATAAAAAATGATTCTATTTTGGGTATTCCACATATGGTAAATAATGGTAATAGCGAGCATGGAGCTTTTTTTGTTCTTCAGAATCACTAGATCCTCAACGTTTAGAGGTCTTGTCATGAGGGTTGGCTCATCTAGTTGCTAGATTTGAGATGTGAAGGTGCAACTCCACAACAGATGTTCAGTGCTTTCTTCAACATTACAGCACAGGTAGCATCTGGATGCACAACTGATACCTCTAGTTTTTAGGAAATTAATTTTTTTAGCAAATGGATCGATTCATTACTTGTTGGCCATACGACATCTACAATTGGGAAGAAAGATACAAATAGAACAAACAAACATCAAGTTCAGTAACCCAAGAGCACTACATCTCATATTGGAATGAGAGTGAAACATTTCTGCATTGATTCTTCTTCCTTAAGGTTGTCTTAAGCAGCTTTTCCTAAAGAATTCCTTCAACTTGAGCATTGAGTAGTGGTAGAGGGGCCGGAACAAGATGGTATTCTGCTCGTATATTAACTCAAACAAAGCTATACAACTGAGTAATAAGATCAAGCCAAAACAAAATGGAGATCTAACCGTAGCTAGAGATCTCATCACTCTCCCAAAGAGAGGTCACAGCTAAGCGCGCAGATAAAACGCCAACTAGAGATGACAAACCAGGAAGATAAGCTGCCATAACCACTGACTAAACCAGCCAAGATAGAATGAGAAAACAGAAAAAACGTAGACTGATAAAAGCACAAAGGAAGGAAGCGGCAAACTTGGGTTGTGAGGAACCAGAAAGTGGGCAGATTGTGGCAGAAAATGATCGCAACAACAAAGAGGGTAGTCGAGGTGTGCCTCAATGCCCCATGCACCGTAGCCACCCCCCCCCCTCCATGAGCACTTTCGAGAACCAGGCCCTAGGGTCCATAAGTCGGCGCCGCTCAAAGTAGAGGAGGATGAAGCCGATTCCGCCACAACTGACCACCTAGATCTGGATCCACCCTACCCAAGCAAAGAGAGAGCCTGGAGGAGCAGGTCGGCGCACTCCAGCAACCGGAACCCCTCCCCCAAGCTAGCCTCTAAGCGTAAGAACGTTGGCCCTAGTCGCCCCTTTTGTCTTAGGAAATTGATAGTAATCAACCTGTTTTGAAATGCCTTCCAAGTAAGGATTTCTACCATTCTAGGAGTGCCTATCTTCCACAACCACTTTGCCAAAGGAATCTATGGATAAGCAGTCATGTAAAAATCCCAGGAACCTCGTAAGGAGATGTTGAAGTAGCATAGGTCTGAGCTTAGTATTTGACATTTTGAGCACAATTTCTCTATAACCTCTATACCCTGACATAGAGGTTATAGAGAAATTGTGCTCAAACTTTCAACTACTAAGCTCGGACCTCTACTACTTCAAGAACCTTAAGAGCATCTCCTTATGAGATGCTTGGGATTTTTGTAGGACTGCTTACCCAGAGATTCCTTGGGCAAAGTGGTTGTGGAAGATAGACGCTACGATAAGGGCAGTAATCTTTGTTTGGAAGGTGTTTCAAAAAATATTGATTACTATCGATCTCCTAAAAACCAGAGGTATCAGTAGTGCATACATATGCTACTTTTATTGCAATGGGTATTTTCCTAAATTTTTAAGCATGAATGTTTTGTATTATATATGTTTTTTTGCTTTGTATTCCATTTATTAGTATGTGAATAAATTATGCATCAGTTATCTCACATTTATATCAAAATCAATGATTGTATGATAATTTTCTTGGACTTATGTTGATATTACTCTTATTTCAAGCAATATGAGCATTTATTTGGCAACTCAGTGCTTTCGAAATTCACATTGGTAGTACCATCACTTGACACCCAACAATAGCAGATGGAGAGCATCATCAGTGGACCAAGAGACAACTCAGTGCTATCAAGAAGTGTGTCTATGCCACTAAGATACATGCTCAGTGGTACCAAGCGATGGTCCAGAGAGCATCAAGAATGGAAATTAATTATCTTGGTGCCACTAATATTGTAGTTGGTGCTACCGAATTCAACATCCAAACTCCAAGGAGAATCAACTCAGTGCTACTGACACACCCGTTGATGGTACCAATACAAGTTGAGGAAACAAAAAAGGCCATAAAACTCTATGCTTCTGACACCATGTTGGTAGTACCAACACAACATGATCAATGCAGATTCAAAACTTAGTTAGATCTAATGGCCACAAATTAAGCGAGGGTGATGCAAATTTACTGTGCGCAGAAACGCAAGTGAACGCGTCGAAGTAGTACAGGCCATTTTGAGGCCCGAGTCGAACTCAGGGATACGTGAAATCGTCGGGCACTCCTACTAACTACTCGCGATCAGCTAAGCCAATTAAATAGTTGAAAGTTGTTGTTAAAATTAAAAGAAAATAAAAACAAAACAATCGATCGATTAAATGTTGGTTTAATCAATTCAAAAGAAGATCTTTAGGGTTGTGGTTTCACCGTGGGTTTTTATTGTATTAAATTCTATATAGCTACTCAATTTTATCTCTCTATCTAGGTAGTGGCCTAAAATCAGAATTGCCCACTGTCGTGGTACAATTCACTACCTATGTCTAGGTCGGTTCCACCGTCGTAGTAACATATACCCTAAACTAGGTGCATTAGGAACGACCTCTCGATATCCACCATTAATCTTACACCACCTTGTTCAAGGGATTTGTCAATTAATGTAAATTCCATCTCTTTTCAACCGTTAATTCTTCTTTCAAAGCAATTTAGGGAATTAGGTTATTATTATGGTGATCAAGCATAACAATATATTGGAGAAAACGAAATTATACCACAGATTTAAGAGATAAGATATGAATTACTATTATAAAATCATCATACAATGAATCCCCGGGCTACTCCCGGTCCTAAAGACAAAGGGGATTAGCCCCGCATGTTCATCTCAGAGTACAATGTGGAGAAGAGAAAGGGAAACATGAAGGAAAATGTGATTGAGTGATTAAACCCCTGAACGGAGAAGGTCCAATCGATCCTTGGCGTGGAATTCGTGTTCTCCCGCCTTTCGGTGGTAGAATTCATCTTCTTCAGCGTCCGGATCGGCTGGGGCGTGCTCTCGTGCTCCGTTCTTCTCTCCTTGCTCTCTGGGATGTGTGCAGCAACTAATGACGTCCTTCCCGAGTCAAGGGCGTCGTTATTAGGTATATCTCCCGAATTAGGTCGCCAATTAACCACGGCCGTCCGATTAAGATTAATCTGAAACAAACTCATATCTGACGGTGTCGATACCATCGACGCGGTTCGATGGTATCGACCTAGCATGATAGCGGCAATCCTTCTTTTCTTTCGTCTGTGCGCCTGATGTCATCTTGATACCATCGACGCGGATCGATGGTATCGATGAACCTGTAGCAACGGTTTTGTCATTTTGTGTCGTTGTAGCTCCACCAGTCGATAGTATCAACATTTTGGTCGATAGTATCGACGCACTTTTCGCCAGCAACCTGATGGTATCTCGATACCATCGACATCCCTGTCGATAGTATCGACTTTCTTCTGGTCCTTGCGGCTGGCAACCTGTGGTCCGGTCAATGGTATCGACCACCGTCGATGGTATCGACGGCAGCAGATACTTGTTTTTCCTGAAATTAACACAAGGAACCACATAAATCCACACAAAATATATTCTTTCGATAATTAATACTCAAAATGCTTAAATAAAGGGAATTTGACATAAAGAAGTAGCATAGACCAAAATGAATGAATTATGCAACATTAACCATGAAAATGACTAATAAATGCATAAAACACCTATCAAACAAGTCTATAAATGCGACTCAAAATCATCACATCAAACTCCCCTAAGCTTGAACATTGCTCGCCCTCAAGCAACTAAACCTTAGAATAGAATTGCCAGAGTCAACTAAAGAACAAAGCATCACAACAGACATCCCACATGACTCCCACCGGACATTCGCATACCGGCCCTCACTAACCACAGAATGATAATTACCCTAAAGGTGACAGTAATCATCCATAAAAGATATTAACCTCAAACTGATGAACACTATCACATAAGGCAGTTAACATAATAAAATTCGCCGGTCCAGACTTAGTGCATCTTGTGATCTTCTAAACTACGTTGCTCGCCCTAACTACCATCTACATGGAAGTAGTTCTCCTGATATTCACTAGTGAGGAGAAATTCACGGTGGCCTACCAATCCGAGCAACGGGCGGATGAAATAGGTGGCTCATGGAAGAAGTGGAAGCATTATACGATTTCAACATGCATACAACAAAAATGCCCTAAATGATGCAAATGCACATGAAAAATGCCCTAATGCCTAAGATTAGGTGGAATGATGCATGCACTAACCATCCGTCTCAAAATGAGATGGATATCTAATTAAGCTACATCATGTACTCACTTATCTTGAAATACAGGTGAGATTATGTTCCTTTCTCCTTCTTATTCTTGTTGCTTCTGAATAACTTTTTTTTTCAATTTCAGATTTTTTTTCTTCTTTTTTTTCTTTACAAACCCTTATATCCATGATTGACAATGAATACTTATTGGGCTTATATTTTCTGCATAGCTCAAATATTTGCACTATTTGGAAGGTATGGAACAAATTAACTCACCATTAAAGAATAAATGAGGTACATGACATACTTTATGCATAAAAGTTATGAATGCAACTACATGACATGCACCTAAGGGTAATGTGCATGTATACCTATTCTAAAAAAAATCTTATTTTTCATGCAAACATACGAAGGTGGCTGCAATGCAAGTCCTATCTACATTCCATGCAATCAAAAAGGTTAAAACTAAACTTTACTTCCAAATCTTGGGTGGATTGTGAAAACAATGAGGTGGACAGATCACAAGACTAGTTGACTGAACCTTTGAAAAATATTATATGTCCCTCCTTACTGACATGTGTAGTAGTTAAGAGGTTTTTTCTCTCTTACTTCAAATTAAAGTCTCATTATCATTTGGTCAGTTTAGGCTCAAACAACCAATTCCGTCCACTTTCATGAATCATTAGGAATATACAGTCATGATTTTCTATTTTAAAGTTGACAAACCCAATCATTTTCTAAGTTAAGTGATCAAGGTTAAACAACACTCAAGCTTGTGAACACTCAAAAATTTTTAGTTTCCCTCAATTCCCCATGTACATGCAACTGAGATGACTCAACATTAAAGACATCCACGATTACACTAGATAGATTCTGGATCCTAAAAAAAACTAAGATTGCAGAAAACAAATGACAGGAAACAAAAGCAATAAAACTAAAAATATAGAAAATGAAAGATAGAACTGTTCCAATACCCCCCCAAGCTTGAATCCGACTATGGCCTCATAGTCAAAACAATCTTAAAGGTTGGAACAGAGATACCGCTTTTACTCTTCATGTGGAGGCGGGTATTGCAGAGCCGTAGGGTCCCAAGACATATACTCCCCCTGGAAGCTTGGATTAAATTAGGCCCTAGGTGGAGGTTGTGGATAACCTCCAAAGTAATCTTGGCTCCAATAGTGGTCGTAGAAGGGTTGTTGTTGCATCTCCATCCGTTGCAACTGATCATGAATTTGTTGTTGGTTGTCAAGGAGAAGACGCTCATTCTCGAACATTGCTCGTTGATTGTCTAGTAGCTGGTTTGTAGTGTCGTGAATACCAGCATACATCGTCATGTGATGCTACTGCGTTTGCTGTATCTCCTGCAGCTTAGTATACATACCCTGCATAGAATAGGCTTCCTCGCTTGGTTGCGAGGGCGGTGGTGGTGGCGGCATAGGCTGTGATGATGAAGATGCACCCGGATGCATCCAAGGATGCTTCCGTGGTGCCACTCGTGCTCGAAGAGGTGTAAATACCTCCTCTTCCTCCTCAGCCTCGTCGTCATTTTCGTCGCCGCCGCCGTCGTTTCCGCCGTCTTCATCGGAGTCGGCGATGGCTATGATTGGCCATCGGAAGTGTTGCGCCCCTTCGATGTTGAAGACCGGATCGGGCAGCGAGCATTCCTGGTAGGCGTGGTTGACGTGGCAGTGCGCATATGCCAAACCATCCACTACTACAGAAATGGCTTATAAAGCCACTTTTCAAGGTGTCGGTTGTTTACAAAAACCGACACCTAATGTCTACAGTGTCGGTTGATAACATAAACCGACATTCAATCTGCTTAGGGAGCCCAGACATGGGTACCGCTTTTAATAGGTGTCGGTTAATTAATAAACAACCGACACCTAAACTCAACTGCCAAACCCAAAATTCCAGCGAAAAAATTGGCTCCAAAATTTTACATATGGCGTCAGTTCATAACTAAATAACCGACACTATAGGTTTAGTTGTCGGTTTTTTTAAAAAACTGACACTTAGTATAGGTGTCGGTTCATAACTAAATAACCGACACTATAGGTTTAGGTGTCGGTTTTTTAAATAACTGACACTTATTGTCAACTTAATAGCTCACCAGCCCGACCGATTATTCCCCTTTCCCTATTTCATTCCCGATTGCAGCTAGTTAGCTCCGACGATTTTTGCTCACCCCCGCTGCTCCGCCGCCGCCGCTCCCTGCCATCTGTGCCGCCGTCGCCGCTCGGTGCTGCCGCCGCTCGGTGCTGCCTCCAGCTAAAGCTTCCGCTCGGTGCCGTCGCCGCTCGGTGCTGTCGCCGCTCTGCTCCGCCAGCAAGGTAACCCTTTTCTCCTCCGCCTTGCTTTTCCCTGATGGCCACCACTTTCACCCAATCCCCAGCGGTAGCACCAACATCCACACCTCCATCCGCCTCCCCAGTGCCACTAGCCTCTCCCGCACCAGCCACCACCACCCCACCCCCAACTGCCTCTACCCTAGCCCCAACCCCAACCATCGCGGCGATGCTGGACCTTCCTCCGCCCTTCTTCTTCCTCTACCTCACCCTAGCAGTGCCCGACCTATAGAGCAGCGCCGGCGGCCAGAAGTAGCAGCTGCAGCTGTAGCGAAGCCGTCCAGGAGTAGCTGGGAATGACCAACACTACCAAATGCCGCCGTTGACTCCGACTAAGAGCCCTAAACTTGATTCCGTAGCCCCCTCAGCCACGAGCAGCACCTAGCTGCGTTTCTAGCTGAGCCCTTTCCACCTGTGCATGAAGCAGGTCTGAACCAGGGGCAGTTCTGCCCGGGAAACACCACGAAAATCACAGCCTTGAGTTCGGACTTTAGGCCCATACCCGAATCTACTTATTTGTATTTTTCATCTACTTATTTGTGTCGCATGCTATTCTGAATTAAGTGTATATTGACTTCATAATTGAATGTTTAAGTAAGTTATAGATATCTTGATGATGAACTGTAATGCACACATGTGACATGCTTGGAATGTAAATGAGGAACTGTAATGCACACATGTTTAACTTGTTTCATTGTTGAGTATATTGAGAATCCTAATCACCCTTCTTTTGCTTAATGATGAACTGTAATGCACACATGTGACATGCTTGGAATGTAAATGATGAACTTTTCCCTAAATTGCCAATCATGCTTTTAAATACATCAATAATCACCCTAACTTGAAGAACTAGGATTTTAGGTATAAGAATGACAACACATTATTTGTTGGCCTAGAAACCCATCCAAGATTTACTCACCTAATCTCGCTTAGGATGTAAGTGTATATAATGTGTGTTGGGTTTTCAAGAAAATTTCCGCAGCATTTCCCCGTTTGTTCTCTAAGTACATATGTACTTGGAGAACAACGGGGAAATGCTGCCGAAATTTTCTCGAAAACCCAATACACATTATACACTTACTAGTGAGATTAGGTGTTCAAGAATGGGATAGGTGGTACACATTTATTATATATAAGAATGACATCACATGTATTTGTTGGCCTAATCTTGTCCTAATATATACTTGTTTTTCTCTTTGATCATAGAATGGATACTTTACAATTTGAATTACTTTACAATGTGAGCTTTACAATTTGAATTACTTTACAATGTGAGCTTTACACTTTGAATTACTTTACAATGTGAACTTTACAATTTGAATTACTTTACAATGTGAGCTTTACACTTTGAATTACTACTTTACAATGTGAACTTTACAATTTGAATGTGAATTTGCAGATGGCTGACCATTCTCCTGATGACCGTGCTGATGACTACCGTGAGGGTGAGGACATCAATGTGCCGCCTCACAATGTAAGTTTTAAAAATATATCATATATTTATATCTATATGTCCATTTATAGTTATATCTTGTAAATGTGAATTATTTTGTCAAATTTTAGGTTGATGATGCACAGGTACCAGCTGAAGCACTTGAGGCACTTAATCAACAACACCAAAAAGTTGACAAGAGAAGGGGCATCACTATGATGAAGAAGTTAATTTCGCAAAAGGGCAATGGACCCAAACTTGTTGTGGATTTCGATAATGCAGGAAATGCATGTGGTGTGAATCGCAATTCATTTATTTCATATCTTGGGTTTGTTACTCGTAGCCATTGCGGTTGTCGCTTAGATTCTTGGCATAAAGTTTCTAAGGAGAAGAAAGATTTAATATGGAGAGATTTATGCGTGAGTTATTATTAATTTGCAATTCTATTTTGTAGATTACTAAATTTTTGGATACTAGTTAATAGAAATTCTATTTTGCAGAGTATATTTGAATTGGATGAAAAGCTGCATCGTAAATGCGTGATGCAACGCTGTGGGAGAGTCCTAAGGAACTATAGGACAAATCTCACCAGAGAATACATAAAAGAAGCCGACAAGAGGAAGAAGACAGCCACTGAACAGTGGAACTTCCTGGACAAATAAGAATGGGACGCGTTTGTCGCTTCAAGACAAACTGATGAATTCAAGGTATTAGGCGTCAATCTCATTAATTAATATATGTTGTATTCACTTATTCAAGATTAAAATTTAGTGTTACTAACCAAATCATTAATTTGCATACTAACTAGGCCCTCAGTGAGGCACAAAGATCAAGGCATGCACTGAATGTGCATGACCACACAATGGGTCCAAAGGGGTATGCAGGCGTTCGCCAAAGACTACAGGCTGAGGCTACTGCTGCTCAGTCTGCTGCTACTCAGGAGTCCTCTACCATAGGTAGCACACCTCTGCCTCGCCATGATGTCTGGATAGCTGGGAGGCAAAATAAGAAGGGAGAAATACCTAAGGCCGCAACCGCTGAGGCGGCTGTAAAAATGGTAAAATACAACTCTTACAGCAATCATTCGAATATTGATTATTTGTGTTGTTTACTTAAGTACAAATTTTTTTTTTGGCGATTAGCGGGAGCTGCACGAGCTGAGGAAACAAGGAAAGTTCATCCCTGAGTGAACAAAGGATGAATTGACAGTTGCTCTGGGTAACCCAGAGCATCCTGGACGTGTTAGGGCTGCAGGCGTTGGTGTGGGTATCAAATCTTTTTTGGGGTCATCCCAGCGCAAACATGTCCCAAAAGTGGGACTTTCACAAGAAGAGGTAACATATTCTTTCTTTATAATGTTACTGTAAAAGAGAATTCAAAAATTAGAATTTGACGTTTCTTTTATCCATGTATAGGTGGATAAGCTATTTGATAGGAAACTCGAAGAAAAACTCGAAGAAGCAATGAAAAAGTGGCATGCATCTCAGACTGCCACTTACCAGACAATACCTACTGCGGACTCTACTCCTACTCCTACTGCAGAGGTTGGGAGTAATCCTGTAGAACCACCACCTAGCACATCCACTGTAAGTATTTTTATGACATAGTAACTATTTTTTTATTTCAAGATGATACATATATATGAAATTGTAGTCGTTTAAGAAAAAGATGATATGTATATATGTATATAACATTCTTTACACAAAAATTTGTAGGGGTTGAAGCCATGCCATCTAAAAAGTAAAGAATATGTCATGGAAGAGACGTCGGCTTACCCATCCCTACCAGGGGAAACGTGTCACGGGTCTCCAGTACCAGTTGGTTGGATTCGGGTGAGCCCGATACATATATTCCCCCAGTGGATGGATCTTCCACTGCCATATGCCCACCCCGATTGTAAAACGCTTAGTGAGGCAGTAGGCGGAGTGATATTGTGGGAAAAAGTGTATGTCTTCTTTACTGAAAAGGTGCGGTAAATTTACATTACGTTTAATTGTTAGTGTGTGTATATGCTGGCAGTTGATCTGAAATTATATATATATATATATATATATATATATATATATATATATAAGTTAAAAAGAAGACACCCACAACATCTAGGCCTCCACCTCCACCTCCTGCATTACCTAGTTGGGTTCCACAAGACCTACCTGTCCCGTTAGGTCCTAACTGTAGGGGTATGGCAGTATGGTTAGGGGAACATGATATAAACTCCCCTATAACTGTTTCTTCTGATTCAGATTCTACAGGTCAGTCATACGAAACAAAACTATTTATACAAGATATTTTGGAGTTGTTTCGATATGATTGGCTAAATACATTTGTGATAGAGTTATGGATAAGATGAGATATTCTTTATACATCCATATACCTTGTGTATGATCTGGTGATCTGGTTTCTTATTTATTAATGCATGCGTAATTAATACATATTTTGCAGCTACTTAGACAACATATGTGCAGATTTTGGATTCGAACATGTAAGGTTTTTTATTCCATCCTTGATTAGTCTAGTAGCTAAAGACCCTACATCAATTCAACAATACTGCTGTGAGGCTTTTTCAATTTTTGCTGTAAAACAGAAGACGGTGATAATGGCTCCATTCAATGTAGAGTAAGTTTACTTTGCTTATTATAATTTGGACTTAAGAAAATTACATTTTATTGTGGATTTTGAGTTATTAATTTTTAACTTTTTTTCCTCTAGGGGTAGGCATTGGGAGTTATTGGTTATTGCCCCCGAGACGTTCACTGTGTATTATCTAGATCCTAAGGGGGGTAAATTGAATACAAGATTTGGACACATAATGAAAATGGCAATATTTCGGTGAGAAATATTTCATTTTTCATATCCGTTAACATATGTTATTACATTACTATTTAATTGTAATGTTCTGTGTTACATTAACATGTAGGGGTTTTGAGGAGTACAAAAGGCTGGAGGAAAGGTCCCCATGAAAAAGAACCAGCCAATAATTTGGAAGAACGTGAATGTAAGTTCCCGACTGCAATATATGTATATATTATTTATGTGAACAATGCTTAATTAGTTGTATTTGTTAATATTTTGTATGTTTGAATTTATAGTGTGTTACACAAGACAACGGATGGGCATGTGGATACTATGTCATGCGATATATGCACATGATTATCAAACATGCCGCACTGGATATCGAATGTATTGCTCAGGTATTATATAGTCTCATTAGATAATATGATTAAAATATATCTATCTTATTTATAGCTCATTAATTATATATATACATCATTCTCTTTACAGGTGTTTAAAGCTGACCCCATTACAGGAAAGGACTTACCAAATGTTAATGCTCCCTATACGATGGGAGAATTAAATGAAGGAATCGAAGAATGAGCAACAGCCATACAATTAGTGGGGGCTTTAAAATATAATTGGGATCCTGATAGCGAATAATGACTAAACAATGATACTTTGTAAATGAATTTCTGAATTATAATATATGTGTGAATGTTTCTACATGTCTGGATGTTTCTACATGTGTCTGAGTGAAAATGAATGAAAGTGTTTGTTGCTATATGAATGTTTCTACATGTGTGAATGTGAATGAATGGAACTACAGATTTCTAGCATGTGTGAATGTTTATAAATGTGTGAATGAATGGAACTCTTTTATTGTTAATTTTGCAGGTTTGCGGCCTATTGTCGGCTGATATCAATGGATGTCGTAAAACCTGCAGTTCATAACTGAACTGAACAGGTTTCTCATCCTGTGACCAGCCACAGCAGGTCTGCAGACTGACAGGAAAAAAAAAACAATAGGCGTCGGTTATTTGTAAATAACCGACACATAATGATATAGTGTCGGTTTTCCTACAATAAACCGACGTCTATTCCTTAACAACACGGCCGTGCTGGACAGCACGGCCGTGGCCAAGATGGCGCGGGTTTGGGCGTCGGTTATTTGTAAAAAACGGACACATAATGTTCTAATGTCGGTTATTTGTAACAACCGACGTCTATTTCCTAATATATGGCGTCAGTTATTTGTAAATAACCGACATTGATAGTGGCCAAGCTGGCGCCCTTTCTGTGGCGCGAAAGTTTTGGGCGTCGGTTTCTTATCTAATAACCGACGCCTATTGTCCCCTGATGGCGTGCTTCTGATAGCGCGCGAAGAGTTTGGGCGTCGGTTTTGGAACTGACGCCTAATGGGTGGACTTTTGGTGTCGCCCACATAGGTGTCGCTTATAAACCGACACTAAAGGCTTTAACTAACCGACACTAAAGGTAGGTTCTGTAGTAGTGATCTCAAAGAAGAATGAGATTGGACCGGTGCAAATGTTGCAAGTTCACCTTGCTCCTGTTGGACAGAGGAGTGAGTTGCTAGAAATTCAAACCGAGGTATGAAGCCAGCTTGGTGATGAGCCTGCCGAAGTGAATCTGCGCTTTCCTCGTACTCCTCTTCACCGCCAAAACTCTCTGCAGAAAGAAGGCACCCCAATTGCATTCTTGACGCTTTAAGAGCTTATACAAAAAGAATAAGTCTGTCTCCTGAAACTTGCTGAGGGCCAAATCACCCCGAGAAAACAATGTCAAACTGAGCATCCAGTGCAGAATCCAGGCGAAAGGGTGCTCGAAATCAGCTACCGCAGCATTATGGTAGCTTACTGACTTCCCTGGCGGCACCGTAACCAGCTCGGCGAAGATGGCGTCGTAGTCGGTGCGGTTGTCCAGGCGCCGGTAGTCAGACTGCGAGTAGTTCCAGTTGAAGATCACGTTGAACTGCCGGAGTGTACGGGTGTAGTCATTGTTGTACAACCGGAACGACACCCGACCCTTAATCCACTCGCGGTCGGTGGCTATGACGTCATTGGGCACGATGCAGACGTCCAGTGACGCCATGAACTCAGCCACCAATTCCTTGTACGTGGGCCACTCTCCGAAGAACGGCTGGCCATCAGCATGATACTCCAGCTCATCAGGTCGTCTCTCCGTGTGTCGGGCATGTCCTTTCAGCACGTAGGCAAGGTTCGCTTAGAACCCAAGGTTGTGGATGGTGTCCCGTTCAACATAATGGTTCGGCTCAATCTTCCTCTTCATAATCTCTTCGTATATCTTCTTCACTTCCGCAGATGGATGAATCAGCCGCGGGCGTGCAACTGACGCAGTCGAAGGTGGCACGAACTCGGGGATGTCCATCAGATTTGTGCGTGAAGACGACGCACTAGCTACGTGCACCATGATGTCGAAAGAAAGGAGAATAGGAAGGAAGCTCGGTGAAGATCGGAGAATCGAATCTCTGCTCGATGAAGAACTAGCTCGGTGTTGCTCGTCGTTAGGCTTGGACAGCTCTGGAACACACTCGGCATAAGTGAAGGAGAGTTGCACTGAAGGTGTGATGTCATTTGATGCAAACACTCCTCATATATAGTTGTGGCCGGCGCTAGTGTCCGCCCGTCGATACCATCGACGAGTCGATGGTATCGACTCGGGTAACACGATCCATACCTCCGCGAGTATCGACGGTTGTCAATGGCTGGATCTGCGGGGCCCGGATTGCTGACGCGTCGATACTATCGATGCGGGTCGATAGTATCGACCCATCATCCAGATCGACTTCTTGGCTGCTGCGATCGCCGTTGATCTTACCTCACGGATCGTTGATGTGGCGCGTCGATACCATCAACGCGGGTCGATAGTATCGACCCTCTGATTAGGGAAAACCCTTGCAAGGCTCGGCTGCCGCCTTCTTTATGAATGTGTCGATACCATCGACACCCCTGTCGATGGTATCGACTTTCCTGAGATGATTTGTTCTGAAAATCTTCAGAGATCTCAATAGTATCGACACCCATGTCGATACCATCGACTTCTTCTTGCGATCTGCCTGTTCGTATGTCGATACCATCGACGAGGCCATTGATGGTATCAACGCAGTGCGATTCCTGCAGTCGCCAACCTGTACCATGGTCGATGGTATCGACTCTGCCTCAGCCCTGCACATGTAACAAACGATCATGGTATCTTTTTTACACTACAAACGAAGTGAAAACAAATTAAACTACGAATGTAAACAAACGAAGTGAAAACAAATGAACTAAACTAAGGTACCAATGGTTGGGTTGCCTCCCAACATGCGCCCTTATTTAACATCTTAGGCTAGACGACTTGAATCACATCATTGGTCCAAAAGTGAAATGAGTTTGACCTCATTCACCTTCCTCGTGTAATCTTCACCAAAATATAGCTTCAACCTCTGTCCATTCACCAAAAATGTAGTCTCACCATCGCGCACCAAGATTGCGCCATGTGGTTTGACCTCTTCCACCGTGAATGGCCCACTCCATCAGGATTTTAGCTTCCCGGGATGCAACTTCAGCCTTGAATTGAGCAACAACACACAATCTCCCTTCTTGAAGGTGCGCATCTGAATGTGGCGATCATGGATCAACTTAGTGCGCTCCTTGTATATCAGAGAGTTCTCATATGCAGTCATGCGCAGCTCATCCAATTCATTTAATTCAAGCAATCTCTTCTTCCCCGCCTCATCATAACTCAAGTTGAGCTTTCTCAGTGCCCAGTGTGCTTTATGCTCTAACTCTACCGGTAAGTGACAAGCCCATGCGTATGTCAACCTAAAAGGCGTGGTGCCTATAGGTGTCTTGTATGCCGTCCTATATGCCCACAATGCATCCGGCAGTAAGGCACTCCAGTTCTTCCTCGTGGAAGCCACCGTACGCTCCAAGATTTTCTTAATTTCGCGATTGGAGACCTCCACCTGTCCTTGAGTTTGCGGGTGATACGGGGTACCTATGTTATGTTTGACCCCGTATTTCTTCAACAATGCCGAGAACTTTTGATTCTTAAAGTGCGTACCCCCATCACTGATGATCATTTGGGGCACTCCAAACCTGCAGAAGATATGTTCCTTAACGAATCTACACACTACAGTAGAATCATTAGTCCTTGTGAGTATTGCTTCTACCCACTTCAACACATAATCAACAGCTAAGAGGATATATAAATTCGAGTTTGAGGACACAAAGGGTCCCATGAAATCTATACCCCATAGGTCAAATACCTCAACCTCTTGGAAGACATTTAGGGGCATCTCTTGTCTCTTTGAAATGTTACCCGTCCTTTGGCAGGAATCACATTGTCTCACGAACTCATAGGCGTCTCGGAACAAGGTAGGCCAATATAGGCCACTTTCCAACACTTTGGCCGCCGTGCGAGAGCTCGCGTGGTGTCCGCCCATAGGTAGAGTGTGGCAGTGATGAAGAACACTCTCGTATTCCTCCTCAGGTACACACCTGCGTAGAACACTATCCCTGCATTGCTTCAAAAGAATGGGGTCATCCCAAAAATAATATCGTAGAGAATGGAAAAACTTCTTCTTCTCTTGAGATGTCCAATCATCTGGGATGATCCTGCAAGCAAGATAATTCACAATATAGGAAAACCAAGGATCTTTAGAATTCACTTTCTATAATTGTTCATCTGGAAATGTCTCGGTTATGGGTATGTGTAAATCTTTTTCATCTACCCTCTCTAACCTAGACAAATGATCCGCTACAACATTCTAAATCCCCGCCTTATCTTTAATTTCGATATCAAATTCTTGTAGGAGCAAGATCCACCTAATCAATCTAGGTTTGGCATCTTTTTTCTCCATCAAATATTTAATAGCGACGTGATCAGTCAAAACAACTACTTTCGATCCAACTAAATATTGCCTAAACTTTTCAAAAGCGAAAATAACAGCAAGCTATTCTTTTTCAGTAGTTGTGTAATTTAATTGGGCATCATTCAAAGTCTTAGAAGCATAAAAGATTACGGCAGGTTTATTGTCCACCCGCTGTCCCAACACAGCTCCTACAGCAAAATCCAATGCATCACACATGAGTTCAAACGGCTTAGTCCAATCTGGTGTTTGAACAACCGGCGCGGAAATCAATTTCTCCTTCAGCATGTTGAACACGTGTAAACATTTGTCATTGAAATAAAAAACGACATCTTTCTCGAGCAGCTCGGATAGAGGTTTGGCGATTTTAGAAAAATATTTTATGAACCGACAATAAAATCCGGCGTGTCCTAAGAAACTCCTTACCCCTTTTACCGAATTTGGTGAGGGCAATTTAGAAATTACTTCAATTTTAACCGGATCTACCTCAAAACCTTTGCTAGACACTTTATGTCCTAGCACTATCCCTTCACTTACCATCATATGACATTTCTCCCAGTTGAGGACCAAATGTGTGTCCTCACATCTCTGTAACACCTTATCCAAATTATAAAGGCATTCATCAAACGAAGCACTATAAACCGAAAAATCATCCATAAAGACCTCAAGACAGTGTTCTACCATATCAGAAAAAATGGCGAGCATACAACGCTGAAAAGTCGCTGGTGCATTGCATAATCCAAAGGGCATGCGGCGATACGCAAAAGTTCCATAAGGACAAGTGAAAGTAGATTTATCTTGGTCCTTAGGGTCAATTGAAATTTGATTATATCCCGAATACCCATCCAGAAAATAGAAATGAGATCGGCTGGCTAAGCGCTCTAGAATTTGATCAATAAATGGGAGAGGAAAATTATCCTTCAGCGTAGCGGCATTAAGACGTCAGTAATCAATACAAACTCGCCACCCGGTTACCAAACGGGTGGTGACAGGTTCATTCAAAATATTTTGAGTGACAGTAATACCCCCCTTTTTAGGGACTACCTGCGTGGGACCTACCCATGTCGAGTATGAAATCGCATAGATGATACCTACGGAGAGAAGCTTGATCACCTCTTTCTTCACCACCTCCATCATGCTCAGATTCAGTCGACGTTGTGGTTGGATTACCGGCTTGGCTCCCTCCTCGGTCCGAATCTTATGCTGACACAAAGTAGGGGAAACCCCCTTGATATCTGCAACAGACCACCCAAATGCTCCCCGGTGGTTCTTTAGCACTATCAACAATTGGTCTTCCTCTTCTACACTCAGATATGCAGAAATGATCACAGGTAACTTTTCTTCCTCCGCTAGAAAGGCGTACTTAAGATGTGGTGGCAGTGGCTTTAACTCTAACTCCGGCGGGCTGATCAAGGATGATTGAAGCGGAGGGGGAAGTTCACCTAAATCTTCATAATACCTCGCATAGAAGCATGGAAGCATTTGAAGCATCTTGGCGCATTCCTTGAGTGATTTGCTTCTCATCTAATCATGAGTGATGTTGACTAAACAAGCCTCCAATGGTAATTCCGGATATGTATCAAAAACTGAATTTTCTATAGCATCACCCTCCGTAGAGGGAGGAATGTCCTCATTCTCATCATTCGGGAACCCGACAGCCTTGCAAAGGGATACTACTTTGGTCTGCTCCATGATGTCTACAGCCAAAGTCCCTTTGTCCACCTTGGTCATTACATGAGCCATATCCAGAAATGTCTTCCCTAGACAAAGTGAGATGGTATTATCAAAATGTTTTACCATGTGGCATTGCTCCTTGGATTTAGGTGAAGTGGCATTGGAAGGCATGACCATCTCAAATCGGTCATCAACTATACCTAAGGTCAACCGACCTCTCCCCATCTCGAGTATCATGTCGGCTGTAGCTTGGAATGGTCTTCTGAGTAGTATCTCATTGCCTTGTTCATCTTGCATCTCCATGACGACAAAATCTGCAGGAAATACAAATATATCCACTTTCACAAGCACATCTTCACAAATCCCATACGGTTTCACCACAGAATTATCCGCCAATTGAATTGTCATGTTGCTTGGCCTTGACTCCTTTAATCCCAACTTCTTGAATGTAGAAAGGGGCGTTAAATTGATGCTTGCTCCTGAGTCACATAATGCTTCACCAAATTTGACTTTCCCGATATAGCATGAAATGTTGAAACAACTCGGATCTTGCCTCTTTGGTGGCAATGTACCCATGATGAAGGCACTCACCTGCTCCTTAAGCACAACTACTTCAGTGTCCGGGATTTTTCTCTTCTTGGTGATGATGTCCTTCAGGAATTTCCCGTAAGACGGAATTTGCTCAATAGCTTCCAATAGAGGGATTTTGACTGAAAGCTTCCTGAAACTGTCTAAGAACTTTTTGAATTGGTCATCTACCTTCCTTGCCTTAGCACTGTTCGGATAAGGGACCGGGACAGCCTGTGCCCTTTGATGCGGTGGCACATAGGGTGTCTATTTCTTAGGCCCTTCCTCCTCTACAATATGATCTTCAGTAGCATCCACTGTTGTGTCCTCAACTGGTTCTATGACCGGTACAAGAAGCTCCTTAGTGGCCTCAACTTCAATTTCAGCTTGGGGTTTGCTTGCTTCATCATCCCTGGGATTTAACAATTTCTTGCCACTTCTTAGCAAGATGGCCTTCGCTTGTTGGTTTCCTCCTGGAACATTAGTATTTCCCGGGAAACCTGGATGTGCCGGCTTCTTCAAACTGGCTATCTCCACAGCCATTTGTGCCATATATGTCTCTATTGTCCTCATTTGAGCCCCATGGCTCTGCAGTGTCTGCCTGAATTGGTTCATGAACTCCCCTTGTTGCTTTATTTGCTGGCCGAAAGTAGCCATGAGTTCTTGATTTTGCTTTATCACTTGATTGAGAAGCTATGTGCTCGTATCCTCCGCTACTGGCTGGGGTTTAGCATCCAGATCCTGCAAGAAGTTATTTGGATCCTTCCAGGAGAACTTCTTATCTTTCCTCCATGAATAGTCGTTGTTCCTGTAGCCTTGTTGCTGCCTCATGAATTTCACTTTAGCCTCGTCCTCGGACTCAGTATCCTCCTTTACAAGCAATTTTTTGCGAGAAGATTCATCTTCTCATTCAGCTCCTTTATTGCTTTAGATTCACCTACTACTCGAACCTGCTCCACGGCGCCTCTTTCGCCCCATGATTGTTTTTTGGCCATGTTCTTTAAAATCTCCCAACATCTCGTATCCGTGTTATTCAAGAAGAATCCAGAACCGGCTGAATCGAGGTTGTTTCTATCATGCTCAGAGAGAGCAAAATAGAAGATCTTGACTTGTGTCTCCTTATCAAGCCCATGATGGGGGCATCGCCTGAGCATGATCTGAAACCTTTCCCATGTCTCAGAATAAATCTCTCCTGGTTATTGGGTGAAGTTGTGGATCTTTCTGATCATGTCATTGGTCTTCTCGGGCGGAAAGAACCTCTCGAAGAAGACCTCCCCCATGTGGTCCCAAGACTCCACATATTCATCGTCCAAGTTATGTAGCCATTCGCGCGCAATTCCTGCTAGAGAACTCGGGAAGAGCTTCAAGTAGAGCACATCTTGTGGAAATCTGTCAATTTTTACCATATCACAATTCTCCAAAAACTGACTTATGTGCGCGACGGGGTCTTCATTTTTAAGCCCATGGAAGGCATTAGACTTCACCAAGTTGATTAAAGCTGGATCAATCTTGTATGTCGGAATATTCAGCGCTTGCTTCTTGATCGGCCCCTTAGAAGCGGACAAGGAAGAAGCCTTGATCTTCTCCCATATTGTCTGTGGCTCGTCCATCTCTTCTTGTTCGGGTTCCGAAATTATATCCTCCAGCTCATCTTGATTATACTCACCCTCGTCTTCCAGTTCCGGAAGCGGAACCTCTGGTGCGTGCCCCGCGTAGTCAGTACTATGCGTCTGCACCATGCACAGTACCTGAAAATAGAAAAATTAAATTTAGTACAGTGCTTGACGATTGCAAATATTTAGAAAATAGATTATAAATTTTTGGAATGAAAAAAAAAATAAAAATGTGGCCTAGAGTGGCCTCTCACAGCACTCGAAGTGCCGACAAATTTTCGTATCCCCGACAACGGCGCCAAAAACTTGACGCAAATTTACCGTGCGCAGAAACGTAAGTGAACGCGTCGAAGTAGTACAGGCCTTTTTGAGGCCCGAGTCGAACTCAGGGATACGTGAAATCGTCGGGGACTCCTACTAACTACTCGCGATCAGCTAATCCGATTAAATAGTTCAGAGTTGTTGTTAAAATTAAAAGAAAATAAAAACAAAACAATCGATCGATTAAATGTTGGTTTAATCAATTCAAAAGAAGATATTTAGGGTTGCGGTTTCACTGCGGGTTTTCATTGTATTAAATTTTATATAGCTACTCAATTTTATCTCTCTATCCGGGTAGTGGCCTGAAATCAGAATTGTCCACTGTCGTGGTACAATTCACTACCTATGTCTAGGTCGGTTCCACCGTCGTAGTAACCTATACCCTAAACTAGGTGCATTAGGAACGACCTCTCGGTATCCACCATTAATCTTACACCACCTTATTCAAGGGATTTGTCAATTAATGTAAATTTTGTCTCTTTTCAACCGTTAATTCTTCTTTCAAAGCAATTAAGGACATTAGGTTATTATTATGGTGATCAAGCATAACAATATATTGGAGAAAACAAAATTATACCACAGATTTAAGAGATAAGATATGAATTACTATTTTAAAATCATCATACAATGAATCCCCGGGCTACTCCCGGTCCTAAAGACAAAGGGGATTAGCCCTGCATGTTCATCTCATAGTACAATTTGGAGAAGAGAAATGGAAACATGAAGGAAAACGTGATTGAGTGATTAAACCCCTGAACGGAGAAGGTCCAATCGATCCTTGGCGTGGAATCCACGTTCTCCCGCCTTTTGGTGGTGGAATTCATCTTCTTCAGCGTCCGGATCGGCTGGGGCGTGCTCTCATGCTCTGTTCTTCTCTCCTTGCTCTCCGGGATGTGTGCAACAACTAATGATGTCCTTCCCGAGTCAAGGGCGTTGTCATTAGGTATATCTCCTGAATTAGGTCGCCAATTAACTACGGTCGTCCAATTAAGATTAATCTGAAACAAACTCATATCTGACGGTGTCGATACCATCAACGCGGGTCGATGGTATCGACCTAGCATGATAGCGGCAATCCTTCTTTTCTTTCGTCTGTGCGCCTGATGTCATCTCGATACCATCGACGCGGGTCGATGGTATCGACAAACCTGTAGCGACGGTTTTGTCGTTTTGTGTCGTTGTAGCTCCACCAGTTGATAGTATCGACATTTTGGTTGATAGTATCGACGCACTTCTCGCCAGCAACCTGATGGTATCTCGATACCATCGACATCCCTGTCGATAGTATCGACTTTCTTCTGGTCCTTGTGGCTGGCAACCTGTGGTCCGGTCGATGGTATCGACCACCGTCGATGGTATCGACGGCAGCAGATACTTGTTTTTCTTGAAATTAACACACGAAACCACATAAATCCACACAAAATATATTCTTTTGATAATTAATACTCAAAATGCTTAAATAAAGGGAATTTGACATAAAGAAGTAGCATAGACCAAAATGAATGAATTATGCAACATTAACCATGAAAATGACTAATAAATGCATAAAACACCTATCAAACAAGTCTATAAATGCAACTCAAAATCATCGCATCAGAGGGTGAGGCCTCACTTATGACCTAAGGATGGTGGCCACAACCTAGTATTCACATTCATTTTGGAAGCAAAGATAAGAGGACAAGAGAGGATACGAAGGAGATAGTTGTCAATCAGACGATCTAGGCACTTGTAGATGACTGGTTTGCATCTAGAAAGCTATAGATCATGGGTTCATTAGAGGATATCGCTCAGACAATTGCTTCAAGAGATTTTGTATTAGTTTTCTAATATTTAGCTTCTCTTCCTTCGTTTCTTCTTGTAGTGATTTGATGGAAGTTAAGTAGAGCTAGACTCCTTTGTTTCTTAGGACTCCATATTAGCCCAACTTGACAATTTATTTGGATTTAGTAAGTTTATAATATATTTTCCATTAATATGAGCTTAAATATATGATATCATTAATGATTTGCTTATGCCTAATAGCCATAGTCAATGTAACATACTGCTAATTGCTTCTGGAGAGAGATTTGGAGTTATAGAAATAATTGATTTATATAGCTTATTCTGTGCATTGGGAGAAAATTTATGGATATGAAAATAACCCAAAGAAATTGACTATTCACTTGGGCTAATTTATTAAGTTGATACAGGAGTGTGGTTTGTCATAGTCTAAGCAGTGCATTATGTTGTAGAAGTGGATAATGTTGGCTACAAGTGTTTATTTCAGAACAAAAATGAATAAATATTGATACAAATGATCTTAAATGTAATGTGTGTCATCATGAAACCACAAGTCCTAAGGAAATCATTAAATCTTGCTTATAACATCTTAATTTAGCATTTTTAATCTATGTTAATAATTAAAAACAACCAATCAAGATTTCCAAGGCCTACTTGATCTGATCTCAGTTAGTAATAGTTTCTAGTGAACAATTCCTTGAGCTCAACACTCAGGCCTCATTGGCGTTTATTACACGACATGTGCACTTACATATCACATGAATGATATATGTGTTTCAAATTTTTGTCATTGTTTTCGGGTAATTGGCAACACCAACACTATTAATGTTGCAAGTGACCAATCTATCCTTTTTATTTTAAATTTACATTTTACTAGAGCATAATTGATACATTTTCCTTTGCTAGATTACTAGTATAATGTGTTCTTATAGTGCCAATTGTATTTTCAAGTACTAGTGTATGGTCCATACTCAGATTACATATTACACAGGTTCAACTTTATCGTGTGTAGACCAAGAGGAGATTATATGCAAGGAACATGAGTTTGGAGCTTCATCTGAGACACTATTCAAACTCCTCCACCATAGACAAATAAACAACATGCGGCAGACATGTTGCAGAATTGTGATGATTGGGTGGATGACTTGGAGGATTCAAATGAGGAGTAGACAGTCTAATAGTGCAACATACCGAACTCTAGAACCTTATCCTATTCTAAGGTTAGGAGGTTAAGGACCTTAGTTCTTTGGGATTAGTCAAACAATGATGAATATATACCTAATAGTAGTTAATTGTAACCCTAATAGGTTAGTACATGATTAAATCACCCTAACATATATGCATAAAAATAATTATGACATAATGCTCTCATAACTAACCTTTAGACCAATAAAATATGTCACATGAGAAAATGTTGGTTAAGGAATGAGATTAAGAGATATAATGTGCATTGAAGGACTAGGTGTCCATAATTGAGAATATTGATACATAATTCAAATAAATATGAAATTAATAAACATAATGAGATAAATGATAAGATAAATTTGTTCTAGAATTTTCTATTGTCTTTTTGGTACAAGGAAGTAAAACAATAACTTTTTAAGCAATATAAGTTGTTATTGAATTAAAAATGTAGGAATTTGTGGTAGTAATGGATAATAGGCTAAAACTCATAAAAGGAAGACTAATTGGTTAAGAATAACTTCAAATTCATTTTCTTTGGGTTTGATTTGGCTTAGAGGCCAAGTTTCACAAATTTGGGATAATAATAACAACATTAATTTTATTTAGAAAAGAAAAAGTGATTTTCCTACAAAAATATGAAATAAAATGATTATTGACCCCAAAGAGAAACCTAATGTTAGGTTCGAAATCTATGTCCCAAAACAAGTCTATGGGTAAATTTTCTTGTAATTTGGATACTCTTTAATGTACATGTGTAGATTAGGAGAGAGAAAGTATGTAAAAGCCTAAAATGTTAAATTATATCATACTTCAAAGATAAAATGAATGGCTAATTCATATGTCATATGTTTTAGCTTGCTTGAGGGTGAAGTATCACATTAATTGATGGTTTTTATATGTCTCTAATGTGATAATAAAGATAAAATATGTTTTTCTTTAAAAGAACTAAATAAAATATTTGAAGTTTCAAAATTGAAAACTAATGCAATATTAGGATTATACATGTCTAAAATAGGCTAGGTGTGAAATTTCATTTTATTTGGAGTTTGTTTGCATTCTCAAATGAAGAGAGATAAATATAAATAAATCACTTTAATTGGAATTGGATAAGGTTTTTGATTTAATCAATTTCATGCACCTTTTTTTCTCAGTTAGTGGATGTGCAAAATCTAGACCATTAGATTCGTGATCCAACGGCTCATGTTCGTCTTCTATTTTGAGCCCAAAAAGGAAACATGTGTGGAACTTGTTGATTTTTTTTTATTTCTCTCTCCATAATCAGTCTTTGCTCGATATTCTTTTTTCAGTGAATTCCATGTCCAATTCCATAAGCATCTATACCTAATTCTAGAACTATCGTTGTGTTTTTGTGAAATTCCCAAAATGTGGGCACCAAGCTTCTCTCCCTATTGGCACATATGCCCTAAATCAAACTCCCACCTATAAATAGTACTCAGGTATTTGTCTCTCGCTGCCAAGTCTTTCTCCCTCTCAATTTTATTGCACATTGTCATTTAGACCATCATAGGTTGAGTTTCCCTTTCGACCTTGCGGCATTGTTCTTCGGGCCTTGGTGGTACCAACACCTCAATTGAGGGTCGAGGTGAGTTCGTCTGACCTTATCGTTCCGTTTGATGTCGTTGTTTCGGTCGATGATCATGATCTATAGATTCACCCAATTCTGTCTGAGTAGTAGCCTACTGCTTTAGGCAACAATGGCGTTGCAGATATGTGGGACAGAATCCCTCATGCATTTTTACTTCCCTACTCCCTGTCTTACCTCTTTCCTTATGTTTTTCATTTAGAGGAAAATGTGTCCTTTGACCTCCTTTTCCTTTGCTTTGAGCAAGGTCTAGTTGGACGTTGACCAAGTGATTTTACAACTCATGATTGGGCCAAGTCACTAGGCTGGCTCCTCTCCCTCTCTCTCTTCCTCGCGGATTTTCTGCTTAATTGGCTTTATCGATTTTTTGATTGGTCAAATTTATAAAATTAATAACTAATTCTCTATTTATCAAAAAATTACAAATAAATAATTGTTGTATTTAGAAAAATATTATCTATCCAATGGTATTAGTTTTATCACCTATTTCCAAACTAATTGATATATGAATTTTACTAGATTTTCCTAATTGGTTATAAATTATAAATTCATAACTAATAATATATATGTAAAAAATAAAAAATATGTTTTAAAATCAAGAAAATATAATCTAAAATACGGAATAGTTTTTGTAAATAATTCATGGATAATAAAAAGGTGACATTTAGAGTTTTGAATGATCAATGTAAACCTAACCCTAATTCTACATATATGCATCATAGGTTCTTTGAAGACCTAGGCTTGGATCTAGGACTAACTTTGGACTATTTAGATTCTTAAGTGAGGTATGATTGCATACCCTATTACTTCTATGTTGAGAAATTTCTAATTTCTCTCTTATTGTATGTTTGCATCTCCTATTATTCACATTGAGCAATTAACCTACTTTCATCTTTCTCTTGGTCCTCTGGACAATAGCCTACATAATATCTCTTTTTCTTTTGAGAATATATTTCATGTAAAATACCTTATTTATTTTTTAATATTTTGATCATCATATTATGATGGACATTCTTTTGGACTCAATCTTATACTTTGTTTCAAGATGAAATTCTACTTGGTGATATGTACTACCTTTATCCACTTTTGTGGTGGATGCTTATTTTGTTCATTTTTTAGATGGCAACTTTAATTGTGTTGTAAAAGACTAAACTTTATACTTGCCTCTACATTAAGCATGTTATGTGACTCAGTAGCACATAACCCAAAAACTAATGTACTTGCCTTGAATAGTGTAAGTACATTGGTTTTTGGGTTATGTGCTCATTATTATACTTTCTCGGATGGATTTTGTGTGCCCCGTACCCTGATGGTGATGCCCATTGTATTTATATATATATTGGGAGTATGGAAGTACATCATTCTCTATCAGGTTTCAAGTTTGTGAGGCTTGGTCGCCATTGTTATTTATATTATTCTAGTGCTATGTTTATTTCACATGCATGCAGGTTGATGTTATTATTGAAGGGTTGTGTGCCCTAATTCTTTATATTTGCTTGCGTGGAACAACTTTATTATTTTATTAATGTCAAGTAATCTCTTGGTTATCAATTCTTGGAATCTGCATTCTTTGATGCTAAGTTGGGTAGTCCTTTCCTTTTTCTTTGGCAAGCCTTTTATTTGACATCTTTTATTTCTTAATTTGCTCAAAAATCCATATTTAGTATGCACATACCAGCTTTTGCTGATGTCTTTACTTTTCTCCTTTTGCTGGGGTACGCTTCCAACCCCATATTTAGGTCAAGAAGGAGACAATCAAGTTGGACCAGGACCTCAACAAGTTTGACTGGAACCTTGTGGAAGACTTTCTTAAAGTGGTTAGGTGATCCTCAGCTAGTCCTATGATTGGTTATCTTTTCTTTTATATCACCCTGTGTGGTGAACGCTAGTAGTGATAACAAGTTTATAATGGTTAAATACTATACATTCTGATGCTACTCTTTGTGTTATGATACATACATGTTGAATGAATTGGTTATCTTCCCTTTTGCAAAAAAATTATGTTGGTGTTTGGTTTCTGGGATGATGCCTTTTATTTTAGTAGGGAGTGGGTCCCCTATGGGATCCCACTCCTTATAGGGAGAACATCAAGGCATTATTGGTAACATCTCAATTGGGACCAATTAAGCACCAGGTAGTGGATATGGGTAGTTATAAAATTGATCTAATATTGGTTGCATTAATCAAATCTTGGGTGTTGCATGGGCATAGCTATGAGAACCAAATGTCATACATAAACAACTCTGTGGAAAGTTGTGACATGCTGAAACTTGATAGGGTGGGATTTACTTGAAACTACTTTCATACTCTTTGTCAAACGAGGCCAGGGCTTGCTTCCTCAATTTATATCTAGAGTCAATCAAGACATAGGATGAGATTATTGACACATTTTTTTAGGGATACTTCCCACCGAAGAAGACCAATGAGCTAATAAGAAAAATCTACAACTTCAAACAATAGGCTAAATAATCCTTCTCTAAGATGTGGGAAAGATTTCAAAACATGCTAAGAAAAGTCCCTCGTCATGGGATTTATTTGTTTGGCCAACCATAGACATTTTTATTACAATTTGCATAAAGGGGAGAGGACTACTCTTGATAGTACAAGAGTGGGATTTTTCCTAAACAACAAGGTGACAAGATGTTACAAGATCCTAAAGAACATGGCAAAGAATCAATCTTGGATAGATGAGCATGAAGCACCAACATTAGTCAAAAGTACAATGGTATCACAAGAATTTTGGAGTTGAAAGTTCAGATGGCATAGCTCACAAAGAAGCTTGATTTGAAATCTGACACCTCATTTGGAGGTGAGGGGGATGAATGTTTGCTCCTAAGGTAGTATTACAATAGGAGCAACAATGAATATGCATGGAGGAGTGATCTTAACTTCTCATGGAAAGATCCTAACAATTTTCAGCAGGACTTGTTACAAGTACAACATTCCCCATGGTAGCAAATCAACACTTTACATCAGAATTAGTAGGATAGGGACCATAGAAAGATGGATAGTTAGAAGACATGTTTGGCAAACTCATGAGCAGAAATAAAACATATATCACCGAGAATGAGGCTTACTTGGACCAATCAAAGAGGGTCCAACAAAACCAAGGACCTCAAATTCGTAGTCTGGAAAATCAAATTTCACAAATAGCGACAGATGTGGCAACAATGAAGAATCCTACTCAGTAGGGATTTCTAGGGCACACAAACATTCCACAAAATAATCTACAAGAAAAGGAGAAGATACTACATAGTGGTAGAGTGTTAGACAAAGCAGGTAGTAATTCTAGAGTCGAGTCCACCATCATCTCAAAATTTGTATTTGATAGACAATCTACTTCTTGAGTAGCCAGTAGACTCCAGTCCACTAGAGCAAGTTGTATAAGAGGAGAATATGGGGTAAACCAAAACTGCAAAAGAGCCCTACATTCCTCCTCACCAGAGAAATAATGTGATTCCAATTCCATTTCCTGACATTTTGAAATCCTAAAAGGTTGATAAGCAATTCAAAAAGTTTCTTGGCATTTTTAAGAAACTCCACATCAACCTACCTCAAGTGGATGACATTGGATATGTCCCTTCCTATGGCAAGCTCTTAAAAGACATCATCGACAAGAAGACGAGGATAGATGATTCAGATATTGTGGTACTACGGAGAATAGTTAGGCATTGATAAAAAGGAAACTATCACATAACAAACAAGATCTGTGGTGTTTAATATGTCGTGTTTCATTGGTAGAATCAAATTCGGAGAAGCACTATTTTATCTAGGAGCAAGCACTAATCTCATGTTATTGACATCATTTAAGAAGGTTGGGCTCAATGAATCAAGGATAAGTAATATGACAAGTTAGCTAGTAGACAATTCAATTGTGAGATCACTTGGCATATGTGAAGATGTCCTAGTGAAGGTAGATAAGTTCATCTTTCTAGCAGATTTCATGGTCATGGAAGTGCAGGATGACTATGATAATTAATTATTTCTAGGAAGGTCATTTCTAGACACACATAATGTGATCTTAGATATAGGTAGAGGTAGGTTGACACTGGGAATCCAGGATGACCGATTTGAAATAAAGTTACCCAACCAACAATAGCAGACACATAAGTAGGAACAGTGTCATGTGGTGAACCATATTGATAATGAGGTGTCCCTTCTTCTGGGGAAACCACTTCGAGATGTGGAACATGTCATGGCATAGGTGGAACATGTCACCTTGTAGGTGGATAGTATAGAACAGACTAAGAAAATATCTTTGGCAAAGGTTGTGAAATACCATGAGGGACTGGAGGATGATGTTCATACAATAATAGTTACAGACACAATCTTGTCTGCTAGCACTCATGTGTATCCTTAGTTACCCTTAGAAGCTTGTCTCATGAATCTAGTGGATGACTGCACACCCTACCATCTCATGGATGAGTTTGCCTTATTTCTAATGGCATTGTTGTGTTTTTACACAAAAAATTATTGAGGATCCAAGACCTCCACCACTACTACTAGTACCATATCTGCAAGACCCTCCTGAGCTAGAATTGGAACTGCTTCCTTTACATCTGAACTACACATTCTTAGTGGTACACCACAAGTTTATTGTGATAATTTCTGTAACGTTGAGTCTTCATCAGGAGGAACAACTACTTGTTGTCCTGAAGAACCACCAGGATGCACTTAGATGGTCTATTGTTGATCAAAGGGATTTCTCCTAGCTAGTGCTAGCACAATATCCACATTGAAGAAGGAGCGAAGCCGATGGGACAACCTTAAAGGTATTTAAATCCTATCATGAATGAGATGGTAAAGAAGGAGGTAGTAAAACTTATGTTCATAGGTATAATCTATGCTACTTTTGATATTAAAAGGGTTAGTTCGCCACAAGTAGTTCATAAGAAGGGGGGTATGACTTTCTCTACTAATTTTGCTAGTGAACTAGTTTCTACTAGGTTAGTGATAGGGTGGTGAGTTTCATCAGAATGGGGGTATGACTTTCACTACTAGTTCTGCTAGTGAACTAGTTTCTACTAGGTTAGTGATAGGGTGGTGAGTTTGTATTTATTATTTCTATTTGGATGCCACCACACCGAAAGACTAATTTCCCTTACCATTAATCAACCATATTCTTGACAGGCTCTTCGACCACTCACACATTTACTTTTTAGACAATTATTTGAAGATATAACCAGATTTCCATAGAACCACATGATCAAAAGAAGTAAACCTTCATTTGACCCTACGGTACCTTTGCTTACCATAACATGTCTTTCGGTCTTTGTAATGCTCCAGCAACTTTTCAGTGATGTATGCTTACCATTTTCTCCGATGTGATTGAGCATTGTCTTGAGATCTTCATAGATGATTTCTCAGTTTGTTTAGAGTCATTTGATTATTTTCGTATTAGTCTTGATAAGGTTTTACAAAGATGTTAGGAAACTCATCTGGTTTTGATTTGGGAGAAGCATCACATGATGGTGAGTGAACATATTGTTCTCAGACACAAGGTGTCCAACAAGTGGATGGAAGTCAATCCGGTAAATATCAAAGTGTTTTCCTCACTTCCTCCACCATGTTCAGTTAAGGGAGTTAGGTGTTTTTTGGGTCACATGGGTTTTTATTAATGATTTATAAAAGTTTTTTCTAAAATAACAAAACCTATTTCTGAGTTGTTAGAAAAGGATGTTGAATTTAATTTCTAGGATCATTGTTTGTAAGCATTTGAAGCTTTGAAGAATAAGTTGATCTTCACACCTGTGGTGGTGGCTCCAGACTGGAGCTATTCATTTGAGCTTATGTGCGATGCATGAGATTATGCAGTTGGATTTGTTTTGATCCAACAGAGGGATTGTGTTATCTATTGTGTATCAAGGGATTTAGATTATGGTCAACTTAACTACACCACAAAAAGAGTTATCATCTATTGTCTTTTTTTTTTACAAAAGTAGGTAGTATTTAATAGGAGCAATGTGATAGTATGGACTGACCATGTGTCCCTTAGGTACCTTTTGTAGAAGAAATATGCAAAGTTAAGACTAACCCAATGGATTCTTCTACTATAAATGTTTCACATAGACGTTAGAGACAAATCCAGGGTAAAGAATGTAGTGGAAAATACCTACCTTGACTAGAGAGGGTGATAGAGTCCAAGTTGGAGATTCTAATTCTTGGGCAATTTCCTGATGAGATTTTTTTTTGTGATTAAATAGAAGGATTCATGGTATTCTAATGTTGTCAATTATCTAGCATGTGGTTAACTACCAGTAGATCGAGGATATCAAGAAAAGAAGTGATTGTTTCATTCCTTAAGGTATTACAATTTGGATGATCCCATTTTCTTAGGTGGTACCCTGATAGGATATTGACAAAATGTGTTCCCAAGTTTGAGTCTGAGTGCATACTTTCTCATTGCCACTATAGCCCACTAGGGACACTATGTTATTTCAAGGACATTTTCCTAAGTGTTGGAGAGTGGATTTTATTGGCCGTCTTTGTTTAAGGACACATACAACTTTGCTAGAAGGTGTGATGCATGTCAATGATCCTGCAACATCTCTAGGAGACATGAAATGACCCTAAGTATGTTTCAAGAAGTTGAGGTATTTTACCTTTTGGAAATTGATTTCAAGGGGCCATTTGTATCTTCTAATTCTAATTTTATTCTTGTTGTTGTTTATTACTTGTCAAAATGGGTGGAAGAAATTTCCACCTTGCACCAATGATGTGCATGTGGTATGTCATTATGTGAAAGACAACACTTTTCATAGGTTTAGAGTGCGAGGGATGATCAATAGTGATGGTGGCTCCCATTTTACTAGAAAGAAATTTGGAGACTCATTGAGAAATTGTGGGGTAAATCATAGGTTAGGCACTCCATACCACCCTCAGACCCAGGGCCAAGTAGAGGTGTTAAATAGGGAAATTAAATTGATCTTAGAAAAGACCTCCTATAGCAGTAGAACAAATTGGAACATTCAATTAAATGATTTACTTTGGGCTTATAGGATGCCTTTTAAAACACTTATTGCCACAACTCCTTATAAATTGGTTTATGGTCAGGCATGTCATCTTCCTATAGAAATGGAGCATAGGGCCAGATGGGCTTTACAGAAGTTAAATTTTGACTTATCTATTACAAGGGAGAAGTGTAAGCTAGATCTGAATAGAATCAGATGAGATTAGGCTTGATGCTTATGAAAACTCTATGATCTACAACTATAGAACTAAGAAGATCCATGATCACCACATTTTGCAAAGAAATTTGTTACTGGAGCAAAGGATTTTATTTTTTAATTCTATATTGAAATTTCACCTAAGGAAAGTTGAGATCATGATGGAGTGAGCCATGTGTGGTGGTCAAGGAACTTACACATAGAGCAATTGGAATAATTTATGGCTCTAAGGTCTCCAAGACCAATGGACAACATCTAAAACACTATTTTGGAGGAGAAATAGTCCATGAGCAAGAAGAGTTGAAGCTAGTGGAGCTTCCTTTATGAGACTTACCTTGTCAAGCCTACAACATTACACAAGGGTGCTTATGGGAGGCAACCAATAGTACATTCCTTCATATTTCTTATTTTAGTTAGTTTATCTTTGTTCTTTTCGTATTTCATACATATAGTTCATTTTAATGCAAGTAAAAAAGGTGCTTTGATGTGTTTGTGTAATGTATATGATCTTACTGTGTTGATGCTATTGACAACACAACCAATAGCAGTGATATCTTATTCAGAAAGGGGCAAAACTTCCACAACAAAGTTCAATACACTGATAGGCAAGTTGGTGGCACCGACCCTTAACATTTAGAGACATCAAGAAGCTACACATTTTGGTAGCACCGTGACCACCATCGATAAAACCAAATCATTTTGGGAAAAAATCACAGAGCTACAAGAAAGTTTTTTCAATACCACCAAGTGGTGACTCGATGGTACCGAGTCATCAAGATCAAGGGCAGCAAAGGAGCAAATTAGCTCGATGCCACCGATCTCCATCTTGGTGGCACTGACATGTTTTAATCATGACTCCGAAGCTACATAAAATACAAACTCGGTACCACCAAGATAAATCTTGGTGGCACTGACACTTGCCTTGGGATTACCAACATAGAGTTGTTGGTAGCAGCGAATGATAGGTCAAAGTTGCCAAAAAGCAAGTCGGTGCCCCCAACACTAACATTGGTAGTAGTGACTCAAGAAGATCAGATATGTGGCACCAACATTGACGATCAAGAACATCCACATTGAGCGGTCAGAGGCACCAATCCACAAGCGTTGATCAAGCATCAGTACCACCAACACCCACCAATACCACCAACATTGTGTGATATGTGTGTTGATACATAAATGGCCCATGAAACTGACACTGACAATCATGTAGATAGTCAAACATGTTGATACCACTGACACAAACTTGGTGATACCGACCTAGTGCAGGCAGGGCACCCCCAAGCTATAAAAGGGAAATCATGGGGTGATCAAACATCACATCCAATCACTCCCATCTACTCCATCAGGAACCTAACAAGTTTGAGAAATGACAACAACAATCCGACAATTAAGATATTCTTTGACCTATCTTCTTCTCTTCCATCTTCTCTTCTTCCAAGCAATGGCAACCAAGCATTAAAATCCATATGGCGCCCTTGTTCCTCATAAGTTGGTTCCAAAGCCAATGAGGGTGTCCCTTCTGGATGAAGCTAGGAACAAGTGTCATGTGGTTCTACAGAAGAAGGAGATCATACCCACTCAATATGGGGACAGAGACTTCCTCACTAAGGTCGATTTCACAGGGAACCTCCGGTGTGTTTGCAGTGGACAAGGCATGGTAGGATATCACCCTTTATTTGGTGATTGGCCAACATATGCAAACCTAATCCACAAATTCCTAGCCACATTGCAGGTCTACTGCATCCCCGAGCATGGGGAAGTATGTGAGGTTGTATAGATGAAATTCCAAATGTTCAACACTGACCGCCACTTGACGTTCACAAAATTCAACACCATCTATGGATGGCTCATGGGTGATGTTTGCTTCATTCCAAGTGAATTTGACTACAAAATGATGTGGATATAGATGAATGCACTTCTACATGGTTCATTATCAACTGGAATCTATATTCAGTGATAGACATTGAGCATCCCTTTTCTCAAATTCTTTGCCACTACCCGATGAACACCATCTTTTCTAGGTTAACATGAGGGAAAGGGAAGGTCTAGAAGGTAGACCTATATGTCATGTGGTCACTCTTAACCATGAGGAAGGAGAGTGTCAAACTATCAACCTCGGTTCATTCTTCCTCCTTCACACTGTGGTTGTGAAAAATCCAACTCGAAAAGGCACCCCCATTCATTTTGGGGGCTTTTCACCCCACTGACCATGCATCTCTGACTCGATCTATCAAAGACCATCCATCTCCCAATGATGTCCAAGATTGATTTCAAGCACTTCAAGTGGGTCCACATTGTCTCCAAATATTAAGGAAGGGTGTACACCTACTACACTCTAGATGGACAGTTGTAGGGGAGGGATCTCCCAGACCCCATCTCTAGTTTGAGAGGCATGCATCACCTTTATTTTCCAATAGGGGAGAGGATTATGTCCTACTAGGATAGAGGGAAAACACTGAGTTTGAGGCACAAGAAGAAGAAGTAGCAGGGGAAAAAGATGAAGCATCCACTCCTTTTGTACCGCGTAGGGGCATGCACCATATCCCTTGTTTACATGCATCTTTGATCTCCTTGTCTCTAGAACCTCCACCATCAGGTGGTTCCTTATCCATGGAGGGCATGTATGGGATGTTGCATTCCATTCAGCACAGGCAGCAATAGCAGTCAACCACCACGATTTAAGTCCATGGTATTCACGAGCAGTGTTAGAAACATGTGATCATTGATAATGAGCATCTTCTCTTGGTCATCTATGAGAACATCCACATGTGCTTGAAACACGTTGAGTTTCATTAAAAACCACTCTATGGTCATTACTATAGTCAAGGAAATTTTTCTAGATACCCTCAACCACCAGACATGCATGTCCAACCTCCACAGTTCACTACAACCTACTACCCACTAGATCCATGAATCCCTATGGGAACATTTCCTCCACCACCATAATGATCATTTGGAACCCCATTCCACATATTTGTTTGATTCTTGACTACTAGGACATGGTCAAACTCAATCTTGGGGGTGATGGAATGGGTTTCTCTTGCATTGTCTTCTATTTATTTTAGCTAATTTGCATATTACTATGCTTTGATTGGGGGTGATGGAATGGGTTTCTCTTGCATTATCTTCTATTTATTTTAGCTACCTACATGGCCCAACGATCTTTTAGATATTTTTCCCGTAGTAATTCTAGGTACTATAGCATGTAACGTAGGCTTAGCTATTCTAACCAACTGAGCTATTTCCCCCTTACCCCCTCAAAAGTCACCCACCGTTCCCCTTTGGGAATATACGAGAAGGCTTGGTTAGGGTAATGGGCTTGAAGACAAATTAGGACCAACAAGTTCAGTCGTTAAACGTAATGAGTTGGAGGAAGTGAAAACTGGCTCAATTATCGGGGGAGGCAGAGGGAGACTATGCTGACTTCGGGAGTCCAGGTACCAAGGTTGCAGTCCCATCCATGGCCCCTCAACAACCAACTCCTCTTTCGACATATCAAAACACCTCCCAGGTAACTTCTGACGTACATCTTCCCATCAGTCAAAGGAAAGGTGTTCATTTCCTACACTCAGCATATGATTATTAATTTCTACTCTACCACTAATCTTGGTGCTAACTTTGCATGTTTTACTACTGCTATCTCTGGTGTTTCTATACCAAAGACGACCACACAAGCTCTTCAACATCCTTCCTGGCGTCAAGCTATGGACACTGAAATGGATGCTCTTCGCGAGCCACAAGACTTCAGATAAAGGAATGAGATATTATCGGTTTGCATGTTCCTTTTCTTTGATTTTTCATCACATTAGTAGGATACATGTCTATATGGTGTGATTGTGGAGTGTAATTAATCATGATTGCATCAATTCAGTACAAAGAGTATGCTCAATGCTTCTAAAATGAAAGTAAAATTGTCAAAATACCTGAATCTATTTTGATGCCCTATCTTTTAAGCTAATTTTCTAAGTCTAAGATTGCATTAATAGGAGGAATTTTTTGGGTTAATTAGCTTGAACACATACTATATGAATTAAAAAAAAATCTAACCTAAAGGCTTGTCTTATGACAAGGATGTTTGAGCCTAAACCAACCAAATAGCAACATGATCACTAATGTGCATTTTATAAATAAACTCTAAGGTTACCATGTTACACAAGTTGATAGGAGAAGGACATATCATGGTTGGGAAAGACAATGTTTTTTAGTCATGTGATCTCATCCACCTTCCATCCATTTTCATTCCCCACCACATGATGATCAAGTTTAATCCAAGTTATCTTCTTTTTTTTTGCATTGCATGGAATGTTAGGCAGCATTCAGAGTAGTTCAATTTTAGTTGCATTAGAAAAGAAAATACAAAATGTGCATTTCATCTTATTTGAGCATTTTAGTTGCATTATAAAATTTCACATATATTGCATCCATCATTGCATATCAAACATGATGTGTATCTTGTCTCCAATTTATTCTCCTCCATTAAAGAAGAGAAAAGAAGTACACATCCTTACTCCTTCTCCAAAAGACGAAATGTATATACATACACATACATATATATAGTCAAAAACCCAAGCGTGAATCTTGTATCTTGCTAAAATATGGGGAAGAAAAAAAAGGTAATAGAAAAAGAAATAAAAAGGAGAAAAGGAGGAAAAGGAGTCCTAAACTCTATTTTCATACTATTCTCTCTAATTATACATAAGTAAAAAGTCGAAATGTTCTTCATGTACACACCTCTTCTCTTACTCATTAGGATGAGTCATCTTTTGCATGCATCATTCCACCCTTATAGTAGTCAATAAAAGGCATACATTTCATGTCATCCATCTTGTATGTACATCATATTTTATTGCTTGCATAAATAATTTGGATGATTCTTGTGATGCATGTTTCATAGCCACTGATTTTTTTCACCAATTGCTCAACATGGAATGCCACTTAAATGATTATTTCCCTCATTCCTGTCCATATGGGGAACCGCTTCCAACATAGTTTATGCAAGTAGATCAAAACAATGTAGATAGGGAGATCACATAGTGCATCAAGCATGTGTCCCACTGACCATGTTATTAACTATCCCATATGTATAGTATTTCCATTGATCTTGTTGGTGACATCTTTAATGAACATTATTGATCACTTTAGAGTGGTTACTATTCATTGGTTGGTGAGGGCAGGTTTGGGACCGATAAGCGGTGGCGACTAAGTCAAATAGTTCGAGGTATTTATCTTCTTGCTGACTCTTTCAAACAAATCCAAGAGTAGAGTTTCTCAAGGACGAGAAACATTCAAGCTTGAAGGATTTTGATGCAGTGATTTTGAGTTGCCTATTACATGCTAATTTCCTAGATTTTTAAGCACAAATGTTCTATATTATATTTCAGAACAAGGGTGAATAATTATTGATGAAAATGATCTTAAATGCAATGTGTGTCATGGTGAAACCACAAATCCTAATGAATTCTTTAAATCTTTCTTACAGCCATCTTTATTTAGCCTTTTCAATCTCTATCTATAGTTAATAACATCATATCAACCTTATCCTAGGCCTATATGATCAAGCCTCACTTAGTAATAGTTTCTGGTGAACGATTCCTTGAGTTCGACACTCAAGCCTCAATTGCCCTTGTTACACAACATGTACACTTGACTATCACACACACATTATACACATGTCAAGTCCATTCTCATAATATCTTAAGTCTAGAACAACTGGAAGACATAATTAGAACATGGTGATGTATCAAGAACACATGTGTTCTCTGGATCGCGACTTCAAGAACATCTGCTTTTCCTTCATCCGAAGAGAACACATTCCACTTGTTGACGCTCTGGAAACCCTACTTCCTGGTTTGACATCTAAGAATACCAGACCTTCTCTTTCAAAACTCATATGCTCTCTCAACCTGCCTATTGCATGGTCATTGACAACATTACTAATGATGAGGGAAGGCTTTGTTCCATGACATCAAGATGTATCTCTCAAATCAGGTCATTCCTGAAAGTCTTTCTCAGGGAGAGCAACATGCACTCAAATGGGGAGCCATGAAATTTTTCCTAGGGGCAAAACAACTATATTGAAGATTCTACAACCAGACTCTACTCTGATGCGGCGATAAGGCTGAAGCAAAAACTCTCATGAAGGATGTCCATGTAGGATCATGCGACACACATATGAATGGATTTATCCTAGCCAATGAAAATACAACTCCTAGGGTACTACTGGAACACCATGTAAATAGACTATTTCCAACATCTACAAATGCCAAGCTTACCAAATACATGGTGACTACATCCATTCACCTACAATCAACTTTGCAATATGTCCATGCCTTGACCATTCTTAGCTTGGGGGTCGACATGATTGGGAAAATCAATCATGAGGCATCAAACAAAAATTGCTTCATTCTAGTTGCAGTTGATCACTTCACCAAATGGGTAGAAGCAGTGTCCATCACCAACCCATCAGCCATCAAGCCATCAAGTTCCTTAAGAACAATATCTTAAGCCGGTATGGGATACCACACAAGATCATATACAATAAGAAAAAATTCATCACGAAGATTGTCAAAGAGTATCTAAGGTTTTTGGGCATCAAACATCACTGAACGTTACCCTATAGTCCTTAGATGAACTGAGTTGTAGAAGCTACCAACAAGAACTTTACAAATATTATGAAAAAGATAATAAACTCACATGGCAATTAGCACGAGCTTCTTCCGATTGCCCTGTGGGCCTATCATGTTGGTTATATGCCCTGAGAGAATCATATGATTGCAATGACACATCTTATATAGTTGATTTGATTATTAATAAAGGCAATTTTAATTATTATTATGTTTGCTTCAGTATAAGACAATAAATAGATATAATAATATCCTAAGAATGTATGACTCAATGACATGTGATTTATGGTTGAGGACCTAAATATGGGATTAGTTGTATGTTAAGAGTATTCATTCTTGTCTAAGTCTCTGGTCAGATATTATTGTGGAAATTAGGACAAAAATAATACATTAAGACTAGTATGTATTTTCATTAATGATTATGACTAATAGTCTAAATATTGGATAACAATTCAAACACATAGGTATTTGTTATGAACATGTGTACTAAAAAGACCCACCTCAAGTTTGAAACATGGAAGCCAATAATGACAATCAGAACATACCTTAATGTGACAGTGGTGATTACAATCCTTAGACCTGAGTTCACTGTACTTTAATATTACTCAACATGACCTTGATAAGGGTTGTTATACAAGTAGAATTAGGAGCATTGTGGCACATGTGGATTATTGTGAGTGACATAGATGGAACTTTTCCCTCCCATCAGAGTGATATGCTGACCACTTGACGAGACTATGAAATGCATGGCCAGTATCATGTGAGTCAATATATGATGTTAAGATCATGTATATCTTAAATAGTCTAATCTAGATCAAGAAACAATGATTTAACATCAATAGGATGACATTTCCATGCCCCATATTCAATCTATATATTACAGATAAAGGGACTACACATTCACTATAACACTGGTCATGATGTTATGTTAAAGTTATTATCCAAATTCTTCAATTACTTGGGTGGCTTGAAGTCTTCCTAGATACCAATCATTGCTTGTGAAGTTGTAATTTGATTATGGACATCACGACCAAGGTAATGTAGAGCCTATAGGGCCAAACACATATGATACATTAGAATAGGAGTATATTTGTGGTCATGAAGGAAAATGATCCAAGTCATATTGATTACTAAAATGTTTAGGTAATCAACTAGAACAATACAAGAATACAATCCAAGACAATTGGCTAAAAGGTTTAAGTTGATTGATTATACTTAATTTATTGACTTATATGATAAGTCAACCAGTTAACCTAAAGCAATCGGTTGGAGTTTTCAGTTGGGTGTCTGAAAATTAGTAAACTGATTAACGTAATTAATTGATTGATTAATTAAGGCATGATTCTAGAATATTCTAACTGCTTGTGTGTCTGTCTACTAGCAGACCACTCTAAATGCAGATGCTACCTTTTTGTTTCCTAGCATTTTAGAAATCATGCTTCCTTGCCTCTCCTAGTTAAACGGGCATGATGGTTGGGTCATTGACATTCTCTTGTACATGAGAACCCTATCTGTCATTACCCATGAGAGAGAGAAGGATAGTGCAATGCTAGCATGTTGCTAATGAAAGGATGCTCCATCCATGTCGGTTCAAGCGACGCAACGAGGAGTTCCATTCCATCACTGAGGACTACGTAGAGATGCAAGCACCGTGTGATTGTGTTCAGAGGACATCTTTGAGGACCATCCCTGCACCATTGTGAGCAATGCACACAACTACACAAGGACATCACTGCACTTGTTCTACAACAAGGTTTACCTCATGCACCCTCTTTCTGAATACATCATTTTTTACAGCATCTGCTTATAGGAAACGTGGAGGAATTTTTTTTTGGGTGTGTTTTTTGACTCCATAATTCCTAGCATACAACACTTCTACCAGGACATCCACAAGAGCTATGCCATATTCTCTAGTATATAGAATTGAAGCAGTCTTTCCAATCAAGATCCAAATTACTTCACTTCCCATATTGTGAGAAGCAGACATTTTCAAGGTAGAGTGGCTTTAGGATCAAAACTATTGCCTCAACATCCTTGAAGAACGATGGTAAAGAGCTTTACATCATGCACAATGTTTTCAAGAAAGAACATCTTGAGCATTTAACAAGAGGGTTTCAACCGAATAGTTTTCAAAAAGCAACTTGGTACTATGCGAAGCTACCATGCATATTGTGGATATACCTCAGTCCCAGCATCATCACATGCATCCTACTCATCCATGAATGGATCCTCCTCATTGCATGTAGAAACATGATGGCAACCCCATAAGATTCTGACAACAACTAAAATTGGCTCAATCAGACAACCGACGGCTGAGAAAATGACAAGACAATGGAATCATTCAGATTGTAAATCATAACACACATTTAGGACATCTTCAATCTCCAAACCACAAAAAACAACAAGAAGTCAAGAACCAGATTTCTTCATCAAGGGTCAAAATGGCCAAATTGAAGTGTAAAAATAGAAGTTATACTTTCATTGAGATAGATGTAGCTGAAATCTGCACAAAAACACCACCAGAGAGAGTGATATGAAGATCCTCTATCACTGTAGCATCACCTCCAACAACAATGCCAGAGAGGGATGACAGAATGCCATGATCCCCTGGTCTAAGGTTGTTGGATTAAAACAATTAGTTGGCTCTCTTTCTCTCTCCTCTCGCCACTACCATCATCCAATCATCTCTAAGTTGATCGCCAATGATGGTGCTTTGTGTGAAGAAGAAATGAGAAGCGTGATTAACCATCCTCCCATTCCCATCTTTAAAAAAAACTTCTACAAAAGTTGCAAACAGTTCCCTGGATTTTCAATAGAGTTTTTAGAACCTTATAAAAATCATAAAATATCATAGGAAAATAAAAAATACAAATAAAATACCAAAAAATAGTGAATATGTGAAAGCGCATTGACTTAAATAGTTGAAAATCCACATTTTTAAAAGAAAATAATTATAAGATCTAACTACGATCACCAGGGTCTCTAACCATAATCTAAAACTGGACCAATTCTATAACGACCTCACTTTTCAGCATCCCCATTTAATAAAATACCTTAAAGATGAGAGCCATTACCTGAAATTCCCAAGATCCAAAATTTAACAAATAGAAAATAATTTCCATTACTTCACAAATGTTATTTGCATGATATAGAATGATGCTCTTCTAAGGAGTTACATGAATTTCCAACATGGAACAAATACATATGAGAAGAAATATCTAACTAATCCTCCTTTACTTGACTTTAATGTATTCAATTGATGTCATCTGATTCATCATGTATTGATATCTTCATATTTTCCATTTACCTAAAATGACATGAAACAAAACACAACAACACTAAAATTCTTAATGAATCTCCAGTAGTAGCCTGCCAAACCCAGAAAACTATGAACCTCTATCGATGTCTTGGGATATTCCCACTCCATCACCGACTGTACCTTCTTCGGGTCCAAACAAACGCCTTTACCAGATATGACGTTACCAAGAAAAGATACCTCGGTCAATCAGAACTCACACTTACTAAACTTGGCATACAACTTGTGCTTCCTCAACAACATTAACGCCCGATGAAGGTATTGCTCATGTTGTTGACTGTCCTTTAAGTATATCAAGATATCAACGATAAAAATGACCACAAACTAATACAGGTACGTCCTAAACACCTTGTTCATCAGATACATAAAATCTTACAACGCGTTGGTTAACCCAAACGGCATAACCACAAACTCGTAGTGACCATACCTAGTCCTAAAGTAGACTTGGGTATGTCATCTGTCTTGATCCCCAGTTGGTGGTATCCTGACCTTAGGTATATCTTTGAGAACATGTGGCACCTCTCAAGTGATCAAATAGATCATCAATCCTTGGAAACAGGTACTTGTTCTGTATAGTGACCTTGTTTAACTGTCGGTAATCTATGCACAACCTCATGGAACCATCTTTCTTCTTAAAAAACAACACGGGAGAACCCCAAGGGGAAGTGCTTGGTCTGATGAAACTCTTCTCCAACAACTCATGTAACTATTTCTTTCACTCTAACATCTCTATCGGTGCCATCCTGTATGGTGACTACGCTATGGGTTGTGTTCTAGGGACAAGATTGATCTCTAAGTCAACCTCTCTATGAGGGGAACACCAAGACACTCTTCAAGAAAGACATCCTCTAACTCTCTCACTACAGGCACCTCCTGGATACTAAGACTCCTCACCTTGGTATCCACAACATGTGCCAAGAAGGCCTCACACCCATGTCTCATCATCCTCTATGCTATCATAGCCGACACCAAACACATAGGAAGAATCTTCCTATCTCCTTGGAAGATCCACAAAACATCTCCATCATGGAATGTCGCCTCTTTGGAACTACAAGCCAAAACAACCTTATACTTATCCAAGGTGTCCATTCCTAAGATCACATTGACTCTATGCATATCAAGTGGCATAAGGTCCACTTGAATGATATGTCTTGAGAAAGAAAGACCGCAAGATGGACACACCTCACACAACTTAAAGAATGTTCATGCACAAAGATTTAAGGTTCATGTAAGAGGAGTTAATTAACTAGGATTACCATACAACCACAAAACCTAGATCAAAGATGTTGTCTCTCCACTTGTGACTATGTCTTAGGGAAAGATTAGGTGCATGCAAAGTAAAAGTAAGCATTAATCAAGGAGAGATCTATATAACTCGCCTTAGAGTTGATGTAGAAACTCCAAATAGAAAGGTAGCTTGAAGAAGAAAGGTAAGAACCTTAGCTTGAGCACTCCTCTCAGTCAAGATAGATCCACCTACAAGAAAGAAGCAAACCTTTGATTAAGGAATCAAATAAATAGAAGTTCTTCAAGCTCTAACTCAAGCACTACCTATACAACTATGGTGGTAACTCCAACTTGTATGGAACCTTCCCAACACGTGCCAAATTAGGGTATGGTCCCATGAACCTAGGATCCAACTTACCCTACCTCTTAAACCGCATCACACATTTCCAAGGAGAGACCTTAAGATACACCCAGTCTCCAACTTAGAACTCAAGTGGTCTACAACGGTTATCAACATATGACTTATGTCTATCTTGAGATGCTTTCAATTATTGTTATATCACCTTGATCTTCTTTGTAGTCTGTTGTACCAGATTAAGACCCAAAAGCTGATAATAACCTATCTCATATCAACAGAGAGGTGACCTACAACATCTTCCATACAAAGCTTCATATAGTGTCATGTCTATGCTCCTCTGACAACTGTTGTTGTAGGCAAACTCTATCAGGCTCAGGTGCACATCCCAACTACCAAGAAACTGTAAGACACATGCTCTCAATAAATCCTCCAACGTCTGAATGATCCTATCAGACTGACCATCTATCTGTGAATGAAAAGTTGTACTAAACCTCAGATGTGTCCCCATGGCTGTATGCAGACCTTCTAAAATACGACTCGTAATCTGTGGACCTTTGTCAGATACTATCGTAATGGGGATACCATACCACCAGACTATCTCATCCACATATATTTGTGCCAATTTCTCTATTGTATACATCGTCTTGACAGGCAAGAGGTGAGATGATTTGGTCAACCTATCGAGTATAACCCAAATGGAATCATGTCATTTGGTTGTCCTAGGAAGCCAACCACAAAGTCCATGGTGATATGATCCCATTTTCACCGTGTTATTGGCAAAGGTTGTAACATTCCTGCTGGCTTCTCATGCTCTCCCTTGACCTGGTCACAAACTGGACACCTAACAACAAACTCTGCCACGTCCCACTTCAGACCAAACCACCAATATAGATCCTTTATAGTATGGTACATCTTAGTACTTCCAGGATGCATAACATACATCGAGGAATGAGCTTCTTCAAGCACCATCTTTCTCAGAACATCAACATCTGGAACCACTATCATGTTGTGATAGAGTTTGTATTATCTTTGTCTCAATTTCCAAAGCAGAATGAAATAAATAGAATATATCGAAGCTTTTTTAAAAAAGACTGACATAAATCGACAATTAATCTAAATATAAAGCTAATTTAGAAAGTTATATGAACACTAATAGAATCATAACCATCTAGACAACAAATAGGTTACTAAGGAGGGTTTCCACATTAACTATAAACAAAACAAGGAAAAAGGATGAAGTTTTTTCCCTCTATAATGGAGAGTCTGACTTCATAGTTAACTCGAGTCTCTGACCGCCAACAACTTGGTGTCCTCCCACCACCAACTTGTATCCTTTTCTTCTATGGAATCCTAAACAGTTGCTCTTTTAGGAAACCTAGGGTACTTGAATGCTCCTTCTGTGAAGTTGTTGCTCCTCTGAGGGGTTCAAGATAAGGGATTTGGTTGCGTTGCCTGCAAATTCTCATGTAAAGCCTGATTTTTTAAGTGAGGATATGTTTGGCTGCAAGAGGGTGGACTTAGGTGGATGGAGCTCAAAGGAAAGAGATCGGTAGATGGTTTTCGAGCAAGCCCAACTTGAGAGGAAAAGGAGGTTGGGACTAAGGCAGCAGAATGTGACCACTCTGAAGATTTAGGTAATTTCTTTATTTTTAATGATCACCATAAACTGTAATCATTACTCCAATTCTCCACTCCCTAAATTGTAAATGCAATGTAGAGGTAAATAAATAGTGTATCAGGGGAATATATGAATTAGGTAACTACTTATTTCTTAGATCAATTGAATTTGATAACTGCTTAGTCTATCATACCATCATAGTCTTTAATCAACTCCATCCATCTCCTTCGTCTCATGTTCAACTCATGCTTTAAGAAGATATAATGATGGTTCTTATAGTTGGTGAAGATATGACACTCTCTCCATACAAGTAGTGCCTCTAGATCTTAAAGGCATGAACCACTGATGCAAGCTCCAAATCATGTATCGGGTAGTTCTCCTAGTGTTTCTTAAGTTGTTGCAAAGCAAAAAAAATCATGTTCTTGTCCTACACCAACACACATCCCAAACCATTTTCAAAACATCACAGAAGATGATGTAGCCTTTCCCTTGTTCTGGAAGAACTAACACCGGCACACTGCTCAACTTCTCCTTCAACAGTTGTAAAGAATGCTGACACTTGTCATCTCAAACAAATGGGACACCCTTCCTGATCAACTTGGTTAGGGGTAACACTACAACATTGAAATTCTTAAGGAATCTCTTGTAGTAGCCTACCAAAAGTAGGAAACTCCAAACCACCGTCGGTGTCTTGGGTTGTTCCCACTCCATCACTAATTGTACCTTCTTCGGGTCCATACAAATGACTTTAGCATATATGATGTGACCAAGAGAAGACACCTTAGTCAACCAGATTTCACACAAACTAACTTAACGTACAACTTGTGCTGCCTCAACAATGTTAACACTTGGTGAAGGTGTTGCTCATGTTGCCGAATGTACTTGGGAGTACATCAAGATATCATTGATAAACATGACCATAGACTGATCCAGGTATGGCTTGAACACCATGTTCATCAGATTCATAAAAGTTATTGGCGCATTAGTTAACCCAAACGGCATAACCACAAACTCGTAATGTCCATACCTAGTCCTAAAATAAGAATTAGGTATGACATCTGTCATAATTCTCAGTCGGTGGTATCTAACCTCATGTCTATCTTTGAGAACACTATGGCACCCCTCAACTGATTAAACTGGTCATCAATCCTTGGCATCAGGTACTTGTTCTTTATAGTGACCTTGTTCAACTGTCAATAATCTATGCACAACCTCATGGAACCATCTTTCTTTGTAACAAACAATACAAAATCACCCCAAGGGGAAGTGCTCTCCAACAACTCCTACAATTATTTCTTCAACTCCAACATCTTTGTTGGTGCCATACTGTACGGTGGTTGCACTATGGGTTGTGTTCCAGGGATAGGATTGATCTTAAAGTCAATCTCTCTAGGAGGGGAACACCAAGAAACTATTCAGGAAAGACATCCTTAAACTCTCCCACTACATTTACCTCCTGGATACTAGGACACCTCACCTTGGTATCCACAACATGTGCCAAGAAGGCCTCACACCCATGTCTCATCATCCTCTCTGTTATCATAGATGACACCAAACACGTATGAAAGAATCTTCATATCTCCTTGGAAAATCCATGAAACATCTCCATCATGGAACATCACCACCTTAGAACTACAATCCAAAAACACCTTGTACTTATCCAAGGTATCCATGCCTAAGATCACATCGAATCCGAGCATATTAAGTGGTATAAGGTCCACTTGAATGTTGTGTCCCTAGAAATAAAGAACGCAAGATGGACACACCTCACACAACTCAGGGAAACCAACTAACTGAAGACTATTAGATCTACTACTAACAGGAGGGTAACAACTACTTATCACCTCTCTAGTGATAAAAGAGTGTGTCACACCCGGGTCAACTAAAATAGATATGAAAGAATAAGAATACAAATAAGAATGAAAAAGTTTCATTTGACCTATCACGACACGTGGGTTGACCACTCCCTCTGGTTGACTCATAGTGTATAATCCAGATGTTGCATGTTTTCATCCTTGTCCTCTGCTAGCTGGTCCAGAAGACCCACTTGTGACATCTGACCACGTCCTCTACGACCACCATTGTTGAACTGTTGCTGATGGGAACCTCACTAACTCTACCTCGACTGGTGTGTCACTTCTTAGTCCTTCATAGGGAATGCCCACCTAATATGCCATACTGCCCACACTTGTGACAAGTCCTTGAATCATAATACAGCCTAGATGGCCCTGTCACTGACACAGACGATGCACTGCATGCTCCTATTGGTGGAAAACAACATCCTCTGTCCTTGTTCGGGGACCACTGTGATGACATTCTTGATATCGACTCGGAGAAAACTAACTTTTGTTGTGACTGAGATGAAAAAAACCCTGGCTTCTTGAAACCACCAGACGAATATTCCTAAAACTGAGTTGGCTCTTCTTAATGTTGTCTTCACACTTATCGATAAAAGACCTCTCAATCCTCCTTACTGACTCCACAAAGGTAGAGAACATCTTGTTGTTCTCCAAAATAAACATCATCGTTAACAACTTCATGCTCAAACCCTTCTCAAACCTACAAATTCTCTCCTTCTCTATTGCTGCCATATGAGGATAGAACCTCAAAAGCTCCATAAACTTCACTTCATACTCATTCATCACATCGAGCATTATCATATCTTCTCAAACTATGCTATCTTCTCATCTAGACACGTCTTGAGGAAGTATCGGCTCACAAAATCCCATTGAAACTCTTCCCAACCAACCACAACTTCATGTCTCTTCTCCTCCTCTATGTCCCACCAGTGGCCAACACTGCCCTTCAACAGGTAAACTGCATGCTTCACCTTGTCCTCTTCTGAGATATTGAGGAACTTGAATGCCTTCTCAAGCTCCATTAACCACATATATGCATCTAATGGATCCGTTGTATCCACATACTCGATCGCTCCAACATGTCTCATCCACTCAAACGTCTTCCCAGAACCCTGGGATTCCATATTAAGGATAGTTGTCCTAGTTTGAGGTAAGGGTGCTCTATCTACTATATGTGTAATCATCACCATGAGCTAGAAAACATGGATCGGAAAGTAGGATTTTCTATGGCTGTGGGGTCAAACTAAGGCATCGCAGGCTGCTCCAACCCTATCACTGGCACTCTATCTTCATGTGCCTACCTCCTAGAGTCACCTCCTGGCATGACGTAACTACTCTTAGCATGTTCTTCATGTTCTCTAGACATATCTACATAAGCATAAGCTATAATTAGATATGTTGGATTACATAAGAACATACACAAACCCTAGTCCTATGTCCATATAGACTCAGGGAACCTAAAGATCTAATACCAACCTAATGTGTGACAACCCACCATGCCAAAATGTGATAACTCAAAACAAAACACACGATAGACAACTAACAATCTCACTACCAGAAAAGCGAATAAATTAAAATGGATTTATACATTATAATCATTTTCAGAAACATTACATAAGGGTCCAACAACTTGTATCATATCAGATACCATATCAAGTATTTACATAATGTCCAATGGCATCAGCCACAACCTGTATACAAAAGAGATGTTCCACATATACATGTCATATACAAACAAAGGCATACTTCCAAAACTTGAGTTGTATACATATCATCTACAAAACATCCCATGCTCGGACCTAACCATATAGGGATGACTCTAGGACTCTACAAATAATATCCAACCTTCTAACTATACTACTCTGAATGTTGCTCTTCCTCAACACAACAATCCTAACCGCGCCACTGACGACCACCTAAAAAGATGTGGTGACCCACGAGATGAGACCCATGTCCCAGTGAGAGATATAACTCTCAACCAATGGTTATTGATTACAACATGTTATACTAATAAGAAAGTTAAGCAGATTAAGTGGTTTAAACAGATTAGATAAGTTAAGCAGGCTAAGTAACTAAAATAGATAAATCATGACTAGCACAATATATAAGGAAACATGTAAGGATACCACTTTCTATACAGTTAATTTCTCTTATCCAATTATATAACAACTATACATTACAAGAAATAAGGCAAGGGTTAACATCCAATGTGTAGTGTGTTTAACCCTAAATAGATATACTACATGGTTGGATTATGTCTTTTATTAAGCCATGAGGAGTTGAGGTATACCACTTAATTCCAACTGACCACTTCTAAGTCAAAATCAGTTCCATACAAGATCTAGGAGAACTGGACTCCTATGATCTCATTCATCCTCAATCAGTACAAGTTTGTCGTAGTGACATATAAATCCATCTACAAAATAACCTAGTTCGTTCCTGATATATATATCAAAACATTAGTGAACTAGTGTATTCAAAAACCCAAACATCCGAGGTACAACCAAAGTTGTCCTCAATCTCATCGTATATACAAATATTTGAGATATGATCGCAACCCTCCTCCTACTAAGGTATGATCACAGCCATCCTCAAAATCTTTGGATCAGGATGACAAGGATTCTCAAGCACCCCGCATACTCAACCAATTATGCTCCGAGTTTCCCTTAGGAATAATCATTTCACCACCCAATAGGTTTTGACATTGGAATGGATCTATGACACATGGCACTACATGATTAGGGTTTCACTTGATTAGCTAATGCCAATTGGTTATATTTTAACTGCATCAATCAAGTTATAGACAAACCCTAAAAGAAATCTAAAAAAACATGGGTAGATTACAACCTCGAAAGATATAAAATATATGAAATATAATTTTTATCACATCATCAAATGGTACTATTTCACTACCATACATGTATCCATACTCATCATTATACCATCACAAGTACAAGTCCTTGTCACATCATATAGATTAACTATGAAACCCCAAACCATTCTTTTTGGTTGAACATACTTAATTATCATAATTGGGTGCTCAAATCTTAAAAAAATAATATGAGGTGCTTTTATGTCATGTGACAAGATTAAATTTAAAATTTGGTCCAATTTGGACACTTTTGTGCAAGTTATGCAATTTTATGCGCATTTTGGACTTTTCTACAATTTAGAAAAATTGGAGGTTTTACTTGCAATTTGTCCCATGAATAATACTCCTTATATGTTTTCTTATCATACTTGAGCTTTTTGATCCATGGTGTTCTTAATTGAACCTTGGTTTGGTGGTGATTCTCTTCTATGGAAAATTAGGGTTTACTCCTTCATGTGTGAGCTACCTTTAGGAGCCATCAACCGATGGTCCCCCTATTTGGTTGACATATGGTGGTCACTAACATGTGGTGACAACCGATAGTCATCCTATAAGGCCATATTTTGATGGTTTTTCTAGTTTGGTTCACTTGGACAGATGGTTCACTTAAAAGAAGTATCAAACGATGGTTCATCACCTAGTAAGTTAGGGTTTGAACAAATGATGGTTTCCCAAGCATAACAACCGAACACCCTAGGAGGTCATCATATGGCGGTCTAGAAGACTTCCTCAACTGGTGGATCTTCTTCTTACATGTCCATGGTAGCTCTAGGCCATGGATACATGGAGAGCTACTAGGACACCTCATGCTTCTTCTCTCCCATATCCTTAAGCTTTATATACTTACCCTTAGGTAGACAAATGAAACCTTTATACCCTTATCTCTCCCCTACCATCCATAGATTCATATTCCCCTTCTTGGGGGTGGAGAATGTGCCCAGGGTAGAAGAAGGTGGGTGATCTCCTTGTGTAAGTGGCTAGAGCTCGGATCTACCCTTCTTTTAAAGTTTGTGGAGCATCTTTGTTTGTTTCAGCCTAAACTAGTAAGTTTCTCCTTCCCTCTTTCGTTTCTTTGGTTGTTCTTCTTCCTCCTACCTTCTTCCTAGATAGAACCAAGGTTTTCCATGGTAAATCTTACTCTAAAGCTCAAAGAACCTGCCTTTCTTGCTCCTTCTACTTAGGGTTTGCTTCTTTTATGGAGAAAGGTGCTAGATGGCCGAGTTCAAAAGTTATGCTAGGGTTTTCTACTCTCCTTAATCGAGTTTCCTGATTTTTAGGGACTGACCTTCTTCCTAGAGGCGAGTTTTATAACCCTCTTCTCATTTATTGCTTACTACAAGCTTTCTTATTCTTGTTCTTACTCTAAAACAAAGATCTAAGCATTTAGAAGCTATGCTTGCATATGGTTTTGATTTTTATGCTATTTCTTGCCTAGTTCCCAGCTCTAGATGAACCTAAAACTATGTGCAGATTCTTCCTAAGGTAAAGGAATACTTATGTCAGGTTGGTATCACAACTGATGGTGCTAAGCACCTATCAAACATGGTACGTACTTAGGTTTCTAAGCTATTTTCTTCTTTACACATAAACTGATGGTCATACTTTTGTGACAATTGATGGTGTTGTCTTCATGACAGCTGATGGTGATGACCAATGGTTACAACCAATGATCACACCTCAGGTCAGTGTTAGGCTCTTTTGGAAGCTTAATGATCAATGGTTTAAGTACCCTAAAAGTTGGCACAATCGATGGTGACAGTAGCTCAACATCCGATGGAGATAGATGATGGTAGTGCTAACCCCATCAACTAATGGTGGTCCAATAGACCACAACCGATGGTGAATCTAGGTTTCCTGTATTACTTCTTTTAAGCCCAAAACTATGGTTTCTAGGGTGAAATGAATCAAGGGTTAGACCTACACTCTAATCGATAGTTTTGAATGATGAACTTGACCCATTGGTTAAGATTGAATGCCTCAACATCCAATGGTTTAAATTGAAGCCTATAGTATAATATGCGAGTTCTAATAATTTTAATCAAATGGTTTTCCCTATGTGATCAACTTAAGAAGATTTTTTATTGATAAATGGATGGTTTGTTTTAAAGGTACAACTGATGGTAGGTTATATCCCTACAACTGATGGTACCCTTTATGTTATTAAACAAGGGATGTTTAGGGAAATATGGTGATTCTTTTTAGAACACAATTCAATGGATCTACAGGTGGTTTGTTCAAGGTGTATACTTATGTACACAACTAATGGTTTTACTTCCTCAAACACCAATGGTTCAGTATGTTGGTATGATTTGAATGATGTTGAAACCGATGGAGGTTTGCCCTTATTTATATAGTCTTACCTTTTCCCTCATATGAATAGAAATGATAATGACCATATTGTGTTGATATACAACCCTAATGGATATGATGTGTTACAACTGACCCTAGTATAACCAAGTGATGGTAATCGATTATGAACAACCCCTTGAATGATGAATAGAATCATGAAGTACTCTCTTATTATGGTTAAACTCTAGTATGCTATAAACTGATGGTTACACCTTGAGTTATATGTGGATCCACACTTGAGGATGGTATGGAATGTGGTGGTGATGCTTCACCTTATGCATCCATAATACAATGGGGATGCCATGAGTTAGGGTTTGGGTATGACTGTTGATTCGTAACATCAAAGTAACTTATCTTGTTGAACCTAACTCTAATGTTAATATATGATGGCAGTTAGTTACGCTACCCTTCCTTGAATGGTTAATAAAATGATGAAATATCCTTCCTAATGATTGATTGCAACTCTAATGTGATAACTAGTAATCATCATATATTTATTATTTATGCTTTCTTATGCCAAAATTGTACACTGTTAGTGTGATGATGGCCAATTATATAGCTTCCTTATACGTTGATATAATAAAGGAACACTCTTAAATGCTAAGATAACTCTGCAATGTTATCCTGTAAACATCTTTTAATTCTTTAAATGTAATATTATGTTGAGCTTGTGTATCACGTGTATGGTGATGTTTATTAAATCCTTGTTATAAGGCATGGAAAGATGATGGCGATCTTGTAGGGAATGATATGATGATCTTAATGACCTTTGGGCATGGTTGAGCCCTGAATGAGGTGTAATCCTCTTCATGATGTGACAAGGGTTGGAACCCTAGAATAATGTGATAAGGATTCATATCATGTGATGATGATGTGATGATGAGTATGACCTCATGAATGGCAAGTGAATAGTACCTTGTGATGTTACAATGGAAAATTATATCTCACACGTTTTATATCTTTTGAAGTTGTTATATAGCAATGTTTGCTAAAAATGAATTAGGTGTTGTATGTCCACTTATTTGATGAAGACTTAACTCACCCAATTGACATCACTAATCAAGTGAAACCCTAATCATGTAGTGCCTTGTGTCGCAGAACCATCTTTAGTGTCAGAACTTGCTGTATGGGGAAACAAGTATTCCTAAAGGAAACTCAGAGCGCATACATAACATGTTGAGTATGCAGGGGTGACAAGTTGAGTGCATATCCTTGTCATCCACAATTGCAAGTTGTGAATGATGGTTGTGGTCATGCCTTGGAGATTTGTTATATATGATGTGACTGAGTACGCTGCGGTTGTATCTTAGGTGGGTAGTGTCATGACCTGTACCAAGGGCGGACTAGGTGTTTCAGCTTGACTAAATGACGTTGTTGGTCGTTTTACTGATATGTAACTGCAATTTACTTGTACTGACCGAGGGGAAGAGATCTTAGGATGCCAAATCTCCAATATCTTGTAAGGAACTTATTGCGGCCAAGTGGTGGTCAGTTGGACTTTGAGTGGTACGACTCAAAACTCCCCAGGGTGTAATAAAAGATGTAATACAACCGTGTAACATATCTGTTTAGGGATATACACAACACTTCACATTGGATGATAACCCTTGTGTGTTCTCTTTACATAGAGATAATGCTTAGTGCATTAAAATATAGTAGATGTGCTTATGTTGTGGATATGCTCACGTTGTAGATGTGTATATATATATATATAGTAGCCATGCTTATGTTGATAGATATATTGCTTCTGCTGGTTATAATTATGGCGCTAGCTATCTCATGCAATTAGCTATGTTTATGATGCTAGCCATGCCTCTATTATTAGAGATGCCTATATTGCTAATCATGCTTATGCATATAGTTATTCTTATGCTATTAGCTCTACTTATGGTGTAGATCTGCTCAACCTATTAGACATGCTAATGTTGTTAGCTATGCTTATTCTACTAGACTTGTTCATGATGATATAGATACTACACTACTAGACTTGATTATATGATAGATATGCACATGATATTGAACTGGTTATACAATTAATAGATTATATGATGACAATCATGCTAATGATGATAATTTTTATTGGTTTCTTTATGTATCTTGTTAATAATCACTATTTTTATGGCTATTTGTTATACATGTTTAATCTACTTAAACTGTTTAATTGCTTAACCTACTATAATCAATAATCGGTGTTGACAATTATATCTTGCACTGAGACTGGGTCTCACCTGTGGGTCAGCACATCTTTTTATGTGATCAACAACAACTGTAGAAGTGAGGTAGAGCTATGATGATGGACCTTAGAGATGGTTGTTTAGTTTTCTAGTATGTCCTAGAGTCTCTCAGGTTTGGGTAGGAAAGTTTATACACGATGTTTCAAACAAATCGATCTTTTGTTAGCATGTTAATGCTTATACATGTGGTATATGTGGTTGATGTTCTATTGTGTAAATATGTTGTGGCTAAGGCTGTGGAACATATTGTATCAGATTCTTGGCATATTATGAATACATATAAGTTGTTGGGATTTAATGCATATGTTTTTGAGCATGTGGTGATATTGAAATCGATTTTAATTTACCCTCTTTTCTGGGTTTGTGATTAATTAGTGATCGATTATGATTTGTATTTTTAGTAATCTCATTTACTGTAATAGGTTCTCACAATAACACCTCAATTAGGACACAAAGCCATGTCTAAGGTCATATGACCATTCACATTGTTCCCTGCAAGAATAACATTGTCTTTCCATGCCTCATCAAGGCTCCTCATTCCATCACCATACATGTGATACATAAGTTGATACAACATTACATTCAAGAGCCATGATGTTCATAAGATGGCAAATTAGGGTTACATCAACACTAGGAGAGAGAAAGGATTCTATCAACTTACTAGTCACACAAGGAACTATTTAACCTCATCACTTACTTGTGTTAGGGTTAGGTCCATGAGAATAGTTGAATTAATATTTCCAAACAATAGTTTACTAAAACCTTATGTTTGTATTTATGTGAGGGCAAAGGTAAGACTATTGCATCATGTATAAGCAAGTACCAACGGATTAGGGTTACTAAATCAAAACATCACCAATCATGAAAGGAATTAGGTCAAACATCAACATCATAGGGTCAACAAGACATTACAACCATATAGATTAGAAATCTTCATCGACCACTTAGGTCAGAAGTGTCATTGACCCCTGAAGACCAGAGAAACTCATCGACCATTAAATATTATAGAAAGTCATCAGCCGTTGAAGATTATAGAAAGTCATCGACCATTTAAGAATCCAAAACTTGGCGACCACTTACAGTTTCACCATACTTATCGCTAAGACACAAAAGTTTTTGGCGACCACATAAGATATAACAATATTAGTGACCAAATACATCAAAAATCATTGACTTATCAAGAGAGAGAATTCTTGGTGACAATGGAGAGACCAAAAACTCATCGAACACTAAGACGGTGAAAACTTAGCAACCACTTAGAATCCAAAATAGGTGATTACCACCAATAATACGAAAGGTCATCAAGTTGCATCACAAGAAAGAAGATCAAGTCCAAAACCCTAATTCAACAACCATCATATGAGAGAGTAAAACCATCGTTTCGACAAGCATGCAAGCACCAAAAACTTCCATCATCAAGAAGGTTTGTGCACAAAGATTTAAGGTTCATCTAAGAGGAATTAATTAAACAAGATCACCATACAACCACAAACCCTAGATCAAAGATGTTATGTTTCCACTTGTTACTACATTTTCAGGCATGATTAGGTGCATGCAAAGTAAAAGGAAGCAATAATTGAGGAGAAAGTTATATAGCTCGCGTTAAAGTTGATGTAGAAACTTCAAACAACAAGCTAGCTTGAAGAAGAAAGGTAAGAACCCTAGCTTGAGCACTCCTCTCGGTCAATCTAGCTCCACCTCCAAGAAAGAAGCAAACCTTAGGTCAAGGAAGCAAAGAAAGAGAAGTTCTTCAAGCTCTAACTCAAGCACTACCATGGATCACCATGGGTTCGACCAAGAAGATAAAGAAGGGTATAACAACATGGAAAATATAGGTAGAGAAGGAGATCTCACTTACTAAGACCAAGAAGAAGAGCAAGGATGCACCAAACGATCACAAGAAGGGTAGATCAAAATCCTAGATCACATGCAAGGAAGATCGACCCACCTTCTTCAACCTTGAGCTCCTCCTTCATCACCAAGCAAGAGGGGACGAGCTCTAAGAGCAGGGAAGGGAAAGAGAGATAAGACTAGGTGTGTAAAGAGGTTGTTTGCATGCAAAGAGAGGGGTTTATATAACTTAAGTTTGGAGAAAGGGAAAGAAGGTTAGTGTTACGACCCATATCAGGGTTAGTCAATAAATACCTCGATTAGCGTGAAACACCTTGATTAGTGCTAAGCACTCTGTTAAACATCTTGGATAATTAAGATAAGACAATATGTGAATCAATAGTCAAGATTTAATCATCTGAGGTGATTAATGATAATAGTAATGATGATTGTTAAGTTAATTGAGTTGAGTTAAGTACTAACTGATGCAATTAGCGTTTTGATCATGTGTCATTAGTTAATTTGGATGATTTCTTGCTTTGAGGGTGTAGAGGACCTCGTGCTTGTAAATTTGCAAGAAAAATTGTTCGAATTGGACCTACGAGGCGAAAGTTGTGACACTTTTGGGTTCTTGGGATGATTTCTGCAATTTACCCAATTATTAGCTTATTAACCCCAACGTTTCTTTTCTTCCTTATCTCATTGTCTTTCTCACCCGATAGAACAGGGAAGGCGGCACACTGTAGTGCGTGACCTGCAGAGGAAAGGGAGGCGATGGCTGGGCGATTCCCAGCCCTTAGCCCCGATTTGGCTACGCCCACCTCTCCTCTACCTCCGCCTTCTTCTTTCTCTCTTCCTTCTCCACTCTTTCCTCCTCTATCGCTTCGTCCTAGTAGGTGCCGACCTGCAGTAGTATTTTCCAGCGGCCAGGCGCCGTGGCTCAGCTAGGAGCCACCTTGGGCGCAGCTAGTATCACTAAATGGCCGCTATGACTCCGTCCTTGAGGTCTCTACTCGAAATCATAGCCAAAGGATATAGCAGCGCCTAGCAAGAGATCCTTCCACCTATACGTGAGGTGAAGAAGCCGCTGCTTGCAGCAGCAGGTCTGACCAGGAGCATCAAGGGCGCGGGCTAGCACTCCAAAGTGATGCCGTCGAACTCGTATGGAGGTCCAGATCAGGGATCCGTAGCCCTAGCTACGTCTAGCACCAAGAACGGCCGTCGTCTCCTACCTGTACGTATGTGCAGGGTACTGTTCTATTGTAACAGATCCGAACAAGTCCAAATTGAAGTTTGATTGGCGCATGAAAGAGCAAGGTAAGACCAGAACGGAGTTTGGTTTTGAGGATAGAATTAGAATCCGTAGTCTTAGCTTAAGACCTAGTTTTTAATTGAACCAATTTCAATTCTGTGCGTGAAGAAGCCATTCTTCTGTCAAGTTGCAGGAACATCGTTTTGATCGGCCGAATTGGGTGTGATTCGGTTGAGTTTCTTTTATAGGAAATCAATCAGGGTTTTGATCGGCCGAGTTGCAGGTGGATCGGCCGAGTTTCCAGCTGATCGGCTGAGTTCCCAGATTGGTCGGCCGAGTTTCAGTACTGTGAGTAGTAGTTCATTTAGAAATCATTATTTAACTCAAATTAAATGCTTAATTGCTTCTGTATCAGTTGGTATAACTTCTAAACAATGCAATACATACAATAGAGTATGTTAGATTCATTAGAACTTGAAATACGCAATATGCTTAATGAAAATGATGAAATTTCCTGTATTATGGTTGCAATGTACTTGTTGATTTAAAAATGGATATTTAGCATGGAAACTGGATAAATGATACTGAATCATGTTTAAGGATGACAAATGTTATATATGTGCTTCAAGAAATGTTCAGAATGTGCAGTAAGTATGGAATGTGATATTCTTGTTTTAAATGGTTATATGTTAATCAGTTAATAGACTTAGGTGCCCCAACACCGTAGAACCCCATTGCGTGGTCTGTACCTTTGGGGTGAAACGACCGATCTAGCCCTGAGTCTAGATGGTCGGCGACCAGTGTTCAACAATAATCCGTGCGTGTGTCACGGTGGCACTGGAGTAATATGGGGTTATCCAACACCAACCAGTTGAGTAATTCTGGTGGTAACCCAGTGTTGACTCCCTGCGCCTGTGTACTCAGGTTAGAGGAGGAGTCTAGAGCACTCAGAGTTAGTGCAGTGAGGCCCTTGAGTGCCTAGGAACTGCAGTGAGGCCCTTGAGAGCCTGAGAGTGCTGTGAGGCCCTTGAGTGCCTGAGGCCCTTGAGAGCCTGAGAGTCCTGTGCAGACCAGGACGGGAAGTCAGACTTAGCATTTCCCGGGTGTGTCGCTAAGTCTTGTACGGTGGGATCGTAGTTCGCTACAGATCTTCATATGTAGAGTGCACTGCATATGTTTGGGGCATAATAATATAAATATGTAATCATATAGGATCACAGTAAATTAATATTATCCGAACTTTTGTGCCAATTCATTATATCTATTTATTGGTTTAAATTATCTGTTGTTGCATAGAAATGCGATTATATTCTGTAATCTGCTATGTCATTAGAACTGCCCTGCTTGTACTGTATTTATGTTTATTTCAATTTTATAAACCTGATGAGTTGTTTAGTGATAGCTAAATGAAATGCTATTCACTGAGCGAGTAGGCTCATACCTCTACTCAAAACATTTTCAGGTCATCATTAGCAGCAGGAAATCTGAAGGATCCTTTCATCCTAACGCTTAGTCTGTAGAAGGTATACGTAGTTAGTAGTTAGAGGTCTCTTAGTCCTTTCCCCTCGATCTTTGGGACAAGGTGTGGGTGAGAGAGAATGTGTATAAAGATGTAAATTAACTGTTATGCTTTATTTTATGTCGAACAATGTAATATGCTGTAGACTTTCTGTATATTGCTAGTCAGTTTAATAAAAATGCTTCCGCAGTTTGTTTAGTTCATTTTACAGCATAAATCAGATTATCCTATTAATGTCTTTAAAATGTTTTAAAAGTCATGAGTGGTTTGGCTAGTGTGTAATCCCTCCGTCGCACCCTAATCTCGTGATTAGTGGGTAATGCGAGATCGAGGTGTGACAGTTAGGTGTCAAGCTAAACACGCCATGTGTCTAAGAGATCGTGTCCATGTAAGCACCACACTCATCCATGTACTAGAGTGACCTGAACAAGAAAAACCATAGACGAAGGTGGTCCAGGAAAGCCAAACGACCGTTGTACCAAGATGTTGGCGACCGAAGAGGTCAAAAAGCAAATGGCCGCTAACCCTAGGTGATGTTGGCGGCCAAGATGAATGGGGAATCTCATCAACCACCAACACTAGGTTGCATAAGGGAGCACCGTCGACTGCTAAAAACTAAGGTCAAAGGAAAACTTGGTGATCGCCAAAAACTAAGGCTCATGGTTCAACTGTAACACCACCTTTAATCATACATGTAGCAACAAAAGCAACACCCACATTGTCCATAATATGGGGTACTCTTACTCAAAGGGATGTCACAATCATAATAATCTTTGCAAATAAAGTAAGCAATAACCATGCATTAATATTAAACTTGATATATACATTGTTTACAATTGAATTCATGAATTGAAACTAACTAACCAAACATGATTGAACATTATTTATACACGAACTTATCTATAAACCTTAGGATCTTCTATTATAGATGGCACCCCACCATATATGTCTTTTGGAAACCTTGACCTATTCCTTAAGTTGACCTTCATACGACTCTTTCCTGGAAGTTGCTTTGTACCTGCGGGCATCACGTCCCCAGCCATGCATGTAATAAAATCCACATTAGAGTAAACGACATTGAGAATTATTATAACAACATAATAACTTGGAAATAAGGAAAGCATGAAACTAATTGAACAATATATTTTGATTCACATAACTTAATCTTGGTGGTTGATTAAAGTATCCTCGATACTTGTGCACTAATGGTGCTCATAAGGCCTATAGTCACATTAACATGATGAGGATAAAATAATACAACCCATTACATGATTAAATCATTATCTTCAAATAATAAATTGAACTGATTCCACATGAACATGACATGAATTCTTAAAATAGCATTGAAGCATAACATTAAAGCAATAACTTTAGGGGAACTTTCATGTAGTTAAGATTTAATTTGAAACACATAACCATGCATACGATTCATCTTGATAATCATAATAATTATAAGATAATGAAAATTAATACTAAATACTCAAAGTGCATGAACCCACTTACCTAGATTAGTAAGAATAACCTCCTTAGATTTTCCTCTGGCCTTATCTCCTAATCAACCTGTGATTAAAGTCCAAGGATCTATATTAAATTTATAAATCCTAATTGCCATAAGTCTTATACTTCATAAAAACCAATTCAAAACATGTCTTAGAACCTAGGCCATTGGTTAGATCTCAAAAAATGGATTAAAATTCATATATAACTTGACTTCATTGGACCTACCAATAAAAAGATACTGATTTTCCAAAATTGGCCAGTCAAGGTTCAGATAAATCAAGGAAAATCAGTAAAACACATTATATGACAAAAAACCTGATTCATCGGGCCTATGCCAACATGGCCCAATGGGTCAATGCCAGATTGACAACAAGGACTACATGCAGAGCTCGGCCAACCTCACCTGATGACAAAAGTGCCCATAGAAAAAGCGTGACGAATTGAAATCCGATTCAGGGCAAAGACATCAACTATGACCCTGGGTCTTCGTCTTTGTTCAATACCGGAAAGCAACGACAAATAGGAAGAATACCAGAGAATCAAAACTGGTCAGTACCCCTTTTCGTCAAAACCTTAGGTGCTATGCACCTTCCTCGTCACTAATCAGACATGTGAAGCCCAAATTTAGACCTTGTGATGGCCAATTACTGATGAGCAACAAGCTACCAATACCTGGAGTTGGCCAAGGTTTCATATACACGAGGAAACTCAAACGCAAGCAGAGCTATACATCCAAAATGATACGATGCATCAATATAAAGAATAATTTAGACAAAATAGGCGTTGGCGTGGCCAGAGTCACCATATTTGCAGAGGGGAGCTTTAGACAGGTAGAAAGGAGAAAACATGATACCTTCATCTGGGGAAGAATCAAAGATGAAGGAGGCTTCTAGATGCCTCCCTAAAGCACGTCGATGAGTAATTTGGTTCTGAGATGGACCGTGCTCACGTCTCAGACCGCTGTCGTGGTGGACGAAGAGGTGGAGGTCGGGTTTGGGGCTTCATGATACTAAAGGGTGAAGTAAGAGTTGCTTTTGGTTCGACAGATCCCAGGGGTCATTTTCGATGCCTCAAATTTATACGTGGTGACCAAAGAAGGCTAGATTCACCAGTCGGAGGTTGAAACAGGGGGGTCTCTCACGGCGCTGGGAGTCTGATGAAACTAGGGCACAAAAACCCATCTTTCTTGGGGTCAAGCCAAACAAAATCTCACAGCGATTGCGTGTAGAACACTGGTATGTCATGAGGAGGTGTGGCGAGGAAGATTGGGGAGGGAAAGGATAACATGCATTGTGGAGTCCAACTCCCACTGGACTCGGGTGAGAGGGACGATGATTTCCCACTCACGGATCCAGATATCTAACCCAGAACGGACTCTGTCCGCGTGACAGCTAAAAAAAAATAGTGCAACCATAGGAAAAATTCCAAAACCCTTTGGAGGGTCAAATGATGTCCAATAAGCCTCAAATTTTAACCATAGCTTCCCACTAACATGTAGAACATTATTGTGGGATTATATTCCCAATTTTATTAATAAAAATTACTAAGTAATTTAATTAGGTTTAACCTTCCATAATTCCTAACTAGATGTAGAAACATCACAATCTTGTCAAAATTGGTCGATGGGCTTATATCATCATACAATTTAACATAAAATTCATTTCATCTCTTTTTTTTACCCTAACAAAGTGTAAACAACATATTCAACATTATGATCTCATAAAGGGTGAAATTATGTACCAAATGACATTACATACCTAAGAAAAAATGGAGATGTGACAACAACACACTCTTTAAGGTCAACCATCAACTTAGGGCATCGATGCAAACCCTAATCTCAATATGAGATGTCATCACATCAAACCAAGGTGTGACAAGGCACCCCATAGATCAACTATATCAAACACAATGTCCAAACATGCAAGGCACAAAAAGCATGTGACAAATTGCTAGAAAATACTAGGAGTGGGCAAACTGCAATTAAGTCCAAAACAATCACATATATACATAACTATCTCAAACAATGTCCAAACTGGATCAAACTTGAAATATAGGCTTGTCACATGATATCAAAGCTTGTCACATGGTTTGATTAAGGTTTTAAGCATCTAATTAAGATAATAAAACATGTTTAACCAAAAAGTAAGGTTAGAGGTCTTACAACCATAAACCCCTAACAATGATTTTGCCCTTGAAATCCTATGTGAATAAAGATGGGTACTTTCTACGCATCTCATCCTCTAACTCCCATGTGGCTTCCTCCACACCACGGTGATACCACAAAACCTTAACTAAGACTATATCCTTCTTCTTCAACTTTTTCACTCTCCTATCTAGGATCAACACATGACCCTCAACGTACGACACATCCTCCTCCAACTCAATCTCCACAGACTTCGAAATCTGCTTTGTATCAAGGTGACATTTCCTCAACATAGGAACATGAAAGACATTGTGCAACATGTGCAACTCTAGTGGTAACTCCAGCTTGTATGCCACCTTCTAAATATGTGCCAAAATAGGGTATGATCCCATAAACCTAGGAGTCAACCTACCCTTCCTACCAAACCTCAATACACCTTTCCAAGGATGGACCTTAAGATACACTCTGTCTCCAACTTGGAACTCAAGCGGACTGCGGTGGTTATCAACATATGACTTCAATCTATCCTGAGTTGCTTTCAGCTGCTGCTGTATCATCTTTGATCTACTTTGTAGTCCGATGCACTAGCTCAGGACCCAAAAGCTGATAATCACCTGTCTCATACCAACAAAGAGGTGACTGACAACGTCTTCCATACAAAGCTTCATATGGTGCCATGTGGCCCATGTCTATGCTACTCTGATAACTGTTGTTGTAGGCAAACTCTATCAAGCTCAAGTGCACATCCCAAATACAAAGAAACTACAAGACATGCTCTCAACAAAGCTGTATTGAACCTCATTTGTATCCCCATGGCTGTATGCAGGCGTTCCAAAAAATGACTCCTAAACTGTGGACGTCTATCATATACCATTGTAAATGGAATACCATGCAACCGAGCTATCTCATCCACATATATATGTGCCAACTTCTCTGTATACGTCGTCTTGATTGGCAAGAAGTGAGCCGATTTGGTCAACCTGTCGACTATCACCCAAATGAAATCATAGCCTTTGGCTATCTTAGGACAAGACCAACTGCAAAGTCCATGGTGATATGATCCTATTTCTACTGCGTTATTGGCAAATGTTATAACATTTCTGCTGGCTTCTGATGCTCTGCCTTGATCTGCTGACAAACTGGACACCTAGCAGCGAATACGTCTTATGCATCACGTACTTCAAGGAATGAGCTTCCTTAAAGACCATAACCATAAGCATCTGAAACCACTGTCCTTTTGTGATAGAGTTTGTATTATCTTTGTCTCAATTTCCAAAGCAGAACGAAATAAATAGAATTCTCCAAAGTTTTTTTTTTAAAATTGACATAAATAGACATTTAATCTAAACATAAAGCTGATTTAGAAAGTTCTATGAACAGAAGGAGAATCGTAACCAGCTAGACAACAAATAGGTCACTAAGGAGGGATTCCGCATTAAGAATAAACAAAACCAGGCAAAGGACGAAGTTTTTTTCCTCAACGGAGAGTGCGGCTTCGTAGTTAACTCGAGTCTCCGACCGCCAGCAGCTTGGTGTCCTCCCGCCACCGACTCGTATCTTTTTCTTCTCTGGAATCCTGAGCGGTTGCTCTTCCAGGCAACCTAGGGAACTTGAATGCTCCTCCCGTGACGCCGTTGCTCCTCTGAGGGGGTTCTAGACAGGGGATTCGGTTGCCTTGCCTGCGAATTCTCCTGTAAAGCGCGATGTTTTTCAGCGGGGATCCGTCCGGCCGCAAGAGGGTGGACTTAGGCGGACGGAGCTCGAAGGAAAGGGATCGGCAGATGGTTTTGGAGCAAGCCCGGCTTGAGAGGAAGAGGCGGTTGGGACTAAGGCAGCAGAACGCGGCCGCTCTGAAGATTCAGGTAATTGCTTTGTTTTCAATCATCACCGTCTACTGCGATCATTACCCCCGTTCTCCAGTCCCCGAATTGTAAATGCAATGTGGAGGTAAATAATTAGTCTATCAGTGGAATATATGAAATAGATAACTGCTTAGTTATTGGATCGATTGAATGAAGTAACTTGTTGAGCTTTATTTCTGTCATGGAGGATGTGCTGCCTCTAGTTAGCTCGACTACCGAGGAAATAAGAGTCCCACATGAAATGCCCTCTGTCATGAATAATTGTCTAAAATTGTTGTCAAATTACGAAACAGTTCTTTGCAAATAGAAAAATACAATTTACCATATCAATGTAACAACGGCCTTTCAGATTATGTTTCTCCTGTGGGCGTCCTTTGCCAGGAGAGAAACGCAAGCAGTAGCAGAGGAATTTACTGATCACTTAGAAAACTTAAAGAGTTATTGGGGCAACAGAAAATATCAACTCACACTATATCATCACCTATCAACTTATAAAAAGATTCCTTAGTGTTAATCGATAAATCACCACATGTAGTATGTTACATGAAGTCTATGCTGGACTAACATTTGTAACCGTTTTTCAGACTCTTTTACTAAATGCTAGATTATTGATGAATGAAGGCAGTTCTAAACAGCCGTGAACTGTAAAAAAGAAAAATATTCGAAGCCTGAAGAAACTTAAACTTTGATATCCAAGAAGGCCATTGTTACGACCCCACCTCCCGTTAACCCCCCCCAATTAAGGGAGACCGAGAGGTCGAAGCCGCACACATAATCTCCGGATCAAGGTTCAGCAATTAGTTGATAACAATTAATAAATTCTACTAGACTAAACTGAAAAGCTGTAATAAATAAAACTTTTGCATACCTTTGAAAATTTGAAATTCTAAAACTTCTATCCAGCACTTAGGCTAACTAGCTAATCCTCCTTGGACTTTAATTAGTGCAATTCACAATATGACGGATTACTGTTTGTCCTTTTTGTTTTGTACCTAAAACGCCGACAAACAAAACGTCGGTCAGCCAAAGCTGGTATGTGGGGGATTCACTAATCATGCAATTATCTATAACAAATTATTGCATTCAATTATCGATTAGCAAACAATATTATGTTTTAAGTATAACTACGCGATCCATGTGTACCCTATCCCCTGCGCTGTCCCTGCAGTGGACCTGGATACTACCTCCCTTATGGTAGATTCCCATTTTACCCCTCATGACTTCACCTAATAGGTGAATCAATTTCTAGGGCTGAGTCACATGGCACTACCCGTGGGTAGCCCACTCCTTAACTCATGGTATGCTAAGAGTCTCATGACACTACACATGTGTAGCCCAGTTTCTGACTCATGATACCCTAGACCTTGCTCTAGGTTATCCTTAGCCTTGACATAGCCATAGGGGTGGACTCAGATCTAGCTAGTCATACATATATATTCATAGTGATAGCCATAGTCACTTTATAGAGGCAGGAATTAAAACATCCAACAGTTATTTCACACATTTAGGGAAACGTCGATAAAACCCCGGAAAACTATGCGGTATAGCCATAAACGTAACCACATACCTCTTATTGCAGTTTCAGATACAGAATCAAAATTGAAGAGAGAGAGAATATCCAAGTAAGCAAGCAAAGGCACAGAAACCCTGAAATAAAAGTACAAGTTTTCTTTTATTAATATTTATCCAATATCATTATGTCCCTTACGGTTTCTATCCAATTTTAGGGTTTTCTTGAAAATTAGGGTTTTGCTTTCATTTTCAATTATTATGAACCCTAATTCTTCAAATCCACTTAAAACCTTTAAATTATCTCCTTTTAATATTCCTAACAGTTTTAGGATCATTTTTAGCAATTTACTAAAATTACATGGTTTCCTTCTTCTTTTACCCTAAATTAGGTTTTTCATGTACATTATCTTCCATTCATAGTCATAAACCCTAATTTGGCCATATTGGTATTCAAAACGGATGAAAACTTCATTTTATTAATTAACAGGTTTATAACCCTCAACTTAACCCATTAATTTACAAGGAAACATCCTTTATATGAAATTAGGGTTTCCAATTAACTTAAAATGCATTTTATTAGCAAATTAAAGAAATTTTGCAAAACGAACTGGAATCAGGTTACACAATTATTTTTATCAGATTCCTTGTATATTTCTACCCAACTTTCATATACAAAGTTCTTTTATACGAGTTTCCTAGCTATTTCTATGATTTTAGCAAAGAATAGCTATTTTCTGAAATATCGATCAGAGATAGAATTTTACCTAAAATTCCGGGCCGTTCGATCGGTGCGCCGATGGATCGCACCTTGATCCGACGCTCCGCGTCAGAGATCTACTCCGGCTGAGAGGCGCGTGCAGCTGTGGCTTGTCGCCCGTTGGATTGCATCCTGGTCCACAATGGACTCTTGATCCAGCGGCTTGCGTTGAAGCGCTCCACCCGGTGAGTTAAGTTGCGCGTTTCCCCCAGAGATCGTTAGATCTCGCCTTGGCTCACCGTGCTCCAAGATCTGACGACGCCCGCTCGTCGTCTTCTTCTTCTTTCCAGTTAGATCGTGCGGCGGCGCCGCGGCTGGAGCTCGCCGGAGCAACGTCAATCGAGCGCGAGGTAGGGTTTAGGCACTGAAGGTGTAGCCGTATGGATGCGTGGAGGAGCAAGGAACTAAGAGCGACCCTATTTATAGGGTGTGGAGGTCTTTCTAGGGTTCCCCCAACCCTGCCGCCGACTCGGTTCACAGCCCAATTGGGCGTTTTCCAACGACGCGACAAAAGCTCACCAAAAAAGGGTCTGGGAGGTTCGTCTCCCTATCCCGAATTTAATGGGATACTTCCCATGACTGCTCATACCCTGTTGCAATCGGAAATGCAAGGGGAAAATCCCCTGGTCGGGCTACAGTCCGTGTCCCTCTGGGACTCTGGACGATGCACCGGGTCGGTTGGATCAAGATCCAACGGCCTCTATTGTCCGCGTTCAACCAGAAATAGGAAATATTTCCCAAATTACAATGGAAAATCCCATTAAAAGGGGAATCTTGAAAAATCAATAACTCCCTATTCTTAACTCCGTTTTTATTCAAATTTTGAGGGAAACTCCTTTATGTTTTTATCTCTCATCCTGCAAAATTTGAGATCATTATATAAATTAAACCATTCCTTTTCTTTGGTTGCAAGAAAACACCTTTTTATTCATATTTTCCACATATTCTTTATTTGCCTTGCTATTATTTAATTATCCAGAGTTCCTTGAACCCCAAGGATCCTTTATAATACGAAATCCCATTATGGGAAATTATCTTCTAGTCTTTTAATCATCCTTTAATCATTTTCTTATATATTCCATTATTCCCTTGTATTCTTTTATTACATGGAATTCCTTTTTCATTTTTTTTTAAATTTTTCTTTCAAATGGGCTTAATGGCCAACAAGGCCCAACAAGAAAACATGCACGAAATTCATTCAAATCAAACCATGAAATCAAACATGGATCTTATTTATCTTTTAAAAGAGATTCATAAATCTCATTACATGTTTTGAAAAAAATGAGGTTATAACATCCTCCCCTCCTTATAGAAATTTTGCCCTCAAAATTTCAACAATCAAACAAACAAATTTGGATATGCCTTTTCCAAGTCCGTCTTCAGCTCCCATGTGGCCTCATCCTCTCAATGGTGCTTCCAAAGAACCTTTACCATCTCTATATTCTTATTTCTGAGCTCTTTTACCTTGGTATCTAGAATCCGCAAAGGCAACTCAGGATAAGACAGCTTTCCTTGAAGCTCAATTGGTTCAATGCTCAGCACATGGCTTGGATCTTGCACATATCGCTTCAGATTGGACACGTGAAACACATCATGCATCATACTGTATTGAGGGGGTAACGCCAAACGATATGCGACTTCACCAATCCGTTCTAACACTTCAAACGGACCCACGTATCGGGGACTCAACTTTCCTCTATTTTTAGCTATAGCTCGGAGCGGTCGGATTTTCAGAAAGACATGTTCTCCCACAGCGAAATGCACATCAGTCCGCTTCGCATCAGCATACGACATCTGTCTGTCTTGGGCTCTCTTTAGCCTTTGCCTGATCAAAGCGACTTTATCAACATACACTTGGAGTTCATCTGACCTCAATAAGGTCCTTTCACCAACATCATCCCAGTGAAGTGGTGACCAACACAGTCTCCCATATAGAGCTTCATATGGAGGCATCCCGATACTGGCTTGGTAACTGTTGTAAGCAAACTCAGCTAAAGGTAAGTACTGCTCCCATGATCCACCCCAATCGAGCACACAAGCTCGCAGCAGATCCTCTAAGGTCTGAATCGTCCTTTCCGACTGTCCATCTGTCTGGGGGTGATAAGCGGTACTGAACTTCAACCTTGTTCCTAGTTCCTCTTAGACCTGCTTCCACAATTTGGAAGTAAACTTTGGGTCTCTATCGGAGATGATGGAATCGGGTACGCCATGCAAGCGTACTATCTCTCTGATATATAGCTCAGCTAAATCTGACACCTTGGCAGTGGTCTTTAAGGCAAGGAAGTGTGCTGACTTGGTAAGTCGATCTACCACAACCCATATCACATCATGACCTCTCTTGGTCCGGGGTAGACCCACCACGAAATCCATGGTGATCTACTCCCATTTCCATTCTGGAATCTCTATAGACTGTAAAAGTCCGCCGGGTCGTTGGTGTTCAGCCTTCACCATTTGGCACGTAAGACAACTGGCTACATAAGCTGCAATGTCCCTTTTCATCCCTGGCCACCAGAAAAACCTCTGCATGTCCTTAAACATCTTCGTAGTTCCAGGGTGTACCGTGTACTTAGAACCATGAGACTCTTGTAGAATACGTTCCTTCAACGGTGAATCCTCAGGAACCCATATGCGATTCTCAAATCGGATTCCCCCGTCTATTCCTAAAGAAAGACGGGTTTGTGGCTTCTACATCAAGCCTTTCATCTTGTCAAGTCCTCCACTGGCCAACTGTGCTGCGACAATCTCACTCACTAACTCAGACTGTATCTGGATATTGGCCAAACGAACTCGATCATCTAACGGTTGAGGTGACCATTCCACCAATTCTTCTAAGCTCTTCCACTGACTAGACAAAACAACTGCACACCTGAGCTGCTTTCGACTTAAGGCATCAGCTACGACGTTCGCCTTTCCTGGATGATAGGCAATGGTGAAGTCGTAATCTTTCATGTACTCCATCCATCGTCGTTGTCGTAGGTTCAAGTCTTTTTGCGTCAGAAGATACTTCAGGCTCTTATGGTCAGTGAAGATCTCAAAAGTGGCACCATATAGATAATGCCGCAAAATCTTTAATGCATGAATGATAGCAGCTAACTGCAGGTCATGTGTCGGGTAATTCACCTCGTTTGGCTTGAGCTGTCGGGAGGCATATGCAACCACGTGCCGATTCTGTTCCAGCACACAACCAAGTCCCATTTTTGATGCATCGGTGAAGATCGTGAAACCCTCATTGCCTGATGGTAATGTCAAAACTGGTGCAGTGGTCAACTTATCTTTCAGCTCCTGGAAACGAGCCTCACAAACATCGGACCACACAAACTTCACATCTTTCTGAGTCAACATAGTCAGAGGCAAGGCGGTCTTTGAGAAATCTGCGATGAAGCGCCGATAATATCCTGCCAACCCCAAGAAGCTTCGTATCTCGGAGGGGTTCTTCGGTGCTGGCCAGTCTCGAACTGCTGACACTTTAGCTGGATCTACGGCGATCGTTCCTCCTGAGATGATGTGTCCAAGGAACATGACTCGGTCTATCCAAAACTCACATTTAGAGAATTTCCCATAGAACTTCTGCTTTCTCAAGATATCAAGGACCTTACTTAGGTGGTCTCGGTGTTGATCTAGGTCATCAGAATAAACCAGTATGTCATCTATAAACACTATGACAAACGAGTCAAGGAAGGGTTGAAACACATTGTTCATAAGGTTCATGAACACACTAGGTGCATTGGACAACCCAAAAGGCATAACCACGAACTCATAGTGGCCATACCGGGTCCTGAAAGCGGTTTTCGGGATATCCTCACTCTTGACTCTCAACTGGTGGTAGCCCGATCTTAAGTCAATCTTGGAAAAGACTCGAGCCGATTTCAATTGGTCAAACAAGTCATCAATCCGGGGTAAAGGGTATTTGTTCTTAATGGTAGCATGATTAATCATCCGGTAGTCTATGCACATTCGGAGCGAACCATCCTTTTTCTTTACAAAAAGAACCGGCACTCCCCATGGTGATGTGCTAGGGCGGATAAAACCCTTGTCCAACAATTCCTGCAATTGCTTCTTTAGCTCAAGCAACTCAGCAGGGGCCATCCTATAGGGTGCTCGGGAAATAGGGCTTGTTCCTGGAGCTAGCTCTATGGAAAAATCCACCTCTCTCTCGGGAGGAATCCCGGGTAGATCATCCGGAAAAACATATGTATAGCTCTTGACTACCTCTATTTCCTCTAAGGGTTGCACCTTGGGTTCGGGCTCGATAACAACTGCTAGGAAAGCTTGACAACCTTTACTCATCATTCTTTCTGCCTTCAGGGATGACACATACAAACTAGTGGTGGCATCTTTCCTACCTCTAATGATAAAGGGTGGGTGACCTGGTCTCTTAATGATCACTTTCTTCTCCCTACAGTCAATGTTGGCCCTATAGGTATAAAGCCAATCCATGCCAATGATTACATCAAAATCATTCATGTCAAGAAGGATAAAGTCTGTAGGAAATTCATGATCTCGATATTTCACAGGTATTACCGGAGTTTTCAAAAGAGAGGTAAAGATTCGACCACTTGGGGTTGTAACATCTAAGACATATCCTAAATCCTTGATATCCAAACAAAGCATAGTTGCAAGATTTCTCGAAATGAAAGTATTAGTAGATCCTGAGTCAAATAAAGCTTTCACATTATGTCCCATAACTTCAAGCATGCCTACATTGTTTTTCATCATGTATTAGACCATTACATGCTTAACTTTAAAACATAAAAGAAAAACTCTAAGGGTTATTACCCTCGATCAACCGATTTGCATTAACTTGAGCCTCCTCATTGTCAATGGCAAACACCCGGGCTTGCCTTCTCTCTCCTGCAGGTGGGGCTACAGCTATAGGTGGAGCTGCCACAGGTGGTGCCGCTGCTGGTGGGGCTGCCACAGGTCCTTGTCCTCTGGGCTCTGGCATAGGACAGACGGATTGCAGATGCCCTTCTTGGTGGCAATGAAAGCAAGTCTTCTTCTTGTAGCGACATTCACCAACATGGCCCTTCCCGCAGGTGCGGCAAGGAGGTCGGTTGTTCTCCTGACGAGGTTTCCCCTTTCCTCCACGTTTACCTTTAGCTTGATGTCGTCCTGGACCCTTCTTGTGGTTGTTTCTCGGGCCTTGGGCTCCTTCAAGGAAACCCAAGTACCCCTTAGGTGGAAACGGGGCAGGCATCACGGTCCTCTCCATGTCTAAAGCAGTATTGTAGGCTTCGGCGAAGGTTCTTGGCTTGCTTGCCATCACATGGGGCCTGATGGCAGGGTGAAGGCGCTCTATGAAGTGATCCACCCTCCTTTCTTCATCCATCTTGTACCCAAAGCGTTCCAGGATCCGGAACTTACGCCCGAAGTCTGCCACAGAAGAGTTTCCTTGGGTCATGTTGGTGAACTCCCTTTCCTTTTCCTTCTTAGCTGAGACTGGGACGAATCTGGCGGTGAAGATCGTCTTGAAATCAGCCCATGCCATGGGCTCCTCTGTCAAGTCTCTGCCAGTGATGTGGGTCTCCCACCATATCTTAGCTGCCCCTTCCAAGAGATGAGCAGCAAAGAGGACCTTCTTGCTCGGTTGAACTTCAAGCATGCGGAATCCATTCTCGATTGCAAGTATCCAGGCTTCTGCTTTATCAACCACTTCCGTCTTATCCTCTCCCCAGAACTTCTCTATGTTCAGCTTGACAAAGTCTAGGATGGTGGCTCCCACACGTGGACGAACATGGTGTGGTTCACCATTCTCAGCTCTAGCTATGTCTCGGAGGGCCAAAGCATTAATGGCCTCTGTCAACTTCCTCTGTTGCTCTAACCACAAGGTATCAGGGGTATGGATCATCATGGTGGGTTCTGAATCATCGACTGGGTCCTCATCCATCAGGGCTTCTTCCTCATACACATGCTGCTCTTCATATCCTTGATCTTCTTCTTGGTTCAGGTTACTAAATGGTACCGGGTCAGGGTTAGGGACTTCTTGAGTGACTTCCTCAGGCCTCTTCCTCTTCTTAGAGGATCCACCCTCATGGTTCCTATTCCTCTTTTCGGAAGACTCCTTTACTTTACGGGGAGGCCAAACACTCCTAGCCGGTTTTTCGGAGCCCTCGGGAATAGCCACAGTCTTGGTTCTTGCCATCTACATAAGCATAACAAGCAAACCTTTAGTTTATCATTTAAACTAGTTATACTTATGTTCAATGATATCTCATTACATATCTTTTATTAATTTGCTGGAGGATTCTTAAACCCTTAACTTATGTGGCCATACCACATGAGTGTGGAGGAGAGAGAGAATCCTACTCTTAAAGCCTTAATAGAATATGTGATGAGAGGGGATGAATAGGATGAGAGAGTCCTAAAGGTATCTTATTTCGATTCATACCCTAAGACTTTGGCCAGGCGGTCACACGGGTCCGGGAGTCCTCGTATTCCGACTAGCGGTGCGGAGGAAAATCTTGCCAGCCCCCGGTCGTGATCCCTTTCTAGACACCTCCGTCTTTCGGATACTCCTCTAATAACTCCCTTGGGTTATATGGAGTTTGTAAAATTTAATAATTATTAACAATGAAGTGGAGAACCATGGCTCTGATACCAAATGTTACGACCCCACCTCCCGTTAACCCCCCCAATTAAGGGAGACCGAGAGGTCGAAGCCGCACACATAATCTCCGGATCAAGGTTCAACAATTAATTGATAACAATTAATAAATTCTACTAGACTAAACTGAAAAGCTGTAATAAATAAAACTTTTGCATACCTTTGAAAATTTGGAATTCTAAAACTTCTATCCAGCACTTAGGCTAACTAGCTAATCCTCCTTGGACTTTAATTAGTGCAATTCACAATATGACGGATTACTGTTTGTCCTTTTTGTTTTGTACCTAAAACGCCGACAAACAAAACGTCGGTCAGCCAAAGCTGGTATGTGGGGGATTCACTAATCATGCAATTATCTATAACAAATTATTGCATTCAATTATCGATTAGCAAACAATATTATGTTTTAAGTATAACTACGCGATCCATGTGTACCCTATCCCCTGCGCTGTCCCTGCAGTGGACCTGGATACTACCTCCCTTATGGTAGATTCCCATTTTGCCCCTCATGACTTCACCTAATAGGTGAATCAATTTCTAGGGCTGAGTCACATGGCACTACCCGTGGGTAGCCCACTCCTTAACTCATGGTATGCTAAGAGTCTCATGACACTACACATGTGTAGCCCAGTTTCTGACTCATGATACCCTAGACCTTGCTCTAGGTTATCCTTAGCCTTGACATAGCCACAGGGGTGGACTCAGATCTAGCTAGTCATACATATATATTCATAGTGATAGCCATAGTCACTTTATAGAGGCAGGAATTAAAACATCCAACAGTTATTTCACACATTTAGGGAAACGTCGATAAAACCCCGGAAAACTATGCGGTATAGCCATAAACGTAACCACATACCTCTTATTGCAGTTTCAGATACAAAATCAAAATTGAAGAGAGAGAGAATATCCAAGTAAGCAAGCAAAGGCACAGAAACCCTGAAATAAAAGTACAAGTTTTCTTTTATTAATATTTATCCAATATCATTATGTCCCTTAGGGTTTCTATCCAATTTTAGGGTTTTCTTGAAAATTAGGGTTTTGCTTTCATTTTCAATTATTATGAACCCTAATTCTTCAAATCCACTTAAAACCTTTAAATTATCTCCTTTTAATATTCCTAACAGTTTTAGGATCATTTTTAGCAATTTACTAAAATTACATGGTTTCCTTCTTCTTTTACCCTAAATTAGGTTTTTCATGTACATTATCTTCCATTCATAGTCATAAACCCTAATTTGGCCATATTGGTATTCAAAACGGATGAAAACTTCATTTTATTAATTAACAGGTTTATAACCCTCAACTTAACCCATTAATTTACAAGGAAACATCCTTTATATGAAATTAGGGTTTCCAATTAACTTAAAATGCATTTTATTAACAAATTAAAGAAATTTTGCAAAACGAACTGGAATCAGGTTACACAATTATTTTTATCAGATTCCTTGTATTTTTCTACCCAACTTTCATATACAAAGTTCTTTTATACGAGTTTCCTAGCTATTTCTATGATTTTAGCAAAGAATAGCTATTTTCTGAAATATCGATCAGAGATAGAATTTTACCTAAAATTCCGGGCCGTTCGATCGGTGCGCCGATGGATCGCGCCTTGATCCGACACTCCGCGTCAGAGATCTACTCCGGCTGAGAGGCGCGTGCAGCTGTGGCTTGTCGCCCGTTGGATTGCGTCCTGGTCCACAATGGACTCTTGATCCAGCGGCTTGCGTTGAAGCGCTCCACCCGGTGAGTTAAGTTGCGCGTTTCCCCCAGAGATCGTTAGATCTCGCCTTGGCTCACCGTGCTCCAAGATCTGACGACGCCCGCTCGTCGTCTTCTTCTTCTTTCCAGTTAGATCGTGCGGCGGCGCCGCGGCTGGAGCTCGCCGGAGCAACGTCAATCGAGCGCGAGGTAGGGTTTAGGCACTGAAGGTGTAGCTGTATGGATGCGTGGAGGAGCAAGGAACTAAGAGCGACCCTATTTATAGCGTGTGGAGGTCTTTCTAGGGTTCCCCCAACCCTGCCGCCGACTCGGTTCACAACCCAATTGGGCGTTTTCCAACGACGCGACAAAAGCTCACCAAAAAAGGGTCTGGGAGGTTCGTCTCCCTATCCCGAATTTAATGGGATACTTCCCATGACTGCTCATACCCTGTTGCAATCGGAAATGCAAGGGGAAAATCCCCTGGTCGGGCTACAGTCCGTGTCCCTCTGGGACTCTGGACGATGCACCAGGTCGGTTGGATCAAGATCCAACGGCCTCTATTGTCCGCGTTCAACCAGAAATAGAAAATATTTCCCAAATTACAATGGAAAATCCCATTAAAAGGGGAATCTTGAAAAATCAATAACTCCCTATTCTTAACTCCGTTTTTATTCAAATTTTGAGGGAAACTCCTTTATGTTTTTATCTCTCATCCTGCAAAATTTGAGATCATTATATAAATTAAACCATTCCTTTTCTTTGGTTGCAAGAAAACACCTTTTTATTCATATTTTCCACACATTCTTTATTTCCCTTGCTATGATTTAATTATCCAGAGTTCCTTGAACCCCAAGGATCCTTTATAATACGAAATCCCATTATGGGAAATTATCTTCTAGTCTTTTACAAAGTTAGAATATTAGTTAGATTATTTGTTTACAAAGTTCCTAAATGGTTTTCGGTTCCTATACTTATCTAACAAGTTAGGCACATGTGATGTATATGTTGCTTGAGTTGGAGTGTTATATGTATGTACAGTACATGGACCTTCTTGTAAGTGAGAAAAAGCCAGGGATCTATGTGTAAAGTCTCTTGTATAATAATATACAAGCATCCGACTGTGAGTAATGATCGAGATATTCTCCCTCAGCTGTACATCTTCTCGGGAACCTTGTTTTGGAGAACCGAACATGGTTGATAAGGTAGTAGGCCATGAGGATGGCTTCAAACGCGTAGGACTTGGGTAACTTGGCTTGGGAAAGAAGAGCCTGCACAATGTCTAGCAAATGCCTGTTCTTGCGCTCAACAACCCCATTTTGTTGTGGGTTGTGAGTACAAGATCTTTGATGGACTACCCCAGTTCCGTAGCAAAAGAATCATGGAGCTAGATATGTATTCTAAAGCATTGTCAATTCGGATAATTTTAGTGGGTTTACAAAATTGTGTTGAAATCATGTTATAAAATGTTTTGAAAATGGCAAACATCTCATCATGGGAACAAATATGTCCAAGTCATTCTAGAGAAGTTATCAACAAAAGTAACAAAATGCTGATATCCATTAAAATGAATGGTTTGAAAAGAACCACAAAGGTCACTATGAACCAAATAAAAAACTGCTTTTGAACATAATAAGGTTTTGCAATGAAATTCTATGGTGCTTCCTTTATTTGACATAAGTCACATGGAAGACTTTTTAATCTGGATAAAGACGACTCCAACCGTTTGAGTTTTTGAAGAAAGTGGTACTTGTAGCCGCTGATGAAAGTAGGGTAGACAGAGGAGCGCCATCGCCAAAGTAGTAAAGATCACCAACTCTAGAACTCAAACTGATCATCTTCAAACTCTAAGAATCCTACAACACTGCCATGACCGCCAAATGTTACATAGCATTTAAAGGCATCAACAAGTTTAACAACAAACATTAAGTTAAATGGAAGTGAGAGATATAAAGCACAAATTGGAGTTTCAATTTTGGTGAAATGTTCAGACCGACACATCATTGACAGTTTTAATTGGTCCATCCACAAGTGTGACCGAGGAATTGGGAATATAAGATTTAAGAGTTGAAAGGTGTCTCATACCAGTCATGTGTTGTGTAGCCCCAAAATCAACTATCTAGTGCGAGTTGGATGCTACCATGGTGGGCCCATATCACTTTGGTTGGAGGCCAGAGTGCTGAAGAGGTTGTAGCTAGTTGCACATGCATGGAGTCCCCAAATTCTCTGTTTTTGAGTCGCCTGTAGAAGCTGCTCATATTCTGCTAAAGAAATGGTGACCGAAGAGTCATCTGTACGATTGGGCAACATGGGTATTGCGTGCTTCACTTCCACGTCCGTAGGGATGGCCTTGTTCATGTGGCACTTCCCCTCAAGATGACCCAATTTGTTGCAAAAGGTACACTTGGGTTTAGGAGCATGTCCACATCTCCGTCCTTGACTATAACACCATGACTAACTGCGAATCTGGTGGGATGGTTGAGCTAAGTGGGGTGCGTACGTCTGATTGTTGTAGATAAGAGCACACATCCTCCTGAGTGGGGAACTAGTCGCCTGCCAAGATAACCTACGAATAAGATCAAAGGTTGAACGCAAGCCCTTGAATTTTTTTGTAGTGATGAGGCTGGCACACTCCTTGATTTGTTCATTAGAGGTGACATGCTGAAAAAAGTCGAGTTGTTGAGATAAGGCAACAATGGCGTCATAGTACTCGTGGTGTACAACAACACATAGCTTTCTTTTCTTGAATGAAGTGGCGTCGAGCTGCTTCTCACAAATCATTGGCATGCTTGTAGAACATGCACTTGGGGGCAATGGAAGGCTCCATACTATTCTAGAGCCAACTCTCGACTGCCTGTTTCCCCATTTCTATTTTGAGGTGTCCTCGACAAGCTTCTCAATAAAACTTCAACTTATCTTTGGATTTGAAGATAATGTGTACTGAATTCATCTAGAGTAAGTACTGCCCTCCCTAGGATTTGATAATGGAGGTTGAAGCAATGTTGTATATGATCGTCTAATGTGTTTCTTTGCCGTTAGACATGATTGAAGTTGGATGACACTAGCAAAATCATGGCGGTGATGAGGGGATAATCACCGGTATGAAGCACTATTGTGGATAGCGTCGGTAAGATGAGTGATTATGCACTATCACAAGAAAGAAGTGTTGTGATGGGAATAATGTGTCCTTAACTTGCAAGGGTTCACCCATGTACGTAGGAAAGGCGACGCATGGGGAGGTTGAGGCTTCAAGAGGGAACTCTGGTGTTGCTACAAAGGTTTAGAGAGTTACCACAACCGTGTCACGATCAATGCACCATTTCTATGTAGCCATGTGTGATGGAGGAGAGGTGATAGTGTCTGTCAGGCTCCCTTGGAGACTGCTGCACTGATTTGCACCCGCTAAGGGGCAATGACAACACCTCCAATGGGGACGACTACCTGCAGCCAGTGTTATCAAGGCGGGCGCCTAGGCGCTCCAGAGGTCCCTCAAATCTAGGCGCCTAGGGGTCATAGGTGAGTTGGGAAAACTAGGCGGGTTGGGCGGGCTAGGCGGGCGCCTAGGCGGTGAAGGCGGACAACCTAGGCGATTTTGCTGCAATTGTTGCAAAAAAACCAGTCCTTTTATACTACTGTTTCTTTGATTTTTTTTTATTTCCTCTTGTGTCTCCTATTCTAGCTTCTTTTCTTTTCTTTTTTTGCAATTTCTCCTTCATTTCCTGTTCCTGCTATTGCATCTAAATTTTTGTTACTTCTATGTCCCCTCTTATTGCTATTTCCTTGTTACTCATATCAGAAATTCAGATTCTTACTTGCATCTCCTGCTCGCACGTCTACTAGACTACTAGTACCACTTCTATTTGCAAGTTTTCTTCTACTTTTTCTTACTTATTCTTGCTCCTACATGACTTCATCTCAAACAGCTGTTGCTATTTGCATGCATTTGTTAAAGCTTCCTGATCTCTTCTTCGTCCCCCTAGGTGTCCCCCAACAACTCCTTTACAACTATTTTTTGTTTATCTAACTTCTTTCTCCTTCACGTCTCCTCTGTTGCTGTTGCACGTTTCTTTATCTGACTTCTTCCAGCAACTTACTTGCATTTTTCTTTTATATTTTCCTGTTTTCTTTCTTGTTCAGTTTCTACTTATCTTCAACATTCAGTTCCTCTTAATTCTCCTTCCTATGGTCCTCCCAACAGTTATCAATAGAAGTTCAGCATATCACAACATCAATGAACACATAATTACAAAATTGCATGTAGTATCATGTGTATAAATAAATAAATATGTAACTGAAAATTAAGTATAAATAAAAACGCCCAGAAAAGCCTAGGCGCCTAGGCAGGCTAGGCGCCCATAGGATGAAAACTACCGCCTAGCCGCCTTGACAACCTTGCCTGCAGCTCTCTTGGAGGGTTGCGACAACCCTTGTTGTTGCCTGTTGATTAGTGGGACTACTGCCTGCTACGTTGTCGGTGGACGACGATTGCTAAGAAGCGGCCGGCTATTGGTCAATGACTGCTGAGCAACGCCAGGCTGCTAGGCGGAGTGGCTATTATTGGCGGCAGTGGCTGTCTTTGGGTGGCCATGCTATCGCCCGACTATTGCTCTCTCCTTGGTGTTTGCTCTCGAAAACCTTGAGGGTTTTAGAATTGATGTGTTACCACGTGATTTAACAAGGAGCAATTTGATTAAAATTAAGTGAAGTATAATGAGTCTTATATGTTGCCTTGACTCAGGGTACGATGCATATGTAGAACATTATATGATAAACTAGAGCGACGCTAATGGGCTTAATTAGGCGATGCCCATTAGCCCTAATAAAGCAAATAAAATAGAAATGCTCAGTACACTAACAAGTTTGATGTGATATGCGGTCACCTCTCAATGCTTACACTAGATTTAGGCGTTAGGGTTGATAGGGACAAGATTTGAAAAACAGTGGAAAATGTCTAGGGTTACCTGGCTAGAAAGGCCCTTTTGTCTTCACCAAGGTTGTGGTGAAGCTAGGGTAGAACGGTCCTCTGGCTTGGAACATGCATGGTGATGGTAGTGGAAAATGGGGTAGAAGTCAGCGAAAAATGGGGTTGGCATTAAAGTGGGGTAGAAGTCAGTGAGAACGATCGTGCTGGGGTTTTTGTTAGAACAGTCATGGTGATGGGAACGATCGTGGTGAGATGATGGAAGTCAGGAAATTCTTGTGTACTCGACTGTTCTAGCTATTACTCACCAAGGCCGTTTTATTATGTGGCTGTTGGTTCTGAAGGAGTAAAAATCCCGGTGATCATTTGTATAATCTTGAAGAATGGCCATTCTATGGGCCATGGCCGTTCTAGAGGCTTTACTCTACGCTTTGGTCTATAATTAGGGATTTGTGGGGTTCTTGGCCTCCAATAGCCCTTGGACAATGAGGAGCAAGCAAGGGCGATTCTAGATGACGTTTAGCCTTCTCCGTGGGTTGGTGAAGACTCCAAACCACCCTTCATCACCTCTCTATTCAATTAGGGCATTAGTACCTGCATAAACTTGCAAAGAACACCCAATAGTGCATTTCAATAAAATTAAGAATTATAAGGAAAAAGTCATATAACTAGTCGTCTTAACGTAAGTATTGCACGAAATAAAGATAACTGGAGGTCTAAAACAAGACCATGTCTGCACCCCTAGCTTGAAATAGACTAGATCTCCGGATCAAACAAAAATTGAAAGAAATGAAGGCGCTCCCCTAAATGGTGTTTACTCTCTCATTAAGCTAAAAACCGATTTCACTGTGTATTTCACTTCTCTCCTCACAAACCAAATAAACCAATTTGCACTAAAGTGCAAGTTCCACTAAGGGTATTTAATGGTGCTTTGGAAAACTGTGTCATTGTGAAAATAGTCTAGGCAGATGTACGAGATGTTTCACCTGCAAGCATTCCACCCTAGATCAAAGTGATATGCAAGTGATGAGGTGTCCTCCAATTTTTAGGAAGCAATCATTTATACAAATAAAAAACTTGAGATGCATTCTCTTTGCTAAAATAAATCTAGGTGATATGATCCTACACCTCCTTGGTTGTTTCAATGACGTGATTGAACTAGGGAGTCCCGCTCCACCCGTTTGTTGTGTTCACCCTTCTTTTTGTCAGAATATTCTTTTTTAGCAGGTGGTGGCTCAATGAGATGATCAAACTTGTCAGATAATGTATGTAGATTTGAAAAGAACGTTCCCACATGATGTAATTGGATCCATTGATCTTCATAGGCATTAGATATCTGGATTGTGTTTCAAAGACCTTTGTAGAAGAAGATGGGAGCATAATATTCCAGTTATGAGATAAAAAACACAAGCAAAAGAGGTATGTTCAATAGTAATTTGACATGCTGTGTCTTTGTAGTGACACAGTGTGTTCCTTAGTAGACACGCCATGTCCCATCACTGACATGCCGTGTCGATGATATAACAAAGGTTGACGCATGAAGAAGATGACACTTGTGTCAAAGGCAACATGCCGTTTAGGGTATGACACGCCATGTAGAAGATTTGTGCACTCGGGGCGGTAACAATTGAGGGACACACCTAGTTGTTCATATGACACGCCGTCCCGGGGGAGGGAGACATGCCGTGTGTCGGTCAAGAAACGATGTATTCTGATGCAATAACAATTAGGGCAAAGAAAAGAAGAAGCTACCCTTCATGTTAGATAAACTGTGTTAGTTGCAAAAACAACATAAACATGTCGTAATAGCCCAAACTAAAGACAAAAGTACAGAGATCATGGTGGATCTCCGAGAGGGTAGAAAATATGTTAAAATATCTGATTATATCAGTAAAATATAGGTTGATCCCTAGAACAGGTGGTCATGGTAGAGCACTAAAAAGATGCTGTATGACTCCATGAAAAACTAGTCTTTAGTGCATCAGATTGTCGGAGAAACCATAGGCTAGTCCACTAGATCCTCTTGTTGGACAAGAGAGTAGGCCAGAAGAGAGGAAGCCTCCTAGTTGCAAATGCTAACTTCTTGAGGGATGACTATAACTCAGAGATGGCAACCTACGAGATCGATGGATGGAGACGACGATTAAGAGAGGTGTCTAGGTGTCATGCTCTGATACCATATCGAAAGTAACCGTCATTGTTATTTTGATAAAGGAAAAACTCCTCTCGTATTTATAGAAGGAGATACATGGAAGTGGACAAAAAGCCAAATGGGCCTAATACACTTCATGCCACATTTCTTGAGACTAAAGAAATAGAAAAAATTTAAAGAAATGCATAAAGAAATTAATAATAAACATATATCTCAACATGGTCGTTGTAGTGTTATACCCTTTATTTATATTGAAGGGAACTCTTACAAAAAGGTCCAACATAAAAAGAAATCATTTGTACAAAAATATTTGAAGCCCCATTAAAATATGCCCCTCAATATCTTGTCCCTCTAATCTACTATATGCTGCAATGTAACTACTTTCTATTCTATGTAATATTAATACATATTCTAGATACTTAGATCATCATCATCGTCGTCGTCGTCGTCAAAGCCTCGGTCCCAACCATGTTGGGGTCGGCTACATGGATCCTTCTTTCCATTCAACTCTGTCATGGGTCATATTTTGATCGATGTAAAGATTCAAAATCTCTCTTTATCAGCTCTTCCCATCCCATATTAATTTAGACCCTCTTCTTATTCTTTTAATTGTGCTTAAATCAATAGCATCGCTTCGTACAAATGCATTACTCGATCCGTATTGCACATGTTCATACCATCTGAGTCGGCCCTTGCGTAACTTGTCCTCAATGCTCGCTACCCCCACTTTGTTCCTGATATAGTCACATTTCTCAAGCGATCTTTTCTTGTCTTCCCACACAACTATCTCAACATACGCATTTCAGCCACATTCATCCTGTTGAGATCTTGTTTCTTCACCGCTCAACATTCACTCCCATAGAGCATGGTTGGCCGGATAGCTATTCGATAAAACTTGATTTTTAATTTGAGAGGGATCTTCCGATGACATAATCCTCTAGTTGCAGTCCTCCATTACAACCATCTAGCAGTGATCCTATGACAAACGTCATCTTCGACATCCCCATCTATCTTAATAATAGAATCCAAATAATGAAATTTATCACATTTTGGTGCATCCACTTCATCCAACTTGGCTATACCATTCAAAATTCGAGATTGGTTACTCAGTTTTGCCCCTAGTAATCATCAATCCATTTGATTCCAACACATTTCTCCAAAGTTCAACTTTATCATTGAATCCAATTTAGTCTCTTCAATCAACACAATATCATTAGCAAATAACATGCATCAAGGAATATCATCCTGGACACTCTTTGTCAACTCATCCATAATGAGAAAATATATATATGGGCTGAGTGTGAATCCTTGGTGTACCCTAACTGTGATGGGAAATGTTAGCATCTCTCCTCCAGGAGCTTCACACTTGTAGTTGAGTTGTCATAAATGTCTTTAATCAAGCCAATGTCTTGGATTGGCATACCTTTTTTCTCCAAAACCATCCGTGACACATCCCTTGGTACTCAATCATGAGCCTTTTCCAAAGCAATAAAAACCATATGAAGATCTCTTTTGCGTTCTCTATACTTCTCCATAAGCGTCCTTATAAAAAAATAACATCTGTTGTTGATCTTCCACGCATGAAACCAATTTATTGTTTGATATCTGCGTTATAGATCTTAGCCGTTGCTCAATAGTCCTCTCCCACAACTTCATAGTGTGATTCATCAACTTGATAGCTCTGTAGTTCGTGCAACTCTGAACATCTCCTTTGTTCTTGTAGATGGGGGCTATAGTACTATTTCTCCACTTATCCGATATCTTCTTGGTCTTTATAATCTTATTAAAGAATTTCGTTAACCACATAACTCCATCCCCCATACTCTTCCATAAATCTATGGGAATACCGTCGGGTCCGCATGCCTTTCTCATTTTCATCTTTTTCAAAGCATTCTTTACCTCAGACAGTGAAACTCGTCGTGTGTAAATGATATCTCTTGTATTCATGTCAGACAAGTCTCTTACATTATTCACAATATCTCCATTGAAAAGCTTATGAAAGTAATTTGTCCATTAGTTCTTGACGTCATTATCCTTCATCAACATACTACCATCTTCATTGTTGATGCATTTTACTTGACTCAAGTCTCGTCTTTCCTTTCTCTTGTACAAGCCATTTATAGACATCTTTTTCCTCTTCTTTTGTGTCCAACTTCTTATGAATCTCTTCAAAGTATCTAGACCTTGCCTCTTGAACAACCTTTTGAGCTTCTTTCTTTGTTTACTTGCATATATCTTTGAAAAGTTTGCATCATGTCAAATTTTGGGCATGCTCCTATAGATCTTCCTTTTGAGTTTAATAGCCTTCTGTACTTCATCATTCCCCCACCAAGTCTCTTTTTGTGGAGCCCCACACCCTTTGGACTCCCCCAAACTTCTTTGGCAATTTTTGTTATGCAGAAGCTCATATCATGCCATAGTGTTGACATCAGACTCCAAGTTCCAAGTGTCTTCTTTGATGAGTTTATCATGAAAAATCAATTTCTTTTCTCCTTTTAGATTCCACAACTTGATTCTGCTATCTTGGTTTCTGTTACGTTTTCTTTTGTTGATCTTCATGTTAATATCCAAAACCACCAACCTATGTTGGGTGCTGAGTTCTTCGCCAGGAATACCTTTACAATCCTTGTATACTTTAAGCACGGAACCTGACATCGACTTCGAGTCAACTTTAAAAAGGTGTAGGAGTGGAAGTTTGTGGAAACATCTAGGAAACTTTGAGGATTTTACGACTAAACTTAGACATCTTTGACAAAAATTAAGCTAAACATAGTGATTATCATGATGAAAATTGATATGTTTCATCAATTCTAACTTATAAACAAATTAAATGTTTATATATAGCCATCCATATAGGTTTACATATGTAGAAGAACACAATCACATGCAAATGTATAAGACGTCGTCTTCGTGTCGACTTCGACAAGCATGGAACTTTACCAGGTTTTGACATCGACATCGAACATCGACATGCGTACACATCGAGGATTATTCATCAGATGTCGAGGATGTTTAGTACCATACTTGTAAGGAAGTAATCGAGTTGGCTAAAATTGCCCACTCTTGAAAGTAATCTTATGAGTATCTCTTTTCTTGAAATGGGAGTTTGCTAGAATCATTTCATATGCAACTGCAAAATCTAATATCCTTTCTCCATTTTTGCTGCCACATGCAAAACCCCACCATGAACTCTGTCATATCCAACATTGCTACTCCCTACATGGCCATTCAAATCACTCCCAATAAAAATCTTCTCCTCAATTGGTATTCCTTGCATCAAGTCATCCATATTATCCCCAAAATCCTTCTTCGCCTCCTACCTAAGGCCAACATAGGGGGCATAAGTGCTAATAATGTTCAAAAGCTTTCCCCCAAGAGCAACCTTGATAGATATGATTCTATAGCTCATCCTTGTGATCTTGACAATATCATCCTTCAACATCTTATCAACAATAATGGTTATGCCATCTCTATCTTTTTTAATACATGTATACCAAATTTTGGACCCTTTGTCTCAACACTCTACGCGCCGTTCCCCTGTTCACTTGGTTTCCTACAAGCAAGCTATATTGATTTTTCCTCTTATAATGGTATCCACTATCTCCAAAGACTCACCTATCAAAGAGCCAAATCCAAGATCTAACTCTAGTCCTTTTTTGTTGAACTTGATTCTTACGTGCCTTCGTCGTAAACGTTGCCGTTGCACATCTTCATTACATCCGGGCAATGACACAGGGGGACTAGCTTCCTTAACCACACCCATCTAAGATGTGGAAACCCTTGCCTGTCCTTCAAAACAATTGGGTGCTGCTGTGTCAAAACTCCTTACATATTTATCAATGCACCTGGGTGCCGATGCAGTGCGTCGCCAGGTGCGGAGTAGGGACACTCCAACAAAATTCTTGTAAGGATCCATGTCATAAAAGAGTGACAAAGTTTTATGGTTGTCTGTCAACTTACCACCAGCCCTCCTTTACCCCAGCTTAGGACCGGCTACATTCACACAAGTTTTCTAAATTCAAAGCTATGCCTTTGAACCCGCCGGCAAATTCTACCATTTCATCGGTTCTAAGGCCTCCTTCCAAGAGACCCTGAGTTGATTCATTGCGCGAGTTGGAAAAAATCAGGCCCAAACTGAGAAGTGTTGCACCCCCTTGAAATGAGTGCATGTACGGAATGTAGGCGGAGTTATACTTAGATAATTAACTGTGGTATATAAATACTTTCTAACCGTCTAAGTGTGCCTTGTTCGTATGTTTTACTACTGTTTCTGCATAATAGCTTGATATGAACTTAGTGATTAGTATGGAGTGCAAATATAATATATCTATAGTAAAACGCCACATTCATGTAATGATTAAATATATAAGAATTTTAAAGCTCAATGCAGTAATCTTACACTGATACTCGATACTGTTTACTATTATACACAGTTAGAAATTATTATGTATATGAAAGATATATGTATTTAACACATGCAATGGGTCTAAATCTGTTGAAAAATTCATAAAATAAATATTATATTATTATGTAGATAGATATATAGAAATCAAAAATCCACTTTTGAACCACCTGGCACTTTTGCAGCTACAAGGTTCTTGTCTGCCCGCCTTCTTCTTACGCATCATGCTTTTTAAAATATTGGTTTTGTTCTTGCTGTAATAGGTCTATATTCTTACTTCTAATCATGTAATGCTTACTCGGTCGCTAAATGACTATCCTTCCTCCCCCCTCCCCGCTTATAAATATGGCATTAGTTTTGTTTCCAATAAGTCTATGAACGGTGCACTTCTATTTGAAAGTTTATCTACTGTTATCACCTTGGAACTTTTGATATCATGGATATTACTTGAACTAATTTTAATTGGATTGTTTATACAGAAATGCTTTAGAGGTAGGAAAGCTGTTGCAATGGCAAAGTCAAAAGTTAGAATGGAATTTGTCGAGGTGTATGGAGGATGCTGCTCAAAAGTAGATAGGTAAACATAATTTGTTAATTGACGATATATATTACTTGACAAATGAGTTGCTTCTTGCAAAAAATGTTAATCAGATTCACACTTTGTTGTAAATGAATGGTTACCTTCTCCTTGTCCAACCAGGTCCTGTTTTTCTCCTGATTCAGAGTTCCTTCGTCAATTGCTGTTTTTCTTCAACACAGCTAATTTTAATGATGTCAGTATTCTCGCTGGAGTGTGTCAGAGGCTTGGCGAACTAGCTAAAAATAATGGTAAGGTTTTGAGATTGCGGCAGTGCACGATTTCTCGCAAAATGTAGTTTTTATGTTTCACAGACATTGTTAGGCCTATCATTGGTACATCGAATGTCATTATGCTTTATCCAGAATGCCATCTATTTGTTTGTTTTGGTGTTATTCAGAATTTCATTTGTATTTTTCTTTTACTTCGATGTTCTAAAAAGTGGGTATATAGTATGCAATTCAAGAGGGTACCACTCAGAGTACATGAGTCATGTGAGTGCAATCACGATTTTGTATTTTGTCAATAAATCGAATATATTATCATGTATATAATATTATAATATCATACTATATAACTTAAATATGACCCATAACCTAGCTGAATGGAAAAGAAGGATCCGTGTAGCTGACTGCAACATAGTTGGGATTGAGCTTGGATGGTAATAATGACGGCAATGCACTATTTAAAGCAAGGTTGTTAGAACCGAACTTGTAAGGCATCCGATTCTTGGTTCACTGGTTCAACAGGTGACGCCATTATGACAATCATAAATAATTAAAAGAACCTAGAATATATTAATAAATACAAGTAAATATATGAGAAAAATATATTAGAAAATAGCATTGCCATGACGACTGCACAATTGCTAAGTGAAACGGTAATAATCCATGATATTTTAATCTAATAAAAAAGCCTCGTGGTTCAAGTCTCAAGAATCAAGATCAAGGAGACACCTCATCACCTCACATAAGCATAGGACACAAATGAATAAATAAACTAATGATCAATCATCTAATGCTGAAAATCTTTGCTGCATCAATGGATTTATAACAAAAGGAATAAATAGAACTACAACCATCAAAACATAGATTGAAGATTTAAATATCCAATCAAATAATAGGACAATATTTAGATACTAGATGTGATTTCAGGAGGTTTACGATTTACAAAAGAGCATCCCAATATTCAATGTCGTTGTCGGTTACAAAATATCACCAGCCAACAACAACAAACGAGTGGAAACAGAGCATCAACAACAAATCGCTTCAGAAATATAGCAGAAAGATTACTGTTAGGAGGGTGATAGGGAGAGGAAGGGCATGATTAGTACAGGAAGAAGAAGATTAGAGAAAGAAGAGAGAAGGGGAGGATGGATTAGTATAGGAGGAAGATGATTAGAGAAGCAGCACAGAAGGGGAGGACATGATCATTACAGGGAGAAGCTGAAGAAGGGGAGCACGATGAATACAGGAAGAAGAAAATTAGAAGAAGAATAATAATAGGAGAGGACAAGACACAACCACCAGACGATGAAGAAGAGTAGAGGAAGAAGGAGAGCAAGGGAAAAAGAATAGAGGAAGAAGAACAATGGCGAAAAAAGAAGAGGAAGTGTAAGGAGAAAAGATGTACCTGATTGTGGGACTTGGAGCAGGCTGCAGCTACAACAGGAGCTGCTGGTGACGGTGGCTGTGCTTGGAGGCACCGACGGTGGCGGTTGTGCTTGGAGGTGACAATGGTGACACTTGTGCTTGGAGGTGACAGCCGTGACGCTTGTGCTTGGACGCGATGACGACAACAATTGTGCTTTGGAGTAATTAGTGGATGTTGCAGTAGGGATGGAGGATGACGACGTCCCTCAAGCTTGCGACATGAAGTGAGCAGCTAGGGTATGGGGAATAGAGAGTGTCGTGCGGTGAGGGGGTGTTAGGGTGTGTGAAAGTATTGGGCCAAAGCAATGGTCTATTGTAGCGGGCTAGCCTTATTATATTGGAAGAGAACATTTACATGATTGACCCAATAAAGAAAGCAAATAAGAAAAGACTACATGAATAGCTTCAATTTTCTAACACTTCCCCTCAAGCTGGACATACACATTGTGCATACCCAGCTTGGAACTCATATAGCTAAAAGCTGAAGGTATAAGGAAGGGGCTTGATGAAGATGTCTGCAAATTGTTGTCCAGTGCAAACATAAGGAGTCTGAATCTTCTTGGACAACACTAGATCATGAACAAAGTGGCAGTCCACCTCAATGTGCTTGGTTCGCTGATGAAGCACATGATTGCTAGCAATGTGAATGGCTGCCTGTTTGCCTGATTATCGCACATGAGAGAGATTGGAGTTTCAACAAACACTCCCATTTCAGACAATATGGACATAACCCACCGTAGTTCACAACAAGCATGTGCCATTGTTTGATATTCAACCTCTGTGCTGGACCATGCCACCACATTTTGTTTCTTGCTCCTCTATGTCACTAAGTGTGACTCAAGGAACACACGATCCTAAGGTAGATCGTCGATCTCCAACATTACTTGCCCAATCAACATGTGTATATCCAGTAAGCTTTAAGGAAGTGTAGGAGGAATGCTTCCTTGTAAAATAAGTGAGACTTTTCCATGCCGACCCTTTAATATAATGTGGGATCTGGGTGATCGCCATCCAATGCGACATCTTGGGTGCTCTCATGAACAGGCTAACAACTACTACATAGGAGATATTAGGACGAGTCAACATTAAATACATCAGCTTGCCTACAATGCATCTGTTCTTTGCTGGATTCAAAAAATGACTGTCATCAGAAATAACCGCTTTGGTATGATAATCCATAGGCATGGAAACAGGTTTGCAATGTGTCATGCCTGTCTCTGCAAGAAGATCTAGAACATATTTTGTTGAGCAAAATTTGTGCCTTTCTTAAAACCTAGAACCTCTGTTCCAAGGAAACGACAAAGATTGCCCAAAATTTTTGTCTGAAATTGTGTTCGTAGCCACTCCTTGAGCTATGAAATTCCAGTAAGATCATCACCCGTGATGACAAAATCGTCCACATATACAAGCCAAAATAATAGTGCCATGAGAGGCTTTGTGCACAAATAAAGAATAATCAGTGGAAGACCGACTGAACCCAAACTATAAAGTGCAACACAAAACTTACCAAACCATGCCTGTGGTGATTACTTCAGGTACACGGATTTCTTCAATTTGCACACTTTTTGACACTTCCCCTAAGCAACATGCCCGTGAGGTTGTTCCCTGTACACCTCTTCAAGAAGATCACCATGAAGAAATGCGTTTTTGACATATAACTGGAGAAGAGGCCAATCATAATGAGTAGCAACAAGAATAAGGATATGTACAGAATTTAACTGGACAACAGGAGAAAAAAAATCTTAAAGCTCACTCCATGTGTTTGAGTGTACTCATTGGCCACCAATCGAGCCTCTATCCGATTTTTGTTTAACAGTGTACACCCGGCGACAACCTGCAACAGGCTTCCCTAGAGGAACATCCACCAAGTCCTAGGTGGAGTTCTAGTAAAGAGCTTCCATCTCACTATTAGTGGCTTGTACCCATCCGTCATGTCGGGCTACTTCTGCATATTAGCGAGGAACAACTGTAGAACCTCGCTAAAGAGCAAACGTGCGTGCTGCTGGTAACATATGGGATAAGCTAAAGATACTAGAGATAGAATATCGTATTGAGTAAGACCGAACACCTTTACGAGGTGCAACTAAAAGTGTATGTCTAAAACAGAAGTCGTCTAGGGAATCATGCCAATAGAATCACAGAAACTAGAGACAACCTTTTGAACATACAAGGTATTATCAATACGAAGAATTTTATATGAATATCAAACTGAACTTTTATTAATTGATGAAAAGTTTGGACGACCGACAAAAGTTCATCTCGAGACTTAAGTATACCCAAGTCATTCGGGAGAAATCATCATTGAATGAAAAAAAGTAACGAAGGCCATTATGACTTGGCTCTTTAATAGGACCCCAAACATCACTATGAATAAGGTCAAAAGGAAGCTTAGAGCATTTTACATTACGACTAGGGAAAGAAGTGCGATGATGCTTGCCCTGTTGAGAAGATTCACACTTGATAGATTTATCTGACGATGGTTGGGAGCTTCTGAAGACTCTACAAGGAGGGAAGCCCATAGTGACAATGCCATTGTAAGGGAGAGCAACTGAAGATGGTAGATGCGATGGAGGAGATCTAGCAAGCTGGGCAATCACCCTCAAAGAAGTAGAGATCACCTTTCCCAGATCCCCCACCAATCATCTTCCAATTCCTGGGATCATGTAACACGAAGAAGGAAGACCCAAATATCACCAAGCAGTTTAAGGAATCAACCAACTTAGCAACAAACACTAGATTAAAAGGAAAGTTTGGTACATAATGTACAGACTGTAGAGTCTAAGGTGATGACGCCTGCACAGACCCACAAGCCTATACTCGTTTGACTGATCCATCAGTTGGAGTCACAAAAGAATGTGGGATATACGAATCCGACGAAAGAAGCATGGATCGTATACCCGTCATATGCTGGGAGGCCCTTAAATCCACCACTCATATAGATGCGTGGGAAGCAATGAGTGAAGTCCCTTGGTTACTTGCATTGGAGACAAGATTGGCGGAGGAACTAAGAGAAACTTGTTGAGTGGCCTGAAGAAGACAGATATACCCCTCCTTGAAGATAGTTATATTTATGCTCTTGCCAGATTTAAGAACGGTATTTAGATTACATTCATCCAGAAAAAGTAATTCTATGAGGTGAGCTTCATAGAAGTTATCCGTGATTGATCATTGTAGACTATTGTAGCAGAAGTCTCTGACTTGTTGTCTCCCATAGCGAGATCATATTAGAATGATTGTAGCAGCAAAAATTGAGACAGACTGTCGATAACATGCCATGTAGAAATTTGACATGGAGTGTAGGTTGCTGATACGCCGTGTGGAGGTCTGACATGCCGTGTAGGACGTCGGAGGCGTGAAACAGACTTTCGCTGACACCCCGTGTGGAAAATCAACATGCCGTGTAAAATGTCGGAGGCGTGAAATGGACTTTGCTGACACGCCATGTGGAAAATCAATGTGCCGTGTAGAATTTGAGGTGTGAAACAAACTTTGCCGACACACTGTGTGGAAAATCAACACACCGTGTAGAATGTCGAAGGCGTGAAACATACATCCGTTGACACAATATGGAAAATCAACACGCCATGTAGAACGTCAGAGGCGTGAAATCGACTGTCGTCGACACGCCGTGTGGGAAAGCAACATACCATGTAGAATGTCGAAGGTGTGAAATGAATTTTTGCCGTCACGCCGTGTGAGCTAAAACGACCGGCCGTGTCAGACAATTCTGCTACAGATATGGATTGGAATTGGCGCAGTCAAAGCGGAAGATAATCCTTGGAAGACGCACCGGGGGGAAAGATAACCCCGGGAAGACACACCGAGGGTTGACGAGAATTAGCTCCGTCACTTGTATCAATAAATGATGCGAATCTGACGCATCAACAACCCCTAGAAGGTTAGGCACACGTCCACGTATGGCAAATATGTGGAGTGGAAGAAAAATAGGGAGGAGGCCGTTTCTCATCCTCTCTATTGAATAGAAAAGAATGATTTTCCTCTTCTCTTTCAAGCAATCACCATGCTGTAGCAGAGACAGAGGAGACAGAGAGGCCGACGAAACCCGACAAAGGGTCGGAGCTGGCGATGCTCAGCTGTGAGAGAAAGAGGCGACAAAGGCGAGCGTGGAGAGGAGAGAGAGAGAGAGAGAGGGAAGCAAAACCGGCGGCTAGGGTTAAGTCTCCAAGGCACGATCTGATACGATGTGAAAGTATAGGGCCAAAGCGACGACACCCTAACTGTAGCGGGCTACCCTTTATTATATAGGAAGAAAACATTTACATCTAGACCCAATAAAGAAAACAAATAAGAAAAGACTACATGAATAGCTTCTATTTTCTAACACGGTGAATTTGAGGGTTCTTGAATTCTTTAGGGGTCATGTGACACACATGGAGGTGATAGAAAACTAGCCGGTTAGGAAGTAACCGGATCCGTTCACTAGTTAACCGGTGGAATTGGCCGGGTCACTGATTTTTGGCCGGTTAGACTTCAATTGCGGCTTAATGTTAGAATCAAACCATCACACTAACTAGTTCTCGGTTCAACCGTTGAATTGGCCGGTTTAGTCCAGTTTTGACAATCATGATTTAAAGTTTGACCCTCAACTTTACGCTTATATAATGTGAGACAAACCCCATCCCTGGGTAGGACTGAGTCAAACTTAACCTTTGGAATCACAAGCTCGAACGAGATCGCAACATAGTACCTTTTGATATTTTGAGAAGAATTGCTCTTTAGACAACACAACGCAATAACACAAATTCGATCTTCAGAAAGGATACATGAATGGATATATCAATTAGTAAATTTTTCTGAAGGTAATATGCATCACTCGAGATATTACTAAGACTTAGGCTCCCAGACTTGATAATATTAAGTTTGTCTTTGTGAAAGGATTAATCGATATAACGATCACAAAGTTTAGTTAAAAGGTCCGAGGTCCAGGTGTAATCAGAAAAACAACAGGTTGGATGAAAAAAGTGAGAAGACAGTTGTACAATTATCTATGATACAACAAACATTTGACGAAGATGTGGAAGAGGGAAGAGAAGGAGAAGTCAAAAAAAGAAAAGAGAAGACCAATAGATGTGAAGAACTAGAAGAGAGCAAGGGTAAATGGAGAATAAGGCAAAGAAGAAGCTGTTGTAGAAGACTGATAAACATGAAGGACTACTAGAAGAGGAAACATAATGGGGGAAAGGAAATGGACATTGTTTTCTTCATGTGTTGGTCAGCCTCCGTGTGACCAAGTGGGAAGGAGATACTTGCCGCTAGGAGAAAGGGGGGACTACCTTTGGGACAAGAAGGAATCATTGACATTGATTTGCTAGAGCTAGGGGAAGATGTCACTGTAGATACTGCGGAGGGGGTTGTCAATGTTGACTTCTTCGAGGGAAATCGTCAGAAGATACATTAAGAGCTACAATGTATGCCCTAAGAAGATGGTATACACTGATAATGTTGGGGTTGTCGGGAGTTAAGAGTTGTTGACAAATGGGTATTGATTTTTTTTTTTAAAATTCAGGCACAAGTTAGGAAGATCACACGTGAGTCGTATTTGACAACATAATTGGCCAAGGACAGTAGAGACTACTGCTTTGCTATGTGGTGTGACTTTTTGCCTGAACAACGTATGTTGTCTCATGGACTGATGTTCTGAAAATTGGTTCTTGTTTGACATAATTTTCCTGTTTGACATAATACTATAAAATCCCATTCATTGTGGTGTGCTTTTCATGCATTATTTGGCAAAATACTTTATGGAAAGATAGAAAGGTTCTTTAATTTTAGGCAAGAAAACAGAGCATGGTTTTAGATATAAACATAACCACATGAATAGTGGAAGCAACTAAGGTCGATTATGCAAATTGTTATTTATAACTAGGCTGTAATCTTCTACTGAGTAGTATCTTGATTCAGACTCCCCGTTTTTGATATACACTGTAGATGGAAGGGTTTATATGGCAGAAAGTAAGGTTGCTGATGTAAGTGGTGTTTTCCTAAGGAACATGAGATGATCATGTTCCATCTAGATTGAATGAAGAGTCTCACACATACCCTTTCCCCAGTAAAGAGGATGCCTTTCTATGCTTAACCAAAAAAAACCTATATTCAAGTTGTGTTGGACCCCTAAAACTTCTAGACCTCCCTATCAAACCATATAGTAAGAAAATTGCCAAAAAGATAACTATATAGCCTCAAATTTTACATCTTACCTCGAGCACTAAAAAGTTAAAAAACATCTCAACAACTTCAACTTCATTGATTCTTGTTTCAACATATGTATCTTCTTTTTTCTGTGAGTTTGTGAATACGAAACCATATTAGAATTATTGATGGTGGATTCCGCCCGAAAAGGAATTGGATTGTATAATATTTTTACCAAACTCTCCCTCCCATTAGAAATAAAAAAAAATTTCTTCTTCCAACACCGCAACAGCTTTGATATTCTAGAAAGCTCGAAAGACTGGTGCAATGATGATTGACCATGATGCTGAATTGAGAGGTCACAAGTTTAGTTCTTATCGAGGTTGCTTTATTACAAAATTTTCTAGTTAGTGTTGTGATTTGTGCTATTTGTGTATCATGATAACCTTTGCTTTATTTACCATGTCCGCTTTGGGCCTTTATGGGGTTGTGACTCCTAGAGTACTTCCCTTTTGGCTTCCATATTGATTTATAAAAAGATACAATATATTCTGACTAGTTTTAGAAGGTGTCCGCTTCTATATTGGCTCTATGTGACGACTTCTAAAAATCATGTTGAGGGAGTTGCACTTGTAGCTTCCAAGAGGTAGCTACTATGTAGAACCATGGTACCCACTTGCACTCTCCATCACTACAACCGGACACATTATATGAAAGATTGAAAGAGGAAAAACTCCCCTTACAACCCTCTAAGTTGGACACTTCGAGTTGCTTCTTGTGGAAGTTGACAAAGGAGAAGAGTTGTCTGTTTGGGTGGGACTCAAGATATGGTTGGTTGCAAAAGTGGAATATGGGAAACGCTAAACCTTTGATGAAGAAGGGTCTTGCATAGGGGGAGGTTGGAAGGGTCAAGGCTTGATCTTTCTTAAAAGAGGAAGCAAGGATATACTAAACCCTCAATCTTACAACTCACTGTGTTAGTGATGTGGTGACTTGACCACTCGGTCAACGAACTAGACAATTGACTTCATGCAGAGTTTCAACTACCTTGTTATCCTTTTCAGCAAGGGCTAATAATGTAGGGCAAGGAGCAGATAATGGTTCGAAATTTCTGTCAGAATGTCAAGATTTTAGTTGGTTTCGATGGTGACCAAAAACAAAAATGGTGATACCTCAATCTTCTTTATGCATTTTGCAAAGTTTCAGTAGAAATTTTATCATCTCAACTATTTCGATGAATTTTGACCAATTTGGGCATGCATTTTGAGGAATTTTGCTATTTATTTAGGAAAATGACATATGTTGACTGATACGTTTGTTATTAGCTGAACAGAGAGGAGATACTGCTTCGGAGGTCTTATAGCTTCTATCTAAGGTCATAAGCCCTAAGTCAACCTAATTATACTACCATCTTTCATTTGTATCCTATTGGATCAATAACTATAGCTTTCACCCTAAAATATGTCTTTTGCAATTTGTAGATCTACCAATTGGTTTGGGAATCTACTAGTTAATGCTCTAGATTAAGTAGTATCACAATTAAGTAGTTGTTTCACAAATTTATAGTAAAGTTACAAAATATAGCTAGTTTCACATCTTTTCCTTTTGAATTAGTAGTTGGAACTTGTAACAATGAAGAGTATTGGAAATTTAGGATATGACAACTGACTAGAATAACCAATTGAAAGCTGTAGAGAGGCATTATCTCATCTAGCACAATACAGGTACAATCAACCACCATATAATTAAATGTCTGATTTTTCCGCCATATCCAGTAGTCCGGAAAAAGAAATTTACATAAATTTCAACCGAAATTTTGGTATCTACGGCCATGAATTTTTCCACGCCAAAATGAGCGAGTAAATCATGAAAATTTACCAGGACGATCTAAACACCAAGATACACTCCAAGACTTGCTTGTCAAGGCGTCTAGGCGGTGGTTTTAACCAAGGAGCGCCTAGCCCACCTAGGCTTTTGTGGGCGTTTTTTTTTCCAGTATCATATTTCATTTTGGATTGGGGGGGGTGTCTTCCATATTTATAAGAAGGAAGCTGAACTGTTTTGACTGTCATTTCAATGACAATTTCTATGGTATATTGAAGGTTAAATTTTGGAATTTTGCAAACACAATGGTTAGACATAAACACACTAGATTATATAATAAATTTATATGTTGAGAGGTTAGGGTGGGATCCATGTCTTGAGAGTGAGTGCACAAATGGATAGAACTGTCAAATTTGTTATACTGTTACAAACTTACAAACCCACAAGTTACAACTTAGAACTTAAAACGTACAGCTGCAAAAAGCAAACTTACAAATTACAACTTGTATGACATATGTTACTAACTACTAACTACTAATTTAGTTAAGTAGTAACTGGTAAGTAGTGGTATTAGCTAGTAACTAATTGATTCATTCTCTAAAGTCTTCGAGTACTTCTTTCAAAGATATATCTCCTCCAATTGTTTACCATTATAGTGCAAATCTAATGACACATTTCTGTTGGCTGCTTGGACAACAGATATTGTTAGCCTCTTTTCAGGAACAAACTATGGTTCTAATCATGCAATCGCGGACTATAGGGTAAAACGACTAGCCTGTAGTTGCCTTCAAGCTGTGCATTATAACAGGTGATTGACTAAACGATGCTAGTGATGTCAATATGAAAGCTTATGAGCTGTGCACCTGGATTTGTGAATAATGTTTATGTGATTAAATTTATATGGTTGTTAATAATGATAATGTTATTAAATTTATATCGCTCAAAACAATTTATTTATTTGATATCCAGTTTTCTTCTTAATATGTATACATCTAATTGGAACATGGATGCATTCCTGAAGTGCTGTTGATATTATTTCCTGAGAATAAGGAAACATGTATTCTTTCTGTGAGTTGAAATGCTGTAGTGATTTGCACATATAGATGGAATGACTGTATAGCTGTTTGCAATGACAGTTGGTACATGAGACTCGGTTCTGCGCACACTCTGAATGGAATTTGTTCAGATGTCTGCTACGCATATAAGCTAAATGATTTATTTTGATGTGTTTCTATATATTTGAGGCTGAGGCTCACAACTTCAAATAAGAAGGGATAGACGAGATACAACATTTGCAATGCCCTATTGAGTTATATAAAGAGAGCTTCATAACACTAATCAAGTAGGGATATACGGTGTACAACATTATAATAACACTCAAAGATTGAGTTATAAAAGGATCTAATATCAGAAGAAACATCATTTTGCCTTCCCGAGATCTCTGTCAATGGGAAAGTTGTACTAAGTTCTCCCAACAGTAACATGGTTCACAAGAAAGACGTGAATTCTCTGGTATTTCTCTCTTCTTAGATAGCCATATGACCTCCTATTTCTTGAATGCAATAAAGGCAAACCTCTTTAGTCTTTACTGATTTCCTCTAACATGACCATCTTGTCATAGCCAATAAGGCAATAACTCAAAACTGTCCTACATGACCATGTTGTCATAGCCAATAAGGCAATAACTCAAAACAGTCCATAAAATGGACACTGCAACCTCTAGCTGTTTCCCGCTAGTCTGCCATAGGAAAACCAAATCCCTCAAAAACCACAACAAACACATTGACATACTGTTTGCCCAAAAAAAAGGCAATGTCACATATCGTAGTCGAGGAAAGCATATTCACAGAAAATTGTGAACCTTAGTATGGAATAAAAACACAACTTTGGCAATACTTTTTGTCCCAAAATCATTGTAGTAGGACCATGTGTTCAAACCTGTATGACCAAGCATCACCACTATTTATGACCAGCTTCTATAATGGGAGTCGATGCCTCTTACCACATCACAGCCTTGTCATTTTGTTCAATTTTTCTTAGAAAATATATTTTCCAGTAAATGGTGACACACTACAAGAAAATTGTGGTCCCAAAGATTCCTTTAAAAGTTTAGGGGCCATTGAAAATTTGAACTTGTGGTTCTACTATTCTAACATGCAGAAAAGAGGACCACTAGCATGGCATGGCTGTACTGCCAATATATATCTGAAGTTTACCCTTGTATGAGGTTTCTTGAAACTGCTTGCCTAAGCATAGCAGTTGGAACTTGCGCCAAAACTAGTAAAAGATGCCAAGGGATCTTCCCATTAGATATCACTTGAAGGTTGAAAAGTACCTTAAAATGCTATTGATCTAATCAGAAAACTCATCCTACAAATGGCAATTTTTATAATCGCTTGTTTAAAAGTGAAATTCATTGAGGAAGGAGAAAAGGCTATTCCAGACGATCATATAATAAGTCATTTAATATCCAGCGTGAACAGACTTATAATGTCTGTGTGTTGATATATGTGCTAAAGTGTAGTTATCTCAAGAATTCTCTTGCAAATTACCGCATCTCCATGTCTTATTAATTGAGGTGTCACCTTCTACACTGGTAGCTGATAATGCAAGAGTTTAGTACTATATTATTAGAATAAATAAAAAGGTTCTGAGGATGAGGTTCATTTCACTGAGAAAAGAGAGGAGACTAATGACTAATGTAAATGAACAATCCTAAATTCTGTAATTATTTCCACATTTACATTCTTCTTAAGGACAATACATCACCTGACTTAGACAAATGGACATGTAGAATAGAAATGAACTCCTCTCCAAGCTTTAATTGAGACCCCTTTGACCATAATTTGGCGTTTTTGGGAAACCAACAAAAGTTTGACGTGGCATACAGTAGTTCAATAGCCTCCTTTGAGATCCATCTAGAAAGTTGGGCTTGTTATTTGCTCCTTCGATTATTTTGTAACACAATTTGTTCCAAAAATGCACACGTGTGTGTTGGAAATAGTGGTAGCCGTAATTCTTATTACGGATAAAGAGGAAAACCCGCCTCCTCTATATAGGACGAGGAGATAAATGGAAGCAAACAAAACACTAATGTGCCTAATGCAATTACACCCACGTTACAAGGGAGTATGAAAATTTGTAAAGGATTAAAGAAATACATAAGAAGAAACAAACATATAATATATCTCAATGCTCTTCCTCAAGCTAGAGCAGGGATATCTATCATGCCCAACTTGCATCATAATTCTTGAACTCTCTTTCTAGAAAGAGACTTCATGAAGATCATCAGTTGGTAAGAATGGAGTTGTGATATTTGTCATCACAACCTCACTAAGAGAATGACTGTTCACCTCAATGTGTTTGGTCCTTTGATGAAGATCAAATTGTGCAATGAATGTGGCTACTCGATTATAACAATATATTGGAATAGCTTATGTAAGTTATGTAACAAGAAAACCAAAATCAGATAGAAGGGACATAACACAAGAGCTCACAAGTAGTATGTGCCGTTGCACTACACTCATATTCAATAATGGACCTAGAAGAAACAAAATTTGGTGTCTTGCTGCTAGGCAACTAGATTACCACCCACAAAGGTGCAACATCCAGAGGTAGAATGTCTATTAGATTTGTTGCCCATAGTCTGCATCAGAATAACCAATATCATTTATGTGTCCATTTCTTTTATAGAATTATCCCTGGCCAAGAGCATTCTCCAAATATCTCAAGACTTGAAAAGTTGCATCACGGCTCTGTCTAGGGCAATCCATATATAAACTGAGAAGTCCCACAACAGAGCAAATTGATGATCTGGTTTAAGTGAGATACAAGAGCTTCCTGATTGTAGCTGAACTTATCCTCCAGAAGTTGAGTAGTTGTCGACCATAAGTATGTCTCGATCCATAGGAGAAACAATAGGTGGACTCCCATGCATCCCTGTTCCAATTAATAAATGTAGAGTGTTCTTGCTTTGAGGTATTGATACACCTCTTTTACAGTGTGTGACCTCAATACCAAGAAAGTACTATAGACGACCAAGATCAATGGTAACAATGTGCCTCATTCGACACCTTTTGGTTGTAGATATACATAAATCTTCACTGCCAGACAAAATGATATTATCCACGTATACAATAAGAATGACATTGCCAATATTAGTGGTTTTGATAAATACAATATGATCACAATGAATATGAGAAAAACCAAAATTTCCCGTGTCAGAGATAATTTAGCAAACCATGTTTGGGAACTTTGCTGTAGGCCAAAAATAGACTTGTTGAAAAGACATACTTTCTCAGAATACTCCCCCTGAGCAATATACCTAGGAGATTGGTCCATATAAACGTGTATCCTGCAAGTCCCCATATAAGAAGGCATTTTTGACATCCAATTGACATAATTTTAAGATTGGTCCATATAATTGATGTCCTTTATTCTCAACAATAGACATGAGAACACACACATTATTTTGACGGGCAACATGATAAAATGTTTCTAAGTAGTCAACCCCGGATTCCTGTGTATATCCTTTGGCAACAAGTCTAGCCTTTAACTGTTCAACACTTCCATCAAACAAAGACTTGATAGTAAAAACCCATCAGCAACGACAACCGACAATGTGACTACCTAAAGGGAGGTCAACAAGATTCAATGCCCTCTAGATTTGAGAGCATTCATCTCCTCATTCATGTCTTGCTTTCACCCAGAATGTCCAAGTGCCCCCCCCCCCCCCCCCCCCCCGAATAAGTTTTGGATTAGAAATAGAAGACAATGCTACTAGAAATTATGCCATTGGAGCATTTAGATGTTTTGTAGTCATATATTGAGAAATACAATATTTTGCATCTCTTAGGGCGATATGTATGTCAAGACCAGTAATTTCAATTGAACCTATAGTATCCCAATAACTGGAGGTGGAGCATTATGCTCTGGAGATGTCATGGTGGGAGATACTTGAAGTTGAGTCTGCTTGTTCTTTCATCATACACTTTGATGACTAGAGGGGAAGATTCAACATGTGATGGTGTTGGGGAGACGTTAGGTTAAGGCAGAGGTATGGTCCGAGGGGTGCTCCTACTGACCGACCTTAGAAAAGAACGAGGTGTTTTCAAAGAAGGTGACATCAACATTGACATACAACCAACTTGCACCATGATCAAAACACTTGTATCCCTTTTGAGTGCGGGGATATAATATGTGATGGTAATTTATCTCAGTTAGGATGGTGGTTGTGAACGAAGCATGATCAACCAAAGATTTTGGGCGGTAAAACAACAATGGGTTCATGAGGATATACCATTTGGTATGGAAATTTGTTATGCAAAACCGATGTTGGTGCTTGTAATCAGAAAATTGGCAATAAGGATGGCATCATCCTGATGATATTTCGGAAGACATATAAAAGATATTGGTCTTTGCATTATGCAACACCATTTTATTGTGGACTATATGGACAAGAAGTTTGATGGATGTCATTCAAAAGCAAATATTTGTAAACCATGTTGCATGTATTTAGAAGCATTATGAATGCAAACTAATTTGGGAGTGGCAAAAAAATGTTTTTTGATCTCATTCAAAAAGTTAGAGAAGACGTTCAAAATTTGTGACTAAATAAAGCCAAGTAGCATGAGACCAATCATCTATGAAGGTACTAAAATAGCATACGCCAATACGACTAGTATTACTAAATGGTCCCCAAATGTTAAAATGAACAAGACGAAATAAGCTACAATAATACTATCATTTCTTAAAAGCGATGATGTTTGCAAAGTTGGCATGATCAACATTGACATTTTTCATAAGATAAATTTGGAAACGACTTTAGCTTTGTAGTAGATAGATGACCGAGTCGTAAGTGCCGCTGATAAAGAGGTGGATTAAGCGACCAATGTAGTAGCATGCAAGATGATGAGGTTTGTAGGTAGACAAACCATCTCTAGCTTCGTATTCCCCACTAATGTCTCTGTTCAAAGATCTAACATAGAGACAGTTTCAGAGAAGAAAGTTACACTACAGTTCAAGGTTTTTGTTATTCTGCCGACAAATATTAAAATTGAGAGTGAATTTAGGAACAAATAAAACAAATTTCAAAATATTGGGGTAGCCAACCACAACTACATATCCTATACCAATGGCGTAGATCCATCAACTAACCACACATGAGGATGGTGTGAAAATTTCTTTGAGGTAGAGAAAAGCTTCTTACTGCCAAACATATGTGCATTAGCACCTGAGTCAACAATCCAATCATCTTTTATAAAATGTGAAGAAACTTGGAGACATACAAAATGACCTGGATGATAAGCAATAAGGGAATTATGAAGACATAGGCATCCTTGACCAATTTCTCCACATCAACAGAGCTAAGAGTCACCATCTAGTTATTGGTGGCACTGGAGGTAGATGTCGATTCTACATCAGTGTCAGTAGCGGAAACCTGATTGGCCCACTCATGCTTACCATGCTTCTTCTAGCACTTGTTTCATTATGATTGAACCTCTTGCTGAAGTTATAATACCTTGGAGCAGAGGCTATAGATCCTCTACCAATGGAATCAAAGCAACGTCCACGTTCATAACTTGGAGTACCACAACCTCTTCTAGAAACATGGGCAACTTGCTCGGGAAAGTAGTCATGGACCTCACCAACGAAGATAGACATCATCTAAGGATGGCAATGGACATAGGAAGGAATCTATTGACGAACAACTTCACAACTTTAGTATTAGCGAAGCAAGAAATTGACTCGAGATGTATTTCATCTTGTTGATTTTGTAGTTTGAGGATATCATTGGTAAAGGATGATATACTTTGAGTTCTCCCTAAATACAATTGAAGTGATCAAAGTGTGATGCTAAGGTAGAGGTATCATCTATTTTCAAAGAATGCAACCTGTTATATAAGTCAAAACATGAGATATATTACCTTTCTTAGAGACCTGAGCAAGATGACCCCAAGTTTCTTTGGCTGTGTTTGTGAAGATGAGTTTAGTTGTAAAGTAAGACTCATGGATTTTTAGGATCTACGATAGAACTAAGGAGTCATGTTTAATCCAATTTTAGCTGTTCGAGGACCATTGAGGTGATTAAGCTTCCCACAGGAATGCATTAGATCTAAAGGGACCGTGTCCGAAGAATATACTTAGAGCCATTGAACTTTACAGATGCGATTCACTTGGAACGTGTGTCAGGTGCCTCTGTAGTAGATGACGAGGCCATATTGTCTAATTAGAAGCTTAGGTAATAAAAAACAATGAATCCCCATCAACAACAAGACACATTGTCGTAGAGGACATATGTGTCTGAGGGCAACACTTTGTGCCTTATGTTAGACACATGTGAGTCTGTAGTGATGTCAAGGAAGAAGCAGACTCTGGGTGTGTTTTGGGATGACACTCTTAGGGGACAAATCGTGTTCCTCAACATTAATTTCACGCTTTGTGTCTGTAGTTGACATGTGTTTAATGGTGCCACGTCATGTCTGGTTAGAAAACATGCTGTGTTCTTCAGGGACTCGGGGTGAAACTGTGGTGTTGCAATATATTGTGTCTCTCTTAGAATGTGACATGCCAAATCTGGCGCCATAAAAGCAAACAGAAGGTCAAAAAATGACCCATATCAAAGAAAAGGACTCCACAAGGATGCCTGATCTGCCTAAAGAGCTCGCTTACATAAGAAAAGATAAGCCAAGTCCTATAGAAAGTGATCATAGAGGACCACAAAGAAGACATCATACAACTTTATGAAAAATCACTCTTCAGGGCATAAGATCGTCGAAAAGGTCACATGCTATGCCACTGGATTCTCTTATTGGAGAAGAAAACTAATTCAAAAGGGAGGGAAAACCTTCTAGAGGCAACAATGGATAGAGATGGTGACGACAGTGGAGAGTAGTGAAGATGAAGAGGAGCAGTGGTGGTGACCATCAATGTGGGAGGGGCAACAACTACATGTCTTATTCTGATTCCAGTTAGAAACAACCGTAACCATCATTGTTATAATTCATTAAGAGGCATACTTGTCTCCTATATATGGGAGGAGACATAGGGAAGCGTGCAAAACCCTATGGGCCTAACACAATTAGGCCCATATTACAAGACTAAAGAAATAAAAAAGGATAAAAGAATTACACAGAGAAGACATAATGATAAAATCAATGTTTCAGGATGCAGGAAGCGAGAGGCGTGCAAATAGGACCTAGTGGCCGCTTAATTTCCTATAGGATTTTACACAAATACACACATTTCTCTCTCTCTCTATGTATATATATGTGTATGTATACATACACACATGTATATATATACCAATGACGGTATTTTAGGAATAAGCATCGACTAACTCTGTGCCAACAACTGTTGTAAGACAAGAGGATGCAAGCGTTATCCAGAGTGATTGGGTGTAAAGCGTCTGTAGGTGGTTTTTCAAGTCCGTCGTCAAATCCCTGGGCTCAACCCTGGACAGGCGGTGGAAACTACTAAGCTAGAGTACGATAGGGGCAGAGGGAATTTCCGATGGAGCGGTGAAATGCGTAGAGATCGGAAAGAACACCAACGACAAAAGCACTCTGTTGGGGCGACACTGACACTGAGAGACGAAAGCTAGGGGAGTGAATGGGATTAGACACCCCAGTAGTCCTAGCCAAGGTTTTAAAAAGCGCAAAGCAGGAAGCGTGCAGAAGGGACCTTGTAGCCGATTAATCGCCAGGCGGACGATTAAGCGAGCGTTTTTTAGAAAAGCGGATTTTCAATTCCTATAAACTTTTATGCAAATTACATACATATGTATATAAATACTATATTTTTGAAATTTTTATACATATCTAAACACTGTACAAGACAATATAAAACACCCAAATAGTTTATAACCCAACTATACAACAATGATTGTATCTACATAATATAGTAAACAATATATTTGTCATAGATAAAACACCCTACACATAAAATAATAAGTGTATATACAAGATGCAACAACAATTTTGTACCACATGTTTACATAGCTAAATAGTAAACAATAGACATGTCATAGCTAGCTTACAAACATCATCATCATCATCGTCATCAACTAAGCCTCAATCCCAACTATGTTGGGGTCGGCTACATGGATCCTTCTTTTCCATTCAGCTCTATCATGGGTCATATTCTGGTTGAGATGTAGAGATTCAAAATCTCTCTTTATAAGCTCTTCCCATGTTAATTTAGGCCTTCCTCTTCTTCTATTAATTGTGCTTGCCTCAATAGTATTGCTTTGTATAGGCACATTAGTCGGTCTGCGTTGCACATGTCCATACCATCTGAGTCGGCCCTCGCGCAACTTGTCCCCTATGCTCGCCACCCCCACTTTATTCTTGATATAGTCATTTCTCAAGCGATCTTTTCTTGTCTTCCCACACATCCATCTCAACATACACATTTCATCCACGTTCATCTTGTTGAGTCCTTGTTTCTTCACCGCCCAACATTCACTCCCATAGAGCATGGCTGACCGTATAGCAATTTTATAAAACTTGCTTTTTAGTCTAAGAGGGATCTTCTGATCACATAATACTCCAATTGCACTCCTCCATTTCAACCATCCTGCATTGATCCTAAAACGTCATTTTAAACACTGCCATATGTTTGAATGATCGAGCCCAAGTAACGAAATTTATCACATTTTGGTATATCTACTCCGTCCAACTTGGCTCCACCATTCACACTGCGAGATTGGCTGAAATTGCAATGCATATACTCAATTTTGCTCCTACTAATCATCAATCCATTTGATTCCAGTGCCTTTATCCAAAGTTCAACTTTATCATTCAAATCATCCTTAGTTTCGTCAATCAATACAATATCATCAACAAATAACATACACCAAGGAACATCATCCTGAATATTCTTTGTCAACTCATCCATAACAAGAACGAACAAATATGGGCTGAGTGTGGATCCTTGGTGTACCCCAACTGTGATGGGAAATGTTGGTGTCTCACCTCCATGAGTCTTCACACTTGCAGTAAAGCTACCATACATGTCTTTAATCAAGTCAATGTATTGGATTGGCACACCCTTTTTCCTCAAAACCATCCACAACACTTCTCTGGGTACTCGATCATAAGCCTTTTCCAAATCAATAAAAACCATGTGAAGATCTCTTTTTTTTCCCTATACTTCTCCATAAGCCACCTTATCAGAAAAATAGCATCTGTTGTTGATCTACCAGGAATGAAACCAAACTGGTTGTTTGATATCTACGTTATAGATCTTTGCCTCTGCTCAATAATCCTCTCCCAAAGCTTCATTATGTGACTCGTCAACTTGATACCTCTGTAGTTTGTGCAGCTCTGAACATCACCTTTGTTCTTGTAAATAGGGACTATAGTACTATTTCTCCATTCATCCGACATCTTCTTTGTCTTCATGATCTTGTTAAATAAATTTATTAACCACATAACTCCTTCACCCCCCATACTCTTCCATACATCAATGGGAATATCGTCTGGTCCACATGCCTTTCTCATTTTCATCTTTTTCAAGGCATTCTTGACCTCAAACTGTGAAACTCGTCGTGTGTAAATGATATCTCTTGTATCCCTGTCACACGAATCTCTAACATTATTTACAATATCTCCTTTGAAAAGCTTATGGAAGTAATTTCTCCATTGGTTCTTGATATCATCGTCCTTTACCAACACTCTACCATCTTCATTCTCGATGCATTTTTCTTGACTCAAGTCTCTTCCTTTCCTTTCTCTTATACGAGTCATTTTATATATATCTTTTTCCCCTTCTCTAGTGTCCAACTTCTTATAAATATCATCAAAGTATCTAGACCTTGCCTCCTGAACAACCTTTTTCTCTTCTTTCTTTGCTTGCTTGTATCTCTGGAACGTATTGTTACATTTGTACATCATCAAATAGTCATACATTACAACAGTACATTTAATCAAAGTATGCATTCTAAATTAGATAATAGTTACCTATAATTTACTTGGATACATCACAAAAGTACCATATCATTATAGCTTACATACAAAGTATGCATTCTAAACTAGAACTAGGTATATCATAGAACATTTAATGTATGCTAATTTAATATATTATAGTCAATACTAATCGGGGCATATAATGTACTTAATGATATATGCTTACAACAGTTTTCTTAAAAAAAGCACGCAAAAAGCGGGCAAAAAGCGTGAAAAAGCTGGTTAAGCGGGCAAAAAGCGTCCACTTTTCTCAAATCTGCTTAAGCGGCACTTAAGGGGGTTTTCAGGCGGACATGACCTGTTGGCGATTAAGCGGCCGCTCAGTACAATTTTTAAAACACTGGTCCTAGCCATAAACGATGGATGCTAGGCACTGTGTATATCGACCCGTGCAGTGCTATATCTAACACATTCCATATCCCGCTTGGGGAGTACATTCACAAGAATGAAACTCAAAGGAATTGACGAGGGCCCGTACAAGCGGTGGAGCATGTGGTTTGATTCGATGCAAAGTGAAGAACCTTACCAGGGCTTGACGTGTTGCAAATCTTCTTAAAAGAGAGGGGTGCCTTTGGGAACGTGGACACAAGTGGTGCATGGCTTTCGTCAGCTCGTGCTGTAGGTGTTGGGTTAAGTCCCCCAATGAGCGCAACATATATATATGTATGCATGTATGTACACACACACACACACACACACACACACACACACACACACACACACACACACACACATATATATATATATAAATAAACCCGAACACCCCAGAAGGCTTATGCCAGAGCTAAAGTGGGTCATTTCTATATATATTATATAGACATGTATATGCATACATGTCTATAAAATATGTATACATATATTATATAGACATGCGTGTGTGTGTGTATATAGTTGGAGCAATGTAGATGAAATTTCACATGTCATGTATGTAGTTGACACGCGTTTGGTGGTGCCACATCATGTCTGGTTAGGAAACATGTGTTCTTCAGGGACTCGGGGTGAAACTACGGTGTTGCAATACATTGTGTCTCTCTTGGATAGTTAGACATGCCAAATGGGTACCATAGAAGCAAATAGAAGGTCGAAAAATGACCCATATCAAAGAAAAGGACTCCACAAGGGTGCATGATCTGCCTCACATGAGAAAAGATAAGCCGAGTCCTATAGCAAGTGATCATAGAGGACCACAAAGAAGACATCATAGGACTTTATGAAAAACCACTCTTCAGGGCGTAAGATCGTCGAAAAGGTCACATGCTATGCCACTGGATTCTCTTATTGGAGAAGAAAACTAATTCAAAAGGGAGGGAAAACCTTCTAGAGGCAACAATGGATAGAGATGGTGTCGACAGTGGAGAGTAGTGACGACGAAGAGGAGCAATGGCAGTCGCAGTCAAGGAGGTAGGGGCAACAACTACATGTCTTGTTCTGATGCCAGTTGGAAACAATCGTAGCATCATTGTTATAATTCATTAAGAGGTAGACTTCTCTCCTATATATGGGAGGAGACATAGGGAAGCGTGCAAAACCCGAATGGGACTAATTGCGACATAGGAAAGCGTATAATACCCTAATGGGCCTAATGCAATTAGGCCCACATTAAAAAACTAAAGAAATAAAAAAGGATAAAAGAACTACATAGGGAAGACATAATGATAAAATCAATGTTTTAGAAAGCAGGAAGCGAGAGGCGTGAACAAGACCTTGTGGCCGATTAATTTCCTATTGGATTTTATACAAAAATACATACATTTCTCTCTCTCTTTCTATATATATATATATGTATACATATATACATATAGATATATATGTATACATATATACATATAGATATATATGTATGTATACATACATACATACATATATATATAGATATATTGGATTTTATACAAAAATACATACATTTCTCTCTCTCTTTCTATATATATATATATATATATATATATATATATAGAATACACTCGAGTGTATTCGGAGTAGAATACACTCAAGTAATTTTTTATGATGTAATATTTTTTTTAAATCTAATCCATTGATCTTCTTAAACATCTTGTGAATAACACATATACCAAATCTGAACACATTTGGACATTTATAGGTCATGTTATACATACCGCAAAAATTATGCATTTTAAATTAGTTTCGTGCGTCGATTTTGTTTCCCTCAGATGGGTGACTTACACTCATCCAAATGGGCTCAAAATTTCTATGTAGCCTAGTTATAGTGTGACAGTGAATATCAATGGTTTACATTTTACAAAAAAATAGTCTTGATATGAAAACACACTTGAGTGTATTCGTGTGATTTGTACACTCGAGTGTATTCTAGCCTGACTCTATGTATATATATACATATATATATATATTATCAATTTTTTTTAATCAAAAAATACACATATATATATGTATATATGTATGCATATATATATACATACATACAAAAATACAAACATTTCTCTCTCTCTCTCTCTCTCTCTCTCTCTCTATATATATATATATATATATATATATATATAAATTAGCCACGAACACCCCGTAAGGCTTCTGCCAAGGTTAAATTGGGTCATTTCTATATATATTATGTAGACATGTATAACTCTCTCTCTCTCTCTCTATATATATATATATTTATTTATATATGTATATATATACGTATATATTTATATATTTATATATAGATACACACGTGTCTATAATATATATATATATATATATATATATATATATATATACACACACACACACACACACACACACACACACATATTATATAGACATGTGTGTATCTATATATAAATATATACATATATACATATATAAATAATGTGTGTGTGTGTGTGTGTGTGTGTATGTATGTATGTATGTATATATGTATATAGGAACTTGTATGCATAACTAAACCCGACAATGTAGAATTTACCCGACACAACAACATTGTGTATCTGTAGATGGAGCATTAGTATACACGTACAAATGTATACTAGTATCATACTATTATGTAATCCACATAACAGTTAGTACCATATATAATAGTGTTTGTTAGATACAGAAGTATACTAGTATCACACTATCATATACAATTGTTAGTAGTTAGTATCATATAGTCGTACAATACTTCACAGTTTCACATTGTTATATTGTGTTAGGTTTATAGACGACTGTTGTTTATTAATTTAATGTTGCATACTTCGTAATTAGTAGGATACAACAATATTATATACTGATTTATGACAGTTACATAGTATTACATTACATAATGCATATACATAGTATTTTTACTATAATAGAATTAATAGTACATAGTATTTAGTATCATATAGTAGCAACAACATTAGTGTAGTATTACACACTGGCTAATTACTGTATAGTATTCAGATACATACTTATTCGTTTAATACAATAGCATAATGTTAACATGTTAAATAATTTTATACAATATCAATAGTCTAATGTTACATACTATATATTATATTACATTTCCATTTTGACCTGAGAAGTGGTCTAAGCTCCTATTTTTCATTTAAGCGGCCTCAGATAGGCGCCCAGAAGCAGGGCTCAGGCGGCTGCTTAAGCGGGCTGAGTGGGAGCTTAATGCTGAGCCGCCAAAAGGCCAAACTGAGCGGCCAAGGGTCTGGGCCAATTTTCTAAAACAGCGGATAAAATATATCTCAATAGTGTAAGGCATCCGGTCCATTTTCTAAAACAGTGGATAAAATATATCTCAATAGTGTAAGGCATCCGGTCCGTGCTCTTATCGACTACTAGGACAACATGCACCTTAGAATGGCCTTTTTTAATTTATCTGTAGTTGTACTAAAACACACTCATAATGAATTATAAAAAACGAATGGTCTCACTGAAATAATACTCTTATAAACCAACTAAAATTATGAGAATTTGAACAAAAGGGACCTATTTAAATAATGCCATGCCAACAGTTGTTTATTTTTTTTAACAAAGTGATTGTACCTAATAATTATTTTTGTAAACTTTAATGGTACATAATAGACCTATTTGCAACTATTAAAAAAACACACAAGCGAACAAACTAGCGGATATTATGGAACTTTATGACAAAAAGGGAGTAACATGTAGCTATGGCACATAGGAGACATGTTAAACCTAATGAATAAAATCTATAAGACTAATTATCAAGATCTACACTAATCTAAAATAACTAATCAAAAGGAATGAATATTCATCAAAATATTTCATTCATCAAGTATGTCCTTTTTAGAGAGCATTACAAAGACTATATATAGGTGTTTAAACCCAAGTCACTAGACGACTAGTCAATATGGTACTAAACCACAGGCTTTACACGACAAACTGGGAAAAAAATCCAATAACCCCTATAACGCAAGCAAACTGATAAACATTGTAAAAACTGCTAAAAGACTATTTAAAAGGCTATGCTCGTCCGACATCACATGTCAAATTGGCTCATCAAGAAGTTGGAGGGAACCTAGTTTGAATGGGGATATTTAATCTTTCTTATCTATCGCCTTGGTCATGCCCCTCCCATGTATATTGAAGGATGTGATCTTTCCCTTATCCTTTACTTTTTTTCGTCCATATGCTACCACATCTAAGTTTATAGATGAACATAGACCTTTAAGAACCTCAAGTTCATATCACATTCTGTGATTTTTTTTGTATCTTTGTCTCCATTTGATGTCATTTAAAGATCCAGTTTATTGCAGCCTTTTCTCTTCTTTGTCACCCATGTTTCATTGGAAATGAGTGTCCACTTGAAGTTTCCGTCAAGGTTCTTATCTTCTTTATCTCTTTGATTTTTTGAGGCATTCTCTCAAATAGTAAGGATCTAGGAAGCACAAATACAAACACGAACACAAACACAGACACATGATACAACCATTGTAGAAAATATGGGACACATACATGCCAATTGATTCCACATATTTTTTTCTTGAATAATTAATAAGCAATAATACACACACAACACACATACATTCATAGACACAACAAGACGGTCTTGTCTCATTTGAGATCAACTAAAAAAGATCAATTCTGTAACCACAACATTGAAGAATTATATCCATAGAAGATGCCATTTCATTTGTCCAATACAAGTTACAAAACGACATATATTGAAGTATATCTATATTTCTTGTATAGCCTAATCATGTAATAAGCCTATTGAATACTGATGATACCCTTTGTCATGTATTCTATAAATTAGACAGTTATATTAGGCTTCTTCCTAGTCTCTAGCATAGTAGCAGGACCTTAGGATCTATTATATGGAAGTTCAATGAGCAATTAGCAGGTCCAATTAAAATATTAAATTGGCGGGTAAGATTTGCACATGCATCAATAAAAATTAACATGCAGATCAATTTATTTAGATGGCAGCAATTAAGGTAAATTCACAACTGAATAATGAAGAAACTGAGAAATAGAGAAACATTAGAAGAGCAAGGTGAAGGTATTCACTGTTAAGAGAAAAGATATGAGGCTGTATAAAACACATTTTTAGGAATAAATAAGGATTAAAGGTTAATCACTTAACCTTTAATGTAACAAATTAGTTGGGCAGTTATCGATGAAGGCCCCAAGCCCAAGAGTTGATGCAAGAGTCGAGGGGTTAGAACTAAAACCATGACGCATAGCGTGCTTTATTTTTGGTGTGGGCTATAAATAGATTGAGTTGTGTCGAACAAGTGTCCAATCTGTGTCCATTTTGTGTCTAATTATACAACTAGAGAAGTGTCCAACACATATTAGGCGTGTCCACGGAGTACATGTGTCCAATATGTGTGCATTACGGGTACATCACATATTTGAAGTGTTTGTGCTTCCTAGTTAAGAATTCAACACGGGACTAATACTTGATCCTAGGTGAAAGGTTTATCTAATAGAATTCAAGGTTCCATCCATGCCAAATTGCCAATAAATGAAATTATCTTCAAGTATATGCCAAGCCATTAATTTCAAATTCTACCAGTTTGCAAGTTTCTATCTCTTAGCTTTTAACAATATCATGCCCTCATTCACAAAATTTTTTTTCTTAGCCCACACCTTGCACCGCCTTTCAACTTCTAGTGCTATTTTGTTGCACCATCCTTCATAGATTTATAGCAATTTTGAAAGATCATATCCTTTCTTTATTTCCATATACTCCATAGTGGCATGGAGTAGGGTAAGACATGCTCTTGTGAGATATTTTGTTTGTGTTTTTTCACATGATTTGTAGGGTTGCAATATTCTTCTTCTTAAGGTGGAACGTGGACCCCTCCCAGCCAGCCAAGACTGGCACGACTACGAAATGGGGCATTCTGTTATTAATGAGATCCTGGGTTCAAATCCTCTCTGGGACAAATTTCATGAGAAAAAACCTTTGACAAGGTGTATCAGCCAGGGCTAGCCTTGCGACTACAATCTAGGCGACTAGGCATGGTGCGAGAGTGATCGACCACCACATATGTGACCTTGTGATTTACTCTGTTGGGACCCTGAGACCCCAAAAAAAGAGGTGAACCTAAGCCCCAACCTCCAAGGTCCAACTCAGCATTATCACGGAGATCCCACTTGTGAAAAGGCGATTTTGCCCCCCCAATGTTCTAGCATAGAATGTGCAATATTTGATGTGTTTATCATGCCAAAGCACTTTATTTTGTCCATGGTAGCTATCTTGCTTAATTGAAACTTCCATAGGATTTTTACCTGTAGGTGAACATGATCATTCCATGTTCTTTTCCACCACACAACCATGACCCATTGCTGTCACCCTAGTCACAATATTCTCTGAAATTATTAATTATTTGCGTATAGTTCATGATTTTTTCATGTGAAGAATATTACATCCAATTTTTGCAAGAAGCCTACACTATTCCTGAATTCCACATATTATTCACAAATTTCACGAATTATCCCTGAATTTCACAAATTGTTCCTGAACTTCACGAATTGTTCATTAATTGAATAAGAACATATTATATGATTTGGTATCTGGAAATAGAGAATCAATAAGCAAAGCATGGTTTGCATATATACAAATTACATATCAATATGTTTATCTTGTGTATATATGTAATATTTGTATGTATATATACACATTGTATTGTAAAACGTACATCGCATTTCTCTCAAATATTTGGCTAAACTTTTATAGAATTTTTGTCAAATTCTATCCAAAATTTCTGCATAATTCCCGAATCCATTTTTTTCAACCTTGGCGAATGAAACCCAAATTCGAATTTGTGACTATGGCTGTTATGATCGTCAAAGATGTAGAGATTTTATCGGGTATCTGCATTTGCTGTAATCTTTTGTGATTTTTTTTACATTTGACCTCATGAATTGAAGTACTAGTTCCTAACTCTATCATTCTTCAGACAGCAACAAGCAACTCCTAATCTTATAGTCTTACTTTCAAAAGTGTTAGTTTCTATATGGGCATGCTATCAGGCCTATGTTATGTCATGTTTACTTTAGCTCTTTAGTCCCTTATCTGTTAGTACATGTATTTATGCATGTCAGAACTCCTATTTATAAGAGTTTGATAAACACATGTAAATCACCCAATTAAGAATACAATGTCTATTAGATTGTATTTGAGCAGGACACCTAGAGAAACCCTGTCCCTAGTCTCCTTTCCTTCCCTCTTCTTCTGCCATCTCCTATTTATAAGAGTTTGATAAACAATAGGATTCTGTCTTCTTTCCCAAGCCCAAGTCCACCACACTCTTCTTACAACCACCTCATTCGAAAAAAATCATTCTTCTCCATGGTCTATGACCTTGCCATATAGCCTCCAGTCCTATGGGTATTCTTTGTTAAGTCGTATGGCCCTAATCTCCAGTCCTCTAATGGCCAACCATGCTTAGGAAACCTTGTTTTCCGGTTGTCTGATGGCTAGCATGGTCATCTTGGATTTTCTTTGGAGTCTTAGAGACCCTCTCCCTCACTATCTTACTCTTGGTTGCTGTTGAGTCTCGGATTGTAGGCCTATCGCACGACGCGTGACCGACATCATTTGCTATTTTAATGCGTTACATGGCCTGTTGATTACATGGTGTGTGGTCACACATCGTTTTCTATGGATCTATCATCACACATCGTGTAGGTTGATCTTACAGTGTGTGGTCATGATTTTGCCGATATTGTCACCCCTGTATCAACATGTCGTGTGCCCCGATCCCACCTTGTTCTACATGAAATGACGTGTTATGCATCTGTGCGGCATGTTGCTATTGTGAGACATGACATGTCTCATCCTATACGAGCTATAGCCATCATCTGTTGCTATTGCTGGTAAGACGCATGTCTCATCCTACACGAGGTCTTATCCAATGCCATCTGTTGTTAAGACACATGGCTCATCCTGCACAAGATGTTCTTCTGTTCGTGTTCCTTTTTGTACACTGCTCCCTTACACACAGTGTGACCTTCCAACACTGTGTATTCTCTTCCAATGTTTCGAAAAGCGGTGTGCAGTCGATTAAGGTGTTGCATAGAGTATAAGTGGAATTTGAGCACATATGCGGTTTTGGATGTTTAATCAATTAACTATATATGATCATAAAATTGTATATTTTAAACTGTAATAGTCACACATATATATTGATATGTAAACATATAAATATGCATGTATAGTATGTTATATATGTGTATATATGTATGAAAGCTCTAAGGGGGTTTAACATGGCAAATGTCATTTTATGCAACTTAAAACACAAGGGAGGTTAATTGCGACTTGCTTAGAAAATAATACAACCGAAAGTAAAGCAAGTAATGCACAAGAAGATCCACCATAAAAGACACAGTGTATAGTAGTTCCGACTTGAAATGTTGCAGTTCCACTACTTAGTTGTGGCCAATCAGGATTTCTCAACCTGTACTTTGTTATCTTTTCTATACCGATACAAAATGCAAAAAATGGTGCCTTTCGTGGATCAAGACCAAACTCCTTTTCAAGAGCAAAGATAACATGCGCCTTGTTTGTGGGATGCCGGAAGACTACCCTATTTGAAGAAGATTGCAATCTCTTCCACCATCTTTGGATGCAACCTTCCTGCATGAAGTAGCTTCAAAACACTTCGTCACAACCTTCTCGCAAGAAGTAGCTCCGAAGTAATGGACCAAACAAGGAACAAGACGGAAGAAGGAAACTACAATTCAATGTCACAAGATATATAAATGAATCACTAATGACCAATTGATGATCAACTCCATATGGGTTTCAGCTACATGTGGTATTTTGTTCTGAAAATGTTCATTCGAGTTTTCGTACTAATTGTAACATTTTGTCACTTAGTAGTAGTATTAATTAAAATACATCTATGATTATTAGTTTGCAGCTGCAGAGTTATGCTGAAAACTTGATAACGCCACTAATTTTTGTGGTATTTAAGTCAATCTTCTGAATTCTGATTATGGCATAAATCTATGATGTTGATTTGAGGATCTATAGTTAAATAATATCAGACAGATTTGGGTCTTTGATGGCTTTTTCATAATCCCGAAATTGTTTAAAGATAGGATTTTTGCAAGTGTGGAGGAAAGGACATTGAAGGGAATGGTAGTTGATGTAGGGATTTACCGTGGATCAGATCGATTGGAGCTTCATCAGCTGCATTTCCCTCTCTCCACCTTTTCTCCACTCCATGACAGAAGCAACAACAACTACACACAAATGCCAATATGCGTTACCGTATATTGGCCGGTAACATTACCAAGATTCCCACTGGCATATTAAAATTTGCATACCTAGCGGTATGCATGCCTTATTTGATAAAGGGTGGTGTCTCTGTAGGTATCTCAGTCGAGATTTTGTCAATGCTAATGAAATTTTGTTCTTTGGAGCTAGTAAAAAATGCTCTTTTAACCTCACCCACCGTCCATATCCATCCATAGTCGGAGAAAGGGTCTGGAAGATTTATTCTTATTCAATGTCCGTGGTCTACTCCCCCTGTGGTACTTTTTCCATTCCGCGGGAGAAGGGAAGAATTGCAAATGATTTGAAGTAGGATCATCGCCTCACTTGGATTCTTTTTTCTTCTTCGGAATAAAAATGTGTTGTTGTCGCTCTCCTCGTAGTACCCCAAAGGAAAAAAAAGACCCCATAGCTCTGTGATGGTTCCTTTATTATAATGGCAAAGTAGGTTACCCGTGACTACACCCACTTAGTTCTGTTAAGCTCCATCCTACAACCGTCAATGCCTCAAACTCTCTACAGCTTTAAAATGTGTAGAAACCCTAGCTTGGCGACAACATGCTATGCACTTACAGAGGAGTTCCTTGAGAAGTCTAATGAACTCCAATCTTGGAAAAGACGGTCTATGACCCTCGGCTGACCCCAAAAGCAGACCACACATTTGAATTCGCCAACAACTGCCTAATAGCGTCTGTACTCTATTGGCACTGTCACTGAACTCCTATGTTTTGGAAAGCGCGAAGCGTGCGGATTGCCCCCCTTGAAGCGGGAAGCGCGAAGCGGATTTTGAAGCGGATAAAAGCGGGCGCTTTTTGAAAAAGCGTTTCACATTATTTTAAAAAATTTAGAAAAAATATTCCATATCAATAACATACTAACCAGGTATACCAATTTATACTAAACTATTCTATACGTTCAGTTCCAACATGGTTCAAGTATATAAGTAGATGACATTCATTTAACAACACAAGACCGTGTGAGTCATCTCACGGAACCAGCAGGAGGTTAGTTGAGAGCAGTAACATTCAGAAAAGAACACACATTGATAATTGTATAGTGTATGCACCATAAGCCTGCTCCTACTCTAAATCAATCTATGTATAATGTATCATTTAAGTAAGATCACCGTAAGAAAGAATATTTAAGTAAGATAAATCCGTTGATCCCGGCACGACTTCCAATATTTGGTTGGGCAATCAATTGCATGCACTTCATCAAAGAAAAGTGCCACGTTGATCTTACTAACTTTCAGGCAGTACTGAGATTAATAAACTGGAATCAAGTAGACTATAAAGCTTATTAAACAATAGTTTACTTGCATTGATTAAGAATATAGTTGTATTTTTATCTTAATTTTTGGTAACTTAAATATCCAGAAATCATGATGCACCGACAGATTTTTATGCAAGTACTATGTATGAAGACCTCTATACATGTAGGTACTAAAACGAATGCATGTGCCAAACTGAGATGATCAGATGATGTCCACGCTACTTGAAAATGCGGCTACAACCATGACTTTGGAAGGGGGTAGAAGGATCATGCAAGATAATGCGGCTACAGCCATGTACATATCTCTATCTACCAAATGAACATGCATCAATACGAGGATGTTGTTCAGTAGTAACTAGTAAATGTGAAGAACGGAGAAGGGAATAGAGAAGATGGGGCAGGGTCGATGGAACTGGGAAAGCAGAGGAAATTTTACGTTTTGATTTGAAGACGAAATAGAGGAACCCGATTACTGTTGTCACCGACATGAACAGGTAAAACCGGCGTGTGTAGAGAAGTTTGAGGGGAAAAGAAGGATAAGAACCAGCGGAAGACAGAACAAGGAAGAACAAAGTAAAAAACATACCTACTGTTACTGCTGTGCGTAGAGAAGAAGCACCGAGAAGCCTCCCCTTTGACTCTGCCACTTGCCACTGAGAAGGCTTTGGCTGCTGCACCTTGCCTTGCGCATTCCCCCTTGACTCCTTATACGGCTCCCGAAAGCCTTCTGCCGGTGCACCTTGAAGGCCTCGACTCTTTGCCGTCGTCTTGCACGAGCGATGTGAGGGGATGAGAAGAAAGCGTGAGGTCGAGGAGATAACGAGATACCACAAGATTCATGCTCTTAAAAGAGCACAGCTGACGGCAATGACCTAGGAGTCGAGGAGTCTCTAGCTTCGTCCGGAATCTCTCGTCGGGATTTCATGCGATGGCTGCGGGCTCTGCGTTCCAATTGGGAATAGGAAAGGGGGTTGGGTATCGAGGGGTTAGGAGGGGAGATCAGTCTGAAGCGTCCGCCCTAGCCGCTAAATCGCATCCCGCAAAAGCGGCCTACGGCCCGCAAAAGCGGCACAAAACACCCGCCTCAGTTACAAACGCCTTTTCTCCGCTCAGGTCTATTTTAGTGCGGTAGAGTGGGCTGGCCGCTGAAGCGGCCGCTCCATCCGCTTTTTTAAATCGCTGCTGACCTCTCCAAAAGAATTATGCATTTGGTGATATTTAATAATCTCCTCCGAAACTTAAAAAAAATCTCCTCAGAAAGTGAATACAGAAATATTGGGTATTTTCTTTCTCTAAGATTTAATTGAATGCAAATTAGGTTAGGTTTTTGGTTCCCGAAGGATTGCTTACATAGTGATCCAAATTTAGGTATTTGCCTAGATCGATTAAAGGGGTCTGAAGATGCTTTCTTTTACTGCATTACATAAGTCAATAGTTGAATTCAGGTCGCAAAATTATGGGTTCTGTTTCTTAGAATTCTTGATGCTTACATAGTTAATAGTTGGATGTTGTTTTCTGCTAAATACCGACTCATCAAAACTTAAAGCATGTCCAGAGATAAGCATGCAATCCTCACACTCTACACTGTTACTACCATATTTTCTTGGTTGATGTTTTATATGTACAGACACTGAGTGTAACTGTGTTGTGGTAGTGCTATAAGCAATGTGTTGTTGGTGACCTGATCTGCTTTTTAATTTTCACCAGGGATCAGATAAAGAAAAACATACTGGCGGAATATAATTCTAATTGGGAAGCACCATTAATGGACACAGCAGTTATGCTACTAAATGGAAATCTTCCTTGGACCTGCAATGTTGTGGATTTTCTTATACACAAAAGGGTATTCTCCTTGTTGAAAGACATCATTGTTTCAGGCATGGTAATTCATTCTTCTAATTGTTTTTCTCTTTGCTTTTTCATGAACAAAAGCTCTTATTTGCATAGTGTATGTACATCCAGTTGTTCTGATAATGTTGCCCTTTTGGGCTCTTTATAGTGCCATACTGCCATGTCAATTGTCTAGTTGGTTTTGATATCTTCTTTGTTAGAGGAATGAAACAAAGCTAACTGTTTTTTTGACTAGTATCTTACTTTAAAGGGCAATTTACTGGATGGTATTTCTGTATGTTCCAAAATGGTCTTTGTCCCATCTTTTTGTAGAATTGCACAAAAGTATCTATGCTATTAAGTACCAAAACATCACGTCCCTCTGTGAAATTTAGGTTGTATGTCCTCAAATACCTCCCTTTGTCTCCTTCCTCACTCCCTTTTCTTGCTCCAGCAGTTCTGGTGGGCACCATGTCCGCCATTGCAGCTGTTGCCACAGACTGCTAACCCCGTCATTGCGTGGCCGTTGCACCTGTCAGCATGGTTGCTGTTTTGCAAGGGCCACGACTACTCTAGGTATAACTATTGCGGCGGGCTGCCATAGCATTAGCATCACTCCTGCTCCCTTTAATTTTCCCTTTTGTCCTTTTCCTCATTCTCCACTTGTACCTCAAACACCGAGCTCACTTGATTGCCACATTGTAAGATAGCTGGAGAACATGCTAGTAGCCCGAACTCCTTCATTATAGATTGTATGCACTGCAAGTCACAACAAGCATGTGACAGAGCTCGATACTTAGCCTCAAAACTGCATCGAGCTACAACATGTTGCTTCTTACTTTTCCAAGTGATAGGATGATATCCCAAAATGATGCAGAATCCACAATGATCAATTGCCATACCTGATAAGTCAGCATTTGCATATCCTGTCAACTATAGTTTTTGATTCCGAGTCTTGTAAGAGAGGCCTTTCCTGGTCATAACTCTTTGGATTGCAATTTAGTGAGATTTTACTTGGGTTACTTATGAGCTGGTTAATCTCTTCGAATACATATGAAATGTCGGGTTGAGTGATTGTGAGAGAAACAAGTTTTTGTATGAAACAAGATTTTACTTGCATTCCCGTGGGTAGGAAAGGGGGGGCTTAGATCGTAAGATGAGCTCATTCAATCTGAAATTGAGTGTGGGGAGCTCGTCCGCCGAGGTAGACTCCCCATTCCCTAGGGCCCAAGCATTGTCAAAAGTGCTCCTTTGGACCCTTTGACCACCCGAAAATCAGTATACTGACATATATATGTATATATATATTTATATATATATATATATATAAATATATATGTATATATATGTATATATATGTATATATTTATGTATATATATGTGTATATATATGTGTGTATATATATATATGTATATATATGTGTATATATATGTGTGTATATATATATATATATATATATATATATATATAGCCTGTGCGGGTAACTAACTTTTGTTACCCGTGGATCTGTTTTGTAATAGGAAGACACCTAACTGTAATGAGACAACCAAAATTGTAATACAAAGACTCGTTTTGTAAATACAACATGAAACTTTTATTCTCCCTCTGAATACAGTAAAAATGATATTTATGACATCAATGTATGTAGTATTACAAAATGAATCTTTGTATTACAATTTTGGTCATCTCATTACAATGCTGGCTGTCTCATTACGAATATGTGCCTTCCTATTATAAAACAGATGCACGGGTAACTAACCTTAGTTACCCCCACGGGTAGTGAATGAATGGCCATATATATGTATGTTAATATATTTCATATTTATTCTATTTTGTAATTTCTATATCCTGCTGGACCTCTATGTAAATTATCCAATTTCTCTTATTAATAAAAAGGGAGAAGGCCTATGGCCTCTCTTAACGCTGCATTGCACATTACATTGCGACACCACATTTCACATGGTATCAGAGCAAGGTCCCTAACCTAACCCTATCCAGCCATCACAACCCAGCGCCGCCGCCAACCTTCTCCGGCCGACAACGTGAATAGTAATTCCGGCGGTGAACAGTAGCGGCGTGAACAATAACTCTGGCGTGAACAATAACTTTGGCGTGAACAGTGCAGCATAGTGAAATTTAATTTCTGCGTGAACAGAGCACGTCGCTAGCCTTCCCCAGCCGTTCCGCCGCCGGCCCAAAGCGGGCGGAGCAGTCGTCTCCCCGGCCAGGCGCTGTAGCCGCCGTCCCCCCTTCTCTTCTATCTCCAGATCGTCGGGTCCTTCGGTTGATCCAACGGATTTCTAAATCTCAAACCGGAGGGTCCGTCGGTACGCAAGAAATTCCTAATCACATCTCCTCCATGTGTGATTAGGGAATTTTAGTTGGGCTGTTGATGCGTCAGATACGCATATGATCTTGTGACGTGACGTGTATCTCCCCGTCACCCATATCTTCTTGTGACGTGTATCAATCCGTCACTCTTCTTCTCGTCAAATCATGGAGGACACCAAGGCATCTACCATCAATAGTGAGATGTCACCTATCCCCTCCATCAAGTTGAACAGGAAGAATTATCTCTTATGGATGAATGCTATCCATACTGTATTGGAGTCACGCGACAAGGCAAGGCACGTTGATTCGTCACTCTTCTCGTCAAATCATGGAGGACACCAAGGCATCTACCATCTACAGTGAGATGTCACCTATCCCCTCCATCAAGTTGAATGGGAAGAATTATCTCTTATGGATGAATGCTATCCATACTGTATTGGAGTTACGCGACAAGGCAAGACACGTTGATTCTGATCCTCCTGCACTTATTGACAAAGGCTATGCTGAATGGAAGCGTCATAACAGTCTGGTGAAGACCTGGTTGTGGGGGAGCATGGAACCTGGGATTGCCTCGAGGTTCATGTTCTACACTACTGTCAAAGAGATCTGGGATGCAGTGAAGAAACATTATTCTCAAGAGAAGAATGCGCTTCGTCAGTTCATGATATATGATCGCCTGTTTGCAGAACGATAGGGAGACAAACCTTTAGAAGAATACTTTGGAGTGATTCAAGGTATTGCACAAGAGTTGAGTTTCTACCATCCAGTAACTGTCCAGGAGCAAGTCAAAGACAGAGATGACTTAATTACAGCAAAATTCTTGTCTGGTCTGAGTTCTTTGTGCAGTTTAGCCCGCAGTGTTATCTTAGCTTCTGATAAACTTCCCAGCTGGGAAGATGCCTATTCAAGGATTTTACATGCAAATTTTGAACCTGTTGATCCTACCGTAGTCTCATGTTAGGGAGATTCTCATGCTTCTGTGGCTGCTGCAGTGAGGGGAGGGCAGACAGGTATGGGCCGAGGATGTGGAACTCGCCCTAAGTGCACTTTCTGTGACAAATCTGGACACAGTTGAGAAATGCTAGAAGCATGGTCGACCTGCTGCACCACCTGTGGGAGCAGCAAACTATGCTACCACTACTGAGTCTACTGAGCCTCTTGCTTCGAGTTCTGGTCCTTCGTCGCATGTTTGTGTCTAGAGATGTGACTTTTCATGAATCCACTCCATATTTCTCTAGTGTTCCCAATAAGGGGGAGCAATTATGTGAGAGAGTGCCACCATCAGATGCTAATGAGAGAGTGCCACCACCACATCAGAGTGAGAGAGTGCCACCTATCATTCCTGACTATACTATAATCCAGGAAGAGCAACGAGCAGATGGTCCACAAATTCAGCAATATTCACATGTTTATAGCAGATGAGGCAGACAAGATCCAGAGGAGGTAGCGACTCCAGTCTCTGAGCCTTCCCCATCCTCCTCTACTCAAGGGATTCCTGAAGAACCATCTGACCTTGATGTTCCCATTGTTGTTCGCAAAGGTACCTATTCCTGTACTATTCGACATCCTATTACAAATGTGTGTTGTTTTTCCAAGTTACCTCGGCAGGCTCGCTCATTTGCTCTTGGGATTGATTATGTGGTCATTCCAAAAAATCATCTTGATGCTATGAAGGATATTGGATGGAAACAAGGAATAAGGTATCCGATTTCGATACCGTTTCGACAGCATGGAAACCGAAATTTATGGAAATTTCGAAAAAAATTTCGATAAATGCAACAAAGCCCGTTTCGACGCCAAAATGAATGAATTAATTTATGAAATTTTACAGGCGTGATCTCTACACCTAAATGCGTCGTTTTATGCAATAAAATTTTATGTGGGGGTAGGTTGGGGGGGGCCTTCATGTGGGATGTAAGGGAACTGTCCTGTTTATTGAGGATTTCGATGAAGGATTTCGATGACAAAATATAGGAATTAAGTTATGCAATTTTACTAGCACAATCCATAAGCATAAGTACACACACTTCTCCAATAATATCAAACTTACAACATATGAATAATATAGTAACTTACCAACTCAAATCAATTGTATGTTGAGTGTCGTGCTGATTGAGATGGTTGTTCACCATACTGTATAGTGTTGATATGGTCGACATATTGCTCCCAGGTCATGTACATTCTGTAAAGTTTGTTGTATGAAATCACATGTTCCTCGTGCACATCACCAGAAATTAACATCATCATCCCAAACCTTGGAAAGTGATCTTCCAGATCTCTAAGATATCGACTCCTGCTTTCAGAATCAGATGGAGGTTGAAGAGCTTGAGGAAAAGTAGCATGCATTGGGACTTGAGCAACAGGAATAACTGAGCTACCACCGCTCCATGATTGCCCCCCATCATCAGAAAATACACTACTGTTGTACTGATATGTTCCTTGCGGGCTCGAGACATTTGCACTATATGTATATCCAATATGATGCTCTAATTCTGCTTCTGGTTGTGGTGGTGGCTGAGTTTGATATCCAGAATACCCATAGTACGCTTGTGGGTGCCCAAACAACGTATCACCAAATGATTGTTGAGGATATAGAGAATCAGAAAGCCTCATGTTTCCCATGGATTCAGCAATATCAGAAGTGGAATCAGTATAGTATTGTGAAGTAGGATAGGATTGGAATCCTATAGGTGTAGCTGTAGCTGTAGGAGGCCTATAGCATGTATCCTCATGTGGCCGTGGTGGTGCACCACTATAGTCTTTTCCACCTCGAGTTTTCTTCCTCATAAAGGTTTTTTCAGCCATTGTGACATTTCTTTCCTGTGGATATATAGGAATATCCCTAGTGATATATGGACGATCATCATTCTGAGGATCAACTGCTGGAGGATACTCTGGAGAACGTTGACCACCACTTGCATTACCACCATCATCATCGTCGTCATCACTCTTAGACTTGGACTCAGATGATGTAGCAGTTATAGATTTTGAAGCACTAGATGCTCCACCCAATTCATCTTGCACTGCTCTATCAATTTCCATATCAAGATCTACATGCTCAGGCTCTGGCTCAAGTCTTTCAGGTGGGCTTCTGTTTCTTCGTTCTTCCTCAAGTACAACACCCGAAGCATCTTCAAATTGCTCCTCCACATATGGATCTGGACGGCCAGAAGAAATATTGTCTAGAACTGGACGGCCTATTTCATTCATCCATTCTTCCAAGGGATCTTCTATTGTACCGGTACCCTCATCATCACTATCATAAAGGCCCCGAAATCTATCTTCATGGAACGTGTATGCTGTGTCAATGGGATCATGCATTTCAGCAAATTGGACTTCTTTGTAGTTGGCCTCTCTTATGGCTCTAGCTCTCAAACGCATGTTGTAGTGGACATACACGAGATCCCTTAACCTGAGAGCCCCCAATCTGTTCCTTCTTTTTGAATGAATCAAATTAAAAGTGCTCCAATTCCTTTCACCCCCCCTGCAGAAGTTGTCTGTGAAAGAATGCGTATGGCTATTTTTCTAAGTTGAGGGGCACCGTTCCCATTCCACACCCACCATTCACAAGGATCACCCTCTGCACGGTCGGCTACTGCATTGGGGTGGCCAAAGCATCCAAGGCCTTCACGGAATTGTCGTAGCTACAAAAAAGCCAACAAACATGAAAGACCACATTAATAGTTGTTAGGTTATAGATATTAGATAAACATGAAATACAATTATACAACTATTTGTATACCTGATCCAAAACCTGCATCCGTTCTTCTGTGGATGTAAGCAACTTATTGAGCACATCCCTAACCGCATTCATCAAGTCTGGTTTCATACCCAATTGCCGCGAGTAATGGTATCTTGGGTTCAAATAGTATGCTGTAAATAAATAATACAAAACCTGTTAATTTCTTAACATAGACCAGTTAAATAATCATATACATGATACAATTACAATGATGCTCACCGACTTTGTGTAGTGGATGCAAAAGCATATCAGTCCATCTCTTTTTTATGATGCTCATGTATTGTGCATTGGATGTTGGAGCGGCTTTTTTCACATTCTCCACCATTGTTTCCATTGCATCATATAACCAAGGCATGGTTGCATCCTTGTCACCATCTACTAACCTCAACACTTTTACTATAGGAGCCATTACCTTAAGTACCTTGGTAACTTTGTCCCAAAAAGCCCTATTAGCAATTAGTTCTTCAATTCGTCGACCAAGTGGGGTATTGTGCTCCTTCATGGAGGTCCACTCTACTCCATTAAATAACCTTCTCAGTCCATCTCTTTTGTTCTTCAGTGAATCTAGAGCCAAGTAGTTGGTAGCAAATCTTGTTACCCCCACTCTAACTAGATCGCCTCCACAATATTCTGGGCGTCTCATTGCATTCAACAGAAAAGAATGATTATATATGAAACCTGTAATCAATTTTGCATCAATGGTCACAGATTTGATGTACTCAAGTTTTCCCATATCTTTTAATATGAGATCTATACAATGGGCAGCACACGACGTTCAGTACACGGGAGAATTCTTCATTATCTTTCCCCCCGCCTTCTTAAAATTTGATCCATTATCAGTAACAATTTGCACAATATTCTCAGGCCCAACAACTTTCATGTATTTCTTCATCAGCTTGTATAAATATGAGTACTCTTTAACCTCACCAGAAGCATCAACAGAATCAAGGAAGATAGTAGATCCACGACAATGAGCAAGGAAGTTTATAATTTGTTTCCTGTTGCCACTGGTCCACCCATCACACATGAGTGTGACCCCATACTCAGCCCACAATATCTTTTGCTCCTTAACCCACTGTTCTAGCTCTTTTTTCTGCTCGGGAAGATATTTATGCATAAGTTCATAAGCTGTGGGGGCCTTAGTTCCCCTACCAGACTCCCCTATCACATCAACCATATGTTGTAGATAGGGTTCAGTTGCAACATGTGCCGGGATTTCGTGAGCAAAAAAGAATTTACCTACAGCCTTTCCCACTTTCTCCTTTGCCCCACTGAACATGCCTTTTAAGGGTTTTTTGCCTAGGTTCAACCTTCCTAACCCCTGGTTCATCAATATTTTTCAATCTAGCACTAGCAGAACGTAACCGAACATCAATTGTGCCTTTCTTCCTTTTTGTTTGAGCAAACACATCATCTTCATCATCCAAATCAACAACAGGAGGAACATGTTGACTGCGACCTAGTCCTAGTCCAGTCCCACTCCCACTGCCTCCTCCGGTTCCTGATGGTCCATACCTCCGTAGTATTCTTGCAGCTTCCTCCCTTTCCCACTCACTTCTTCTTGATTCTCTATATGCCCGCTTATACATATGCCGACCGTAAACAGTATCACCACAACCTGGAGGATACACCATGTCATCATCAGACTCGGCAGATGAACCTGTGGCTTGTACATTGAAGAGAGTATCAGTGTAAGATTTGTTGGCCTCAATACATTTGTCTTTCTTCTCCCTTTTGGATGCTATGATCTTTCTGAAATCATCCCTAACAGATTGCGGACACTTCTGGCATAAGGCAACATTCTTGTCTCCCCCAGTAATATGACGCTTAAACCTGGTGATGCCCCCTCCACCAATTGTCTTTTTGCAGAAGTTACAAACCACCTTTCCCTTGACCCCGGGAACAGGAGCACAATAATTCCAAGCAAAATCTACTTCCTTGGGTTTGGGTGCATTTTGCCTAGCACCCTCATTCCCAGACGAATTTCCATCAGAAGACATTGTCAACACTGAAATAAATGAAAAACAACATAGAATATGCAATGCATTAGGCCATTAGCAATCAAAACAATAAACGACATAAGCAAAAATTCATACAGATATGTAACTGATTAGGTACACTACTGAAATAGGAAATTAACAAGGAAGAAAAAGGGTTTAGAATTATTTTTTTGGTATTTTTAGGTCTGAATTATTTTTTATTTGTATTTTTAGGTCTGAAAATATTTTTTTAATTGATAAATGCACATACTTATCAATAATTTGTACATATATGTAATGGATTAGGTACACTACTGTAATAGGATATTAATCAATATGAAAAAAGGTTTAGAATTATTTTTTATTTGTATTTTTAGGTCTGAAAAAATATTTTTAAATTAATAAATGCATATTTAACAAATAATTTATACGTATATGTAAGTGATTAGGAGTACTACTGTAATAGGATATTTAAAACAATATAAAAATATCTTATTTCTGAAAAAAGAATATTTTATGATTTTTTTTAATTTTCGGATTTTTAAATAGTGTATATATAAAAAATATCTTATTTTTTACAAAAATTATTTTCCTTGTGTTCATATTAGTGTTTGTAACAACTTCTTCTACTAAACCTAAGTGAAATAACTAGTTATGATGAATATATATTATATATACTATTATTAGTATTTATAATCTAAAAAAGATATAAAAATTAGTTATTTGTGTAAATTTATTGAAGATATATATAGATCCATGGCTTAGATGTGTGGATCTATGTTTAGAACACACAAATTTGATGAATAGTGGAGTAGATCTAAGATTTTAGTGTAAATTACGAAATTATGTGAAATGGAGAAATAGGTGTTCAAAATAGATGATAATAGGAGAAATAGAGGTTGGAAATGAATGAAAATATATTTATTTACCTTGTTCTAGCAGATCTTCAGCTCCAAATCGGTTTTCCCCCTCAAAATCACCTTCTTCTCGCAAAACAGCAGCAACAAGTAAAAGAGCAGCAACAACTGAGCTCGGTACCGCTGGTTTCGCCCGGGTTTCGCCACTTAAGATGGCAAAATAGCACAGACCCCCCTCGAAATCTGACGATTTCGGCGAAACTGCCGAAACTTGGCGAAATTTCATTTTTTTTCGCAAAATGCGACCGTCTCGACACCAAGGAATAAGGTATCCGATTTCGATACCGTTTCGACAGCATGGAAACCGAAATTTATGGAAATTTCGACAAAAATTTCGATAAATGCAATTGTGCCCGTTTCGACGCCAAAATGAACGAATTAATTTATGAAATTTTACAGGCGTGACCTTTACACCTAAATGCATCGTTTTATGCAATAAAATTTTATGTGGGGGTAGGTTAGGGAGGGGTCCTTCATGTGGGGAGGTAAGGGAACTGTCCTTTTTATTGAGGATTTCGATGAAGGATTTCGATGACAAAATGTAGGAATTAAGTTATGTAATTTTGCAATTATGAGCTATATACATGCATGTAATTATTTGTGCTCTAACATCACATATTCGATATGTAGGGCATCCCCCACACATTTTACTTGAGTTGATAGTTTGCTGTTGATATTAACTCGACAGTCAACCATTTCATTGGCCCTAAGAACATTAATGCAATGTTTCCAAGTAAAATCATTATTTATTGTGTATTTGGCTTCCTAGGACCCTCATTGTCTATTAACCACCACTAGGATACATGTCGTCCGCATTGAAGAAAATAAAATATAGCATAAAGCATGCATCGTATTAGTATTTGATAATTTGAGTAGCAAATATTAGGGAATGCAATGTAATTATGATATATTATAGGTATATGCTATGCATGAGTAATAAATGGTGAAATAACCCCAATCCCCCTATAGTCCTATTCAAAAAACAACAATAACACAAAGGATTGCAATTATCGAAACTTCCATCGAAATTTCCATCGAAATTTTTCAATTTGTGTACAAAAAATCTCGAAATTGGCGAAATTCATCGAAACTGTCGAAATTTTTATCGAAATTTCGATAAATGCAATTTTGTTGGAGTTTCGATCGAAATCGATATGGTTGCATGTTTCGGTACCAGATGCTACCGAAATTGGTATTTTGGGGCGAAATTTCGGTGATTTCGCCGAAACCTTATTCCTTGCTCGACACAGCCGCATGGTTTCGTATCAGGTCCCATCGAAATCGGTATTTTGGACCGAAATTTCGCCAATTTCGGCGAAACCTTATTCCTTGGATGGAAACAGGCTATGCATGTTGAAATGTCTGCTCTATTACAGAACAACACCTGTGAACTTGTTGACTTACCTCCAGATAAAAATGTTGTGGGATGCAGATGGGTATTTACAGTAAAACATAATCCAGATGGTTCTATAGAGAGATTGAAAGCTAGACTGGTAGCAAAGGGGTACACTCAGGCATATGGGGTTGATTTCTTTGAGACCTTTTCACCAGTGGCTCGTCTGAGTTCTGTGCGTATTCTTATTTCTCTGGCTACTATATTTGATTGGCCTCTATTTCAGCTCGATGTGAATAATGCCTTTCTTCATGGTGATCTACAAGAGGAGGTGTACATGGTGCAACCACATGGTTTTGTTGCTCAGGGGGAGTGCCAGAAGGTGTGTAGACTAAAGAAAGCCATCTATGGATTGAAACAATCTCCTAGAGCTTGGTTTGACAAGTTCAGTGATGTGCTAAAGATGGGTTTTTCTCGTTCTGTTACTGATCACTCTTTATTTTATTCTACTTCTGGTGGATCTATTATTATTGTTGTGTATGTTGATGATATTGTTGTCATTGGTAGTGATTCCATATGCGTATCTCGTGTGAAAGCGGGCTTGCAGGGGCACTTTCACACAAATGATCTTGGAAAACTGAGATATTTTCTGGGCATTGAAGTACTTAGATCTCATGCAGGTACCAATTTATCTCAGAGAAAATATGTGCTGGATTTACTACAGGAAACTGGCATGAGTGAGTCCAAGCCTGTGTCTACTGCTATAGACTATCATGTGAAGGAGATGACTGATGATACTGATTATCCTGATCTAGGATATAATAGGAAAATTGTGGGAAAATTGATATATTTAACAGTCACACGTCCTGACATTTCTTTTGCTGTAGGAGTGGTGAGTCAACATATGAGCTCTCCAAAACAGTCTCATTTGACATCTGTCTGTCGTATTCTGAGATATCTGAAAGGTGCACCTGGTAAGGGAATCACCTATTATAGGCCGAAGACTCCTGTATCCACACTGTCTCTTACTGGTTATGCAGATGCAGATTGGGCTGGTAATCTGAATGACAAGAGGTCTACGTCTGGATATTGCACATTTCTGGGGAATCATCTTATTACCTGGAACAGCAAAAAGCAGAATGTTGTGGCAAGATCTAGCACGGAAGCTGAGTATAGAGCAATGACACATGCATGTTGTGAGTTGCAGTGGGTTCAATCTGTATTTTCTGAATTAAAGATTCCTGTTTTGTCTCCTATAGAACTCAGATGTGACAATCAAGCGGCCATATACATTGCTAAAAATCTAGTCTTCCATGAACGTACTAAGCACATTGAAGTTGACTGCCACTTTATCAGAGACAAGATTAAGAATGGAACTGTTGTGACTCCACATGTCAAGTATGAAGATCAACTTGCAGATGTTCTTACGAAGCCATTGAGTCCAACAACTTTTCAGAGTTTTTGCAACAAGCTGGGTCTACGCGATGTGTATACTCTAGCTTGAGGGGGAGTGT